>JAKSZT010054055.1:16520800-16565313 GCA_026826555.1 Tolypeutes matacus
ATTTAAAAAAAAAAAAAAAAAAAAAAAAAAAAAGACAGAGAAATCAACAGCTTCCAGAGAAAAATTTTGTAAAAAAAAAAACCCAAAAAACAAAACCCTCCACCATAAAGAGGAAACCTTAGACACTGAAGTAGTGAACTCTGGTGGGAAATGAACAGTCTGTGGGCTATGTCAGTGCCAGATAGGAGAGCTCACCTTAGGCATGTAAGACAGCCAATGCAGAATGGTGAAAACCCCTTCAAAGTCATCACAGACAATGCTGTGTGTCACCCCATTGTTGTGCATGATCTGGATGCCTCCAAGCTGGTTATTAGAGGTGTATACTTCCCGTCCAAGGACCTAGAGAAAAAAGTAAGAGAAAAGACACTTGTTTCCACAGAGAGACAAAGTTTAATTCACAATTATTGCTATAATGCGTTTTTTCCTACAGCAAAGGGTAGAATAGCCTCTGTGGGTTGTTTGGAGGCAATATCTGGACCTTTAGCCTAAAAAGAAAACTTAAAAAACAAAAGCTTATAACAATCACATATATTATACAATTTCAAAACCAGCAAGCCTCTCCACCAGCTGCCACAGAGACACGTGGCATACTTTGACTCTGAGATGAAACCGCAGTGGTAGGTGAGGCTGGAACCCTGAGATGTAGATCACATCATCATATGTAGGCTTGGCAGAGTTGCAGCCCATATATAGATACACAAAAAGTAACAAGTCTGTCTGGTTTTTTTTTTCTCTTCATACAAAATTATCTCCTTTTATCTCCAAACTACAATTTCTAATTTTATGGGGCATCTTTCTTTTTTTATTATTTATTTTAAAAGAAGTTTTAGATTACATAAAAGTTACATAGAAAATATAGGGGATTCCTATATACCCTACTCCCCCCTGCCCACTTTCCCCCATTAACAATATCTTTCATTAGTTTGATACATTTGTTACAATTGATGAACAAATATTGAAGCACTGCCACTAACCATGGTCTATAGTTTACATTACATTATGGTTTACATTTTGCAACGCACAATTTTATAGGTTTTGACAAAATGTATAATGGCCTGTATCTGTCATTGCAATAGCAGGCAGAACAATTTCAATGTCCCAAAAATGCCCTATATCACGCATATTCTCTCTCCTTCCCCTCAGAACCTCTCGTGACTACTGTCTTTTATATCAATGTTACAAGTTCTTCCTTTACTAGAATAGTAAGTCTACTTTGGTCCATAGTTGCATGTCCCCCTTGTATTTGTTCATTCTTCCATTTTGAGAATTTTGCGATGGTGATGTCCACTCTGCTCCCGATTACGAGGGGGCTTAGTTCCCATGGCCAAGCCTGTCTTTTGACAATTTTTAGTGACAAGTGTGAGTAAAAGAAATGCTGTGGGGTTTGGGTTCCTCATTTTTAAAAAGATTTTCTCCCTTAAATTCTATCTTTAAAGCCAGTTTCCACAATAAGCCCTAAAGTGGGCAAAATCCTGAGGCAAATGCACGATATATACACGAACCACCAATCTAAAGTCCTCTTTGTGTGCTGGGTGCATGACTGTGATTTATATCCATGTCCCACATCCCCTCCCCTCCTTCTCTCCGAAGGCTCAAGGGAATTCAGGGCCTCAATTCCCTGTGTATCCCTGGAAGAGTTTAACCCTTGTAAGGTCGATGAGCACTTGCAATTGGAAACCACAAAGTTTCCTTTAAAAAGCAAAAAGAAACAAATATTCTTGGACTTGGAAATTGTGGGGTTTCTTTTTCTCTTGAAGATTGGTTAATAATTTCTTTTGGGGAGGGTTTTCTGACCCAGCAGATGGAAGCCAGGCAGCCTGATCACTGACTATTGTAAACTGCTGAGTGTATAGTAATTGCCAGTCATCTAGGGTAGCCCTGGAGAGCTCTAAACAGTTGTACATTGCTTACTGTATTTTACCTTTTCTTTTCCCTCTCCCCTACGCCTTTTAAAAACACACGAATTTCTTTTTTCTTGCTAACTTTTATTCATTTCCAGTCTTTGGGGAAGACCCTAATAAATTAAAGACCAGCAAATTCTACCTGTATATTCCCATTTGCCCCTTCTTGTTAGGAGCCTTGAGGTTCCCTTTTGTGCTGGGTCAGCCTCCAAAGGCTGAGAAGGTTGGTGACCAGAGTAACAACCTCAGTGTGACCCAGCTGGTCTTGGTTCCATTTAACTTTAGCGACGAAGAGTGGAAGAGAAAATTTTGGAAGGAATATGGAAAGCAAAATTGCTCTCAGATTACTGCTTTCCTTGATAAGGAATTACCAAGACCAAGTCTTACAGGCAGTTCTAAGCTAAGCAACATGCTGGCAGCTTCTTTGTAGGAGCCCTGTGAACAGGGGATACCATATCTGACCACTGGACTCCCATCCTCCTCTCAGTCCGTCTTTAATCTCAGCCCATGCACTGCAGCTCTTTTCTCATTCTCTTGCTGTCTCTTTCCATTTGCCCTCTCTCTGACTGATACACTGATCTCTCGGTCACTCGGCTTTCTGCTCCACTGAGTCCATATTACTAATAACACCTCCGCCACGGCCAGTTTACCTCATGAAGGCAGGAGCACATCATTACAAAATAAACTCATAACTTTGACATTCTAGCAAATACACGCCGTTTGTTATTTTTATGGCTTTAGTCTTTCTAACAGGCAGAGGGCATTATATACCTGTTTCATTTATATCTTTAAATGTGTGCACACATGCATACTCACACATGTATTAAGAAACAAAACAGAATAAAAATAAAATAAAAACAAAAAAAATATCCAAAGCAGTCAGTTGATAGGGTACCCTGGTGGAGGCAGAAACCCTCTCACTCACAGTGGCCATGCTCTGATCTGGCTCCGGTTTTATGGACGTCATAAACCCGATGGCCCACAACTGGTCCTTCTGGGACAGACTGCCTCTCTGCTAGAAGTCATTCAGTGTGATCAGCAGTATTTTTAATTATTAAAATAAAATTGGAAAGGGGAAAAGGAATAAAAAGGAGATATTGCACTGACCCTGAATATGTGACATTCACATCTATGTCAGGAGCCAAGCACTCCATGCTGCCGAGGAGAGGCAGTGCTATTTTCTACTCAGAAACACTATTTTCTTTCCTATGAAACAGTGGCTCTAGTACTTGATAATATATGACTACTCTGAATTTTACACACGTCCAAAATTAGTAATGGACCAATGAAGGACAAATCTTAGAAAAAGTATGGGACCCAAGCAGAGCAAAAGCTGCATAGCTGTTTAAATACAACCCTCTTCAGAAGTCTTTCCCACCTCATTTCAAGGAGGAAGAGAACATCCAGGACCAGGTTACCCACAGATTTTTCTGCTGCTTGCCAATTCTATTCCGTATTTTTACAAACTAATGGTAGACAAGCTTTGAAGGAGCAAGAGTTTGGTAAGTTAGCATGCCCCCCCCCTTGCAATCTGAAACTCTGGTTCTGGCACTCTGGCTCTGGCACTTTGGCATTGTTATGAAAAGGCAGCAGTATTTCTACATTTCTTCTCCTCTGAATTCAGAAGGAAACCTAACCAGGGCTTAACACAACTAAGAACATTATTTCTGGGCTAAAGAAGTATTTATCATGTGAAAAGTTTTACGTGATTTGGAATTAAAGAAAAAAAAATTATAGGATAGATGAACAGAATATCCAGATAGCTCTCTGAATGGCCTTATCTAGCGGGTGAGGGAGTGGCATGATGGGGACAGAATGAAGCCTGCTTCACTAACCACAAATAAATGCTTACAATCATAGCTACTTATCAATCGGTGAAGAGAAAGCTAGTACCCTGCAGTTCATTTTAAATGACTGTATGTTTGGAGTATATACCAGTAGAATGAGGGTACACACAATAGCTCCTGATTTATAGGAGTTGTTGCTGACTCAAGTGGTTTTAATGATTTTAGAATACTTTACAACAAAAGCTCCAACTAAGGAAGCAGAATCTGGGGCTAGGACAAAATCCATTCTGCTTTCCCCTGAAATGAGCATGCTGGAACAGTTATACAAATCCCAGTCAGCATCTAGGAAGACAAAGAAAAGAGCCCACATAGAAACTGTTTTATGCCTTAACATGTTGCCTTACCAACCTTCTACAGAAAAACTTGGGGGTAAACAACCCTCATCAGCATAAAATTTTCATGAAGGTGAGCTTCATTTATCAGTCTTTTAAATGCTGACATATGCATTTCTATATTAGTCAAGTTGCTTGCCATATTCCATTTCTCAAATTATTTCTCTCACATTTTCCTCTGCATGATACAAACTTTAAGTATCTGCCCAACAAGCATCAATAACCATTTAAACATGGGAGCCACTCAAACAGAGGTGGCTCTCCTGAGGCCCCACTTTGCTGCCCTCCAGGTCTAAGTGGAGTAGTGATACCATGAAATATTAGGAACAGGCACCATCAAGGGTCCCCTGTTGTACAGTGCTCATACTGACAGAATTGAATAAGGGCTGAATCTGAGAGAAAAGAGGATCTTCATCCCCTTTCAATATAAACTGAAGCCTCATCCAGCACTTCATTCATTGCAGCTGGCAGAATTGAGAATTAAGGGGCACTGTATAAAAGGCAGTGATTAGCAGAGACTTAATTGTTAAAGGCTCCACCAAAGAGGCTACAGAGCCTTTAGAATTTTTGAGGTACATAAGACATACAAACAAATGCAGTCATACACATAGGCTAAGGCCTCTGCTGCTGTTGCTGCTTATCTAGAGACACTGCAGACAGCTCAGGTTTACCATAGCTGACAGGCAATGAAAACAGTCTAATATACCGCTTGCTCTTTCCCTTAAATCCCTTTTTGGAGATCAAGATAAACACGTTCTTCCTTTCCCCAATGCTCTAGATATTTGACTGAAATGGCAGAGCATTGTGAGGTTTTGTGCAAATGAAATCACTATATAATACTGAATGAGTGTAGTATTTACTTGTCAGGATATTTGTCAGCACGAGCATTGAGATTTCCAAGTTTTGTAGATGCAACTTAGCTCAGTTTTTTTTGTTTTTTTTTAAATTGCTTTTGTCCTGATATAGTCATTATGTTGGGGACTGTTAAATTTATAGGCAAATATTTGTAATCACATGCCGAAGATGTGAAAAATAATGATGCAAATGGATGGGGTAAAAATTAAATCTGCTGCTTCCTCCCTTTTATCCAATCTTTCCGCCTTTAAACAATCTTTGGTGGGTCAGGACATCTTCAACTTAAAGAAGTAGGGAATACAAAATTCTTTCTGCATCTCAGAATTAGGCTATTCAAACTGAGTCCCCTCTGCAATCCTCCTCCTAATTAGAGTATTTCCATTCTCAAGAGGATTTGAGGAGGGGTTTTATATAAATTTGCTGAGCAATTGTCATCAATGAATTTCATCCATGATTCTAGATATTAAAGTCACTCTGGGACTTGCAGATTATTGGTAAGGGTTTGGTTAAGATAGGAAGAGAGAGAGATAGGAGAAAGAATAAATGGAACAAAAATAAAACAACAACAACCAAAAAACCAACGACAAAAAACAAAAAACCCAAAATATAAAACAAAACAAAATAATAAAAAGGGATAAATGGGAGCAAGGAAAAAGTGGTAAAATCGGGACAAAGAAAGAAGAAGATTGAGAGAGAGGAAAAGGGCGGGGGAGAGAAAAGAGGAAAGGGAAGGAAAAAAGAGGCAATAGCTCATCTACTCAGTGCTGCTAACACCCTTCTTCCTGACCTAAGAGAACTACATTTTTAAAAGCTGACAAGTAATTCAATCTCCAATTAACAATTTTAAGTGGTGCAGCACATATTACTGTGTAAATGCTTTTCCAGGAATATATCCAAGGATGAACAGAATTAAATCTCTAGGGAGACAGGACCAGAGCCTAGGTTACTAAGGATATTTGGGGATTCTAAAATAGTCTCTTAATACAGAGCCAGACTTATAACTTCAGTTCTCCACTTTCACTGCCACTACTGTCACTGGCAAAGTGGAGTGCTGGTTGGCAGCTGGCAAACCAGGAGTGGGGGTTAGAGAAGGTACTCAGTGACATACTGCTGGCAGGAGAGAGGAAAGCCTCTGACCTGAGTCACAAATGAATTTAAGAATATCCACTGCAAGAGCAAAAATCTTTCTATAAGTAGCAAAATTATGAAGTGACAGAGTTTGCTGAAGAATAAATTGGGGGTAAAAGAACTGTGCTACCAGTGGAAGGAAAAGAAAGGATATTTAGGAAACAAAACAAAACATGGAGATACAGGCTAGATACAGCACCAGAAGACCTCTGCTACTGCTCATTGGAGAATGCAGAGGAATGGGCTAGATGAGAAGACGATATGGATTTGAAGGTGGAGTGTGTGAGGAAAAGAGACTCATTTTCAACATAAAGGGGTAGCGAAGAGCCACATGATAGTTTACCTGTCAAATGGATGAGAAAATGTGTAGGCTTCGGGAGAGGAAGCTGATTGCCAAAAGAAATCACTCATCCCAGAGATCCATCAACTGCTCATTTAGCTAGAGTCTTGAGAGTACTGACAATAAATTACCTCCAAATATGGACATTTTTAAAAAGTCAGGTATTACATACAGTAAAATTCTTGGTTTTTAGGTATACAATTCTATAAATTATGACAAAGCATATAGTCATATAATTACTTTTTACAATTAAGATATAGAACATTTTCATGACTCCAAAAAGTTCCCTCATGCAACCTCTGTAAATAAGTTTCCTCCTTCCACTGCTGGGAACTGCTAATCTGCGTTGTTTTGCCTTTTCTAGAATGTTATATAAAAGTAATCATACTGTATTATGTAGTATTATGAGTCTAGCTTCTTTCAGTTAGCATAATGCATCCAAGATTCATTCATGCTGATGCACAGTAGTTGCTTTTTATTGTAGAGCAGTACTTCCATTTTATGGAAGTACAAATTCTTTATCCATTTGCCTCTTAATGGACATTTGGGTTGTTTCCAGTTTGGGGCAATTATGAATAAAAGCAGCTATTCATGCATAGGTTTTTGTGTTGATGTATATCTTCATTTCTTTGGGGCAAATATTTAGGAGTGGGATTACTAGGTTGTGTGGTAAGAGTTATATGTGTATGTAACTTTATTAAACTGCCAAACCTTTTCAAAATGGCTATACCATTTTGCATTCCTACCAGTAATATATGAGCATTCCAGATGATCCCCATCTTTGCCAACACGTGGTATAGTTATTAAAAAAAAAAATTAATGGTGTCTAATTGTGGTTTTAATTTGCATTTCCCTAATGACTGATGATGTTGGGCATCTTTTCATGTTCTTATTTACCATATCTTTACTGGTGAAACATCTGTTCAAATCTCTTGCCCATCCCCCCCCCCCAAGATGCTCCCTCATCTGTTTGCTCATTGTTTTTACACATTGTTTGCACTCTTTGTCTGCTCGTTGTTTTTTGCTTGTTGTCTTTTTTTTTTTTTTTCTTTAGGAGGCACTGGAACCCAACCTGGGATTTCCCATGTGGGAGGCAGATGCTCAACTACTTGAACCACATCTGCTCCCTGCTTGCTTGTTTTTGCTCATTGTCTGCTCATTGTTTTTGCTCGATGTCTGCTCATTGTTTGTTTGTCTTCTTTAGGAGGCACCAGGAACTGAACCTGGGACCTCCCATGTGGGAGGCAGGCACTCAACTGCTTGAGCCACATCTACTCCCCACCTATTTGTTTTTTAAACTGATTATTGAATTCTGAAAATTCTTTATATATGTTGTATAACAGTCTTTTATCAGATATGTGTTTTCCAAAGCTAGAGGAAAACAACAACAACAACAACAACAACAAAAACCTCAGTCACTAGTGGATTTTTCCTAAATAGGATAAAAGACATGAGGTGGGAACTGAAAGGCAAATGGCTGTGACTGACTGCCCATGCCCAACAGTGGCTAAGCACAAAAGTTCAGTGCTGGCTGGAGCCTGGCTTCTTGGGAAGTACCACTGACTCATCTCTGAAGCCTTTTTGCTTATGCTTTCTCATTTATATTTGGTGGGCAACAATTTAATCCACTCCCCCGCCCCCCTAGAATATATGAGAAGCCTGTAATTGTTACATAGCCTAAATTTTAAGCGCCATGAAAGCAAGAATCATCTTTGTATCCCCATAGCATAAGAACAGAGGTTTACACAGAAGTGACATGCAAAAAATGCATATGAATTGCCACAATTTTTGATGCTCTCTAAAAACTCAACTTTGATTTAAACTTTC
This sequence comes from Tolypeutes matacus, assembly GCA_026826555.1. NCBI lineage: Eukaryota > Metazoa > Chordata > Mammalia > Cingulata > Chlamyphoridae > Tolypeutes > Tolypeutes matacus. The sequence goes on from JAKSZT010054055.1 coordinate 16,529,031, forward strand.
AGCAAGTTGAACTACTATAAGCAAAAGAGTCTTTCATATTAATGTTTTAATGTATAGCAACCTTCTTAAGAAAAGCAAATGGTTTGATTTTCTTACCTTTTTAGTTTACCCCAATGTAGACACTATGGGTGTTTTGTTTTTCTTTTAAAATTCTTTACTTGAGCTGGAATTAAACTCGTAACTATATAATATAAAGTTATATTAGAGTTGCTCTACTGAGTTGCATAAATCTGAGAAAAAGCATGCTTTACCAACCCAGATAGAAAACAAAGATACTCAAAAGTTGGTTATATGTTCCAATGGCCTTGACCTCTCATATTTGTATCTTATGCTATTGGATAAATATGGGTGGGTTCTTTTCCCTTAATAACACTGATTTCTCATTTTCTTTCATGCGCCTACTATTTTAAAGTACTTAAATTCCAAACACTGAGACATTATTAAAATCAGGAACCAGTTAAGAACCAACCATAAAAACTTAAAACCTGGGCATGACAATCTGTAGTTCAATCTAAACAGCTCTTAAAGCTTCTCCTTTCATAATTCAACACTCCTGACTGTGTACATTAGCTGATTAGACTGTGTGATGATGGCCACTCTAAATGAGAGGGGACATAGTTAGATTTGGATTCATGCACAGGGGACATTCCCTAGAATGATGAACAGCCAGGAATCAAGTTTCTAAACAGTCTAGTTTCCAGAGTCTTTATCATATTCACACAGCAGTCTGTGCACAGCCAGGGCTCAGGTCTGTCTTCCTCCTAGAAAAAGATTGGAGACCTTGCATTTCTAATCTACCAATGTGTACAGTTCTTGCACTTTTAATTTATGAGTGTTTGGGGGGGACCTTTCTGACTTGGGAACATATTGGCTCAGTCTAATGCTTGGAGATTATTAAACTCGGAGCTATGCTCCACTATCAAGTCTACAGATCTTTTATTTAGAAGATATGGTGCTCTAAATGCACAAAGAGCTCCCTGTCACCTTCACATTAAAGCCCCTAGTGCCTGGTAAATGGAATTATATAGCTGTCATCTCCTTTCCCCAAAGTTTTAAGAGTACAATGGGCTCATTTTTTCACACTCCATCCCAGCTTCAGAACTAAGAGACCTACTTTGTATTGATTTAAGGTCTCAGAAATAAATAAACCTGCTTCACTGCTGTGATTCACAACAAATTCATGATACACTATTGCATGATATATTTCAAGCTCTTGCTCTGGCTCTCTTTTTCCTCTGGTGAGTGATGGGGGAGGTGGGAGGTAGTGGGGAGCTGCAAAGCTGACAGCCTGATGGTTATTGGAGATGGCTGCTGACTGCAAATCCAAGAACAGACACTGTTGGAAAAGTATGGGATTTTTTTTCACTGGGGGGCAGGGGCAAGAAACTAATTTACTTGGTCTTAGGCAGGTACTGGGGGAGAAGAGAGGCTAAGGAGGAAAAAGAGGGGCAAATGGAGTAGTGAAGTTTTAAGTGAACAATGATCTGCAAAGACAGAGCTATGAACACGGGTAGAAAGAGAAAAGTGAGGAAATTCCAGCATATGAAAGTATAACATATGACTAACTGAAAATGAAGAAGTTGAAGAAACGGCTCTGCCTAGGAGGGACTAAGTTCACAGACCCAAGAGGGCACTTAGTTGGAGTGCAAGGGTAATGTTTTATCACAGGCAGAAAGTACAGAGACCCTACCTGCCAGAGAACCTGTGCAGTAGAGGCATTTATTCATTCAAATATTCAAGAAAATATCAGAATCTGGGGGTTGAAGGCGACACTCTGAAGATAGGGTAGAGATATAACAAAGGTCCACATAGAAGAAGTGAGCTAGACTGCTCACTGCTATAAGAGGGCAATAAATTCTAACATTTTAGCTTTTGTTTGTGTGCCTTTAGGGCTTTACTGTACCCCTGGTCTACATCACCGTTTCAAATAAGTACCAGCAAACATCAGAACCAAGAGTTTGACAGGTATCTGAAAATGCAGCACCCCAAAAGATCTATTCTCCAACCATGATCAGTGCCTGACTTTCACTGAGGCAGATGATGGGAAAGTAGGAGATAATTAGGCTCCAACAGCCTCATGTCTTTTAGTGTGTTGCACTGCCCAGGAGAACCCCAAGATTCCACAAAGTATTTCAATGTGGAGTTAATTAAGCTTTAGCTGTTTCTCTTGAAATAACTACTTATTTCATATTTTTAGCTGGCAACAATGTTATTTATGAATCCAGTTTCTTTTCTATCTTTGAACAGCATTTTTATCTTCACTGCATTTGTTCTTGACAAGGCCAGACTCTGAAAGCAAAAGTACATGGGGAATATTTTGGTTACATTCAATTCCACATAGGTCAGGCCATAAAAGTGGGAGTTTCTGTGTTAATTTTGAGCACTACTTTTTGACAGGAACCAGATTGTCTGTACAGGGAAACAAACTGTAGTCAAATATAAGGAATAACTTTATATAGATGAAAGGGATTAGCTCAAAAAGTACTGAGCTGTTCAGTAGAGTTTTTTCACACAGAACTGAATAAATATCTGGCAATGATGTCACAGAGGAAGTTCAAATAATGATTGGGCTGGCTGGACTTTTGAGGATCCCTCCACTTCCAACATTTTAAATTCTATGGCCAATTGTCATCATCATCATCATCATCATCATCATCAACAACAACAAAATATGCAATACTCTCTGGAAAGGAAAAAACATAAAATGTTTCAATCACCATGCTCTACAACTACCATTCCTAATTGCAATAATATATAATAATTTTATATATCACTAATTTTTGATAATTTGTTTTAGAACACCCCCTCCCTGCCCCACCCCTTCTATCTTCTCCCAGCCCCAGCCTAACTTGGTTCCCTGGCTACAAATCAATATGTATCTTCAAAGTATCACAGAATATTAGCAATGAAAGAGAATTTAAGATGAACAGATCCTTTGGTCTTCATCCTAAGGTGGGAAATGTATTACCACTCTTACTTTGCAAAGAGGAAACTGAAACCCAAACAGATTAAAGCCCAAGCTGCTTACCTATTAAATGGCAGGCAGGGGACTGATCAAAAGTTGTTGTTTGCTTTTTTTAAGGAGGTACCGGGGAGTGAAACCAGGACCTTGTACATGGGAAGCAGGCACTCAACCACTGAGCTACACCTGCTCCCCTGTTTTTGTTCTTTTTTTTTAATCTAAAGGTTTCAAAAAGTTTGAACACGTTCATAATGAGTTGTCAAACATGATTACTCCTAAGTCTGAGGCCAAACAGGGCCTCAAAGCTTTTACTTTTTCTAGAATCTCTGGACTGGTACTTGTAGATTCTCCTAAATTATTACTCTCTAAGGCACCACACCTACATGGGGCCCTCTAAGAGAGTTAGAGTCAACTTCTATAATGGAGTCCCGCCCTGCAAGAGCTCCAAATCCAAGCACTCATGACCAGGCCCCTGGCAGATCACCAAGGCTCACTAAGGGATTCAAATTTAACAGGTACAGTTTCCTATTAAACCTGAGGAACATCAAATGGAAAAGAAACAAAACAACCCAAAAGATGGCAGCAAACTTACCCACATTTTCTTTTCTTTTTTTTTTTTTTTTTTGAGGGGTGGCTTGAAAACAAAGGAGATCTGCCTATTCCAATACTTTCTGAGAACTCATTCATGATACTAAAGCGAGGCTCACTCAGAAAGGAAGCTAAAATGCCCTCTTTAGAAAGAAGAGTGATCCCATCTGGAGTGATGGGAGTACAGGGGTTGTCTTTTGTGAAAACAGGCAGTTAGGGGCTTTTAAAAATGCAAATTACTGGACTGATTCTTTAGTGATTATGGGCTATTGTATCAACAAGTCCTTAGGGACTCTTGTAGACAGATGACTGACACTTATACCACCCTATCATGACCTAACATGGTGCCTCTCACATTAATGCTTTGCCTAGTGCGCCGATTGTCTTTAGATAAAATCTATTGGGAAGTAAATACACGAATGTATGCTCCAGTGAGGAATGCCACCTAACATTTTCTTAAAGGAATTGTTGCTTTCAAAGAATCAGAAAGTATAGGTAATGTTGTGTTTCTATTTCCTTTCCTGGGCCTGGATAATGAATTGTAATGAGAAAGGACCCCAAATGTACCTGTACAACTACTACAGTACCAGGGCTTTACATCCCCTAACTCATTTAATACTCATAATGACCCCGGTAGACAGGTACTATTATCATCCCTATTATACAGTTAATGAAACTATAACCCAGAGAGATTAAATAAATTGCCCAATGTCACTTAACCAATAGGTGGCAGAGTCAAGAATTAAACCCAGGCAGTCTGAATATTCTAGCTCTCTAGGTTATGTGAAAGTTATAATGCTGCCTCACAGTGAGAGCTAAATAGTCTTTCCTCCTTCCCTTCTTGACCTTCTATGACTCACTCACTTTGCTGTCTTAGAAGCATGAGTGGGTATGGAGACTGTACACTGTAGGCTCTTGGTGCTACAGACAAGTCCCACTCACAGGATGAACTCTGATATTTTACCAAATACCGTCAGCTACAACAACTTTACATTTCATATTGCACAGCTACATAAAAATTCATGTATGGCAACTGAGATCCAGAGAGGGATGTGACATGTTGCAGGTCTCAAAGGCAAGATTAGCAGAATTAGCTCCCTATAAGACTAACATAGCTCAACCTATACCCATCATATAATTTTTTTTTCTGGTAGATTTAAAGGAAATAGAGGCCTGATCTCTCTAAGGAGGATGAATCTATGAGATTTTTTTTTTCCTCTAAAAGAGATGCAGAAGTTTTAAAATGCTAATCACAAGGAAGTCATGTATCACGCTCCAAGTCAATCTATGATCCCACCTACTTCCCCAATCACTGGCACATACCTTCCATCCACAGGCAGCAGTTGTTGTCCAGAAGGCAAGTCATAAACAGCAAATTCTGATTTCTCTGTACACAAATGAGGCTTTCACCAAGTCTGGGGCAAGAGACCAAGAGCTGGCACATTCTGTCTATATCAGTATTCCCTTACAGTATTAGATCCTTCCAGCTGTTCTACCACCAGACATTATGTTAAAAATATTGAACAGAAACTGAGGCTGGGGTGGGGGAGTGAATCTGAAAGTTACTGCAAATGTCCAAGCAGCACTTTGAATTAGGAGTTTATGGCTCTACAAATCACCTCAGCTTCTTAAGGGTCTATCTTACCAGTTTCCCAAGTATACAGCTTACTGCCTTGCAAGGCCAGCATGACTTTTTTTAAGCAGAGGGGTCCATCAGTTGTCCATCAGTTCTGACCTTACCTCTTGTGGAGGTATTTTGAGGAATGTGCCACCTACAGCCTAAAGATCCTGGATCTAGGAACCTATGACTTACTACCTTGAATGACAGGAAATAGCAAGCCCGAAGAAGCTTCTTACTCATGTCATCACTTTAGCAACGTTTGGACAAAAAGGAAAATGACCAGAGCATTTTCTCTTCTCAAGCACTGTAGACCCTACTACGTACAGGGGACTAAGCCCTTCCTAAATGCAACTCAGGGACATGGAAGTTCAATTTCTGATCCTGATCTAGTCTTTCTCAATGTAACCAGGTCACTTTCCCTCTTTACTGTTTTAGTCTTTGCATATGTAAAATGACCTTGACACCACGAGCTACCCCACAGAAGGTAGCAATGAGTCAGGCAGATGTTCTTGATTTTGAGTTTCAAATAAAGCCATTCAGACTGCCTCTAATCATGCATCCTATTGCCTTTCGTCCAAATGTCAAATCTGCTTCTGAGACACTCAAGGATACCCAGATACTGTATTTCTCCCTCAACTTGGTAATATTTTGAATATTTTACAACTAACTTCAGGCAATGAAAGGACAGAAAAGACATGGAAGAGAGTATATAAATACTGAGATCACAAGATGAAAGGAATAAAAATACAAATGTGGGAACCAGTTTCTGGTTTTGGAACAAAAGACACAGTGGCAAAGGATGGTGCCCCATGAACAAAATATGTAAGTGTTCAGTAAAACCACTGAAAGTAAAAAACAAGAAACTCCTGGAATATTTATATTTTAAATGCGGGTTACTGCTGTTGGCTACAAAAAGAACTCCTTTAAGAAGTAAAAGTCTTTGGAAGCAAAAGGTAGGAAGGTCTAAACTAATTAAAAACAGGTCAGCTAAAGACTGGCAATATCACGTGTGCACTGATATCAAGGATAGCCATAAAAGCTTGACGTTACGGGGTCGGATGTGGCTCAACTGGTTGGGCATCTGTCTCCCATATGGAGGGACCCGGATTCGATCCCTGGGACCTCCCAGTAAAAATAAAAATTAAATAAATAAATAAATAAAATTGAAAAAAAAAAAAAGCTTGACGTTACATGCAATGGTGTTTCTTCAGCTTCATGTCTATTAAAGGAACAATTTACATGTTACAGCATTACAGGCATAGGATATGTAGAGTGTCAACCCTTTCTCTTCAAATCAAACCAGGTTAAGTAAAATCAGCGATGGGGTTCTGGGGAGCTGGGGAGGGGCAGAGGAAAAGAGGGGGAAAGTTTTTTTTTTTTCTTTTAAATCTCTGCCTCAGCAAAAGTTTTCATTAAAATTTTAGACAAATGATCCCAGTGTCCTTCTCCCTTGCTGCCTGGGGCTCCATGCTATTTCTATGCAAATAACAACCTCGTGGTTTATATCTTATTATTTCCACTGGAGCTGCAGCGACATGACCTGAGATGTGTAAGAGGTGGGCGGGGGTGGAGGAGGGGTGGGAGGGAGAAAAAGAGAGAGAGGGAGAAAGGGAGAGAGAGATGGAGTGAGTGTTCACTCAAGTGTGAAAAAAATATTGTCAGGAGTGAGCATCAAGAACAAAAAAAATTGCAGGGATAACATGTTTATTTCAGTCCTCCCCAAGCCACCCTCCCCTCCCCCCTTGCAAACCAGCACCTTTTAAAATTCATTGGGCATCAGGCGATCATGCACAATCCATCTGCTTTCACTTTATCATTTGCATTTCATGCCTCCTGGCTTTTGATGTGCTGATACTTTGATGCAGTCAGGAGACGTGCATTATCATTATTTCAATTTTCAAAGGGGTCAATGAGATCGGCACTTGCACATACAAGTTTTTTTTTTCCCTATAACCTCTGTGCATCCCCCTTCTTACTCTTCACCCCAATGTTTAACATAAAGGATGAAGACTCAAGAAGGTGGGGGTTGAACATCTGTGGTCTAAGAGCTTGCATATACCGCCTACATTTCCACTTTACACAGGTGCACACATACTAAGGGCAAATTGGTCAAGGCTTTAAAAAAAAAGGAGCTCTATTGCATTTAGGACAAATACAAAGACTCACACATGAAGTGTCCATCCTTGGACACTCAGGGATGCAAACAGGGAAAGAGAGGAATCATAAACAAGCAAATAGACACAAAGAGACAGAGAGATCAGCTTCACGCAGAAAGAGATGTGCACTCAGAATGACTTGTACACATCCAGGGTGTGTGAGACAGAGTTACCTACAGAAGAAAGACAAACAAGGATGCAGAAAGACACCAACACACACAAAGGCAGAACACACACGAGGAAAGAGCCGGAGAAAGCAATCTAAGCCTGTAGCTCTCATACAGCTTCCTTTTTCATACCTGATAGGCAAAGGAGCTGATAGGACATTCTTAATGAATCTGCATGAAATCGGGTGTCTTTGAGTAACACGAATCTATACTTAAGAAGCACTGACATGAAGACAGGAAAGCGGCAAAGCAGGATGAGGTAACCTCTATAACTGAGCACTCCCTTTGGCTAAAAATGATCATGTCCTTCTGAAAATGAGCATTTTTTGGTAAGTTACATCTGCAGCTTTACTTGTCTATTACCCTGTGACTAGACTTTCCCTTTAACAAGCAGCCCTGTATTAGGAAGGTGAAAATAATGAATTTGATCAGAACAATTCAACTAGTAGATTTTAAGAAGAAGAAGAAGAACAAGAACAAGAACAAGAAGAACAACAAGAAGAAAAGCCCTAATGCTTTCTTTATGACACAAATGAAATTCTACTAGCAAATTTCTAGGCAAAACATCTTTGCTTTTTGCAATATTCTTTGTGTATGATATGTATCTAGGGGAAAATAAGAAATTTAATGTAAACAAGATACATTTCAGAAATTAGCTCTCTGTCCAGGTATAGAAACATTATGGAAATATAGGTGTATTCTTTAAATTCTATCTTCCCAAAATTCTCCTCAATGTTCATCAATACCTCAGCCTAAGAAGATATCCAAAAGAGCAACTTAAAAAAATATTTAAGACTCTCAGCAGTTTCTCCCACTGTTTCAGTAGTGGTGGTTCATAATCTTTATTACTAGGCTACTCTCCAAATTAAAAAAAAAGAGGACAGCCAAGTATGCTATCGCTATCAGTACTGCCTTTCCTCGGAGAGAAAGGCAAACCCAGAAAAGAACAGAGTTCATATGGATGTAGAGGGCAAACTGATGACATCCAAAAATTCCTCTATTTTCTGACATTCCCCAAAGCTAGGGACCAATGGATGTATCAACTTTTTCTAAATGTGAATGATGGATAGGACACTTAGTTCTTATCCTTCCACTTGAAATTCAAAGCTTGATAACAAGTTCCTGTAAGTCTATTAAATACAATTATTCAATACAATTTAGAATGTTTATAACTCCACAAGCCCAATCACCACCCTACTTAAAAGAGAGGAAAAGGGACCTGAAATTTTGATGAGGGCCAACACTTTGTACCAAGTACTAGGTTTTTTTTACTTATGTGTTCTCATTTGAGCTCTACAATATCATGTAAAAGTATAATTTATTATCCCCCTTTTACAGATAAGAAAGCTGAGGAGCTAAGAAGTTATATAAGTTGTCCAAGGTCAGTCAGCCCCAGACTATTCCATTATATATTCCTGGCTCTGGAGAGAAAATAATTTCCTAAGTCTACAAAGAAGTCAGAACCACACTGCCCTTTGTATATTACATTCAAGTATCCTTAGGTAGTTTTCAATCTTATAAGCACTGACCTCACCTCCATTTCTTTTCTTTGGAAAAGCCCCTATGAGCTTTGGATTGAAAAGGCACGAGGATTTCTTTTGAGGGGAATATAAATCTGTCATACTTTTCCCCCAACAATCCATCTATATACTCATCTACTCATTCTCCCATCCAGTATTTACTCAGTACTTTATGTATAAAGGACTACCCAGGTGTCCTTTTTTGGGGGGGATTTTCACAGATTTCTCAAAATACTGAAACCCACTATCCGCAACATCTAGGCCAGTACCTAAATCCATGCCTGTAGATCTGAAACGGGGACTAATACAACTGGAATCAAAGTCAGCTCCTTGTGTGGGGAAGATATCTCTTCATACCTCTTACTTATAGATGAGGAAAAGGAGGGGGAAGCTGAACAAAAGCATTCAATTATTAACTCTCAGTTTCTCTAGAGAGATATTAAAATGTAAGCTCTTTGGAGGAGGGGTTTTATATGGTTTCCTCACTAACATATACACACGTCCCAATACAGCGCCTGGTATTTAAAATATTTGTTGAATGAATGGCAAGCAAGTCAATGTGCAGAGATGACAGAGGAAAGGGGAAGAAATAGACTGAGAAAGGCCTGGATTGAATGGTTTCCCCCCCATCAAAATCTGAATTAAAAATTCACAATAATCTTCAAACAGCTTCATATACTTCTCCCACACCCTTGAAACTTACTTTGTTGAGGGCCCCAGCTCCTGTCAAAATTAAATAAGAATTCTCAACCTGGATGGTTCTCTGTCCCAGCCGGACAAGGTAAGCCCCAATCCCAATGGCCCGGCATGTCACCTTAAAAAAGAATAAATTATATACATTATATATTTATGCCATCTCCCAAGTTGTAAGAACTAAGGCATGAATATGTAAAACCACATTAACAGAAATATTATTGCTTTTTATCATGTGTATTTGATTAAGAACAATATAAAAAACCCATTTCCTGATCAAAGAAGAGACAGAATTAATTCAATGATTCAAGTATGAGACACTTATCATTTAGGCCCTTTACTTCTATACTTTTGCCCATTTCACAGAGGCTTGGCATCTCTACAAGAGGTATGAACACAGAAGTGGTAAGGGGTGAAGAAATTCAAGCTATTAAAATGCTGTCAACGGAGCCGATGTGGCTCAGCGGTTGAGTGCCTCCTTCCCACATATGAGGTCCCAGGTTCAATCCCTGGCCTGGGTACCTCAAAAAAAAAAAAAAAAAAAAAAAAAAAAGCTGTCAAAATATTTGGAGAAATAAGAAGTTGAACTAAAGGCTAAATAAAATGAAGTGCTAGGTTTATCTGGGGATTTCAATTATTTCCGTTATCCTATCTTCCCATTATCATGAGTGATTGTAGATACACATTTTAAGAAATTCCCTCAATTGGGACTGAATAACAGTATTGGGGACAAAAATTAACTCTAGCCACCCAGCCAACTCTTCAAAAATTTTACATTTTGGGCATGATTTACCAGGCTGATGGTGATGATTTCATCATAGGCCAATGAGGATTCTCCAGCAATCATTCCAGAACCTCGAAGATTCTCTGCTCCAAGCCCCTCTTCTTTCCCAATAATATCTGTTATCTTGTACCTATTGAATATAGCCATGCCAAATTATAAAGATTATATACAGTAACAACAATCTATTAAAAGAATAATCACCATTAAAAGGCTGCTAAAAGCATACTGACAGCTTATATTTAACACCAAGGCTTTATATGCTTGTTGTTATATTCTTCACTCATACGTCTTTCCTTTTTAGCTTGGTTCCTGTTTTACCTGGAAGCAATACAGTATAGTATAAAGAAGATAATCTGGAATTAAGTAGTTGGGTTTAAATCCCTGCTCTGAATGATATAGCAGTGGGACTCTGGTGATAATAGTAACTTCTGTAAAATTGGGATAATAGTATCTACCTCTAAGGGTTGACAAGAGAATTAAATTAGAGGAGAGGGTGTGACACATAGCTGGCACTCAAATTTTAGATGCCCTCTCTTACTTTCTAAAACAAGTTTGTTAAATGCAAGGTCAATGTGTATTTTATCTGTAATAAGCAGTAGTCATTAAATGAACTATTTTAGATAAATGTTATATAGGAGTAAAACATCTAAAACAGAAGGGGAGATGGACTGCTCAGCTGAATTCCGTAAGTCAGAAAGGTTCCCCTTTTCCAAGACAGGGATGAAGGGGAAGGTCAAAACAGTGTACTTCCATTCCTGTTCCTTCATAAATATCGAGTGTATACATGAGGGTTCCTGGCTGTAGTCCTCTGGAGGGGCAGGTGGAATGTGTGTTGAAGTGAAATGCTGACTAGGTTGGCCAGAAAGCATCCTGTGGATCCAATGGGAGTCACTCATCTGTCTTCTTGGCAGGGGATTAGGAGTGATAGCTGATAATGGGAAATGGGAGATGGGGAGTACAACTAATAAAAGAAAGGAAAAATAGAAAGTTGGAAGTGGAGATGGGCATATATTATTTATTTTTCTTTGTGTACCCAAAAGGCTTGGCACTGGGCACAGATTTATAAATTGAAATAATAAATAAGTACCCAATAGTGGCTCTTAAACTGCTTCCCTCCCCCCATATTTCTCTGTTCCCTTCTTTATTTCCAGCCCTCCATCAATTCCTTTTCTTTGCCCTTGCTGATGGTTCATGGCTTTGCATCCCTGCTCCCCAGATTTCCTAGCCTTTCTATTTTTAGCCTCTCCTAATAATTATCCAATTCTTCCTTTTGCTTTGTATCTATAATCCAGATTCTATGGAGTTATGTTGTATGTGAATCTAATCTCTCCTAAGGTGTAAGTGAACTACACTTATGGGGGGAGGGATGTGTGTTCTTTTTATAAGGTCATATAGTCACAAACACTCATGGGCTCAATCAGCATTCCCTGTAAAGCAGATCCTTCCCTTCTTTTTTTTTTTTTTTTTTACCGGGAGGTCTCGGGGATCGAACCCGGGTCCCTCCATATGGGAGACGGACGCCCAACCAGTTGAGCCACATCCGACCCCTGGATCCTTCCCTTCTGAGGACTGCCTATTGCTTCACAGGTGTTAGTGACTTGTCAAATGGCATTTTCTCCCATTGTTTTATATGAAAAAGAATAAAAATTTCCCAGTTTCTGCTCTATGACTAGAGTCTTCTATCTAGGACTATCATTCTTTAACGTAGTACAATTTTTTTTTTTTTTTAAAGATTTTATTTATTTATTCATTTATCCCCCGCTTGCTGCTTGTGCTCGCTGGGTCAGCTAACCACGCCGTGCGGGCGGGCTTGCCTTTACCAGGAGGCCCCGGGAACTGAACCCGGGGCCTCCCATATGGTAAACGGGAGCCCTACTGATTGAGCCACAGCCGCTTCCCGTAGTACAAAATTTTGATGTTATTTATAAAATTAAAAAAAAACTTTGTATAGTGTGTTACAATTAATAAACACATTCATCTTTATCATTTTTGAGCCTCATAACAATCCAGTTTGACAGGTATTATTATCTTCACCTTACAGATAATAATAATAGTCAGGATTTTTTTTTTTTTTTTTTTTTTTTTGAGGTATTAGGGCTGGGGATTGAACCCAAGACCTCATATGTGGGAAGCTGGCACTCAACCACTGAGCCACATTGGCTCCCCTGAGTTGGTTTTTCCATTTGTTTGCTTGTTGGTTTTATTTATTTATTGTTTTATTTTAGGAGGTACCAGTAACTGAACCCGGGACCTCCCATGTGGGAAATGAGCCACATCTACTCCCTTAGTCAGGATTTTTGACTGCTTACTATGTGTTCAGCACTGTGCTAAGAGCTTTACACATATTAGTTTACTTGCTCTTCATCTGACATATGAGGAAATTAAAGCTCAGAGAAGAAAAATGTCTGGCTTTAACAAAAGCAATACACAAAATTAATAGCTTTTTTAGATGAAAAAAAAAAAAAAACAGTAATAAAGAGTTAAAAAGATGAAATGAGGAAAAAAAATCCCATTTAGTGTAGTAAGAAAAAAATGCAAAAATATCTAAAAACAAACAATCCCACTGTACCCAAAGTGTGCATGCATCAAGGCACCCTAGGGAGTCCCATGAACTCCAAAGGGCACTGTGGAGTATTTTAAATTTTTGAGAGAAACATTTTGATATACGATATGTTGGACCCCATATGAACTAGCTTTAGGTAATTTATGATTTATCATTAGACAGTGCTACATTCCTCTCAACAATGTTCTATCTTTGCAAAGTTGGTTTTTCCAGGAGTTTCTGGGATAAAAAGCAAGTTCTGCACAAAAACAAATGTGGAACAAGACATGAGAATAGCTATGTCTAATCTGATTCTGAAGTTTGAGAAGCTGACAGGCACAAAGATCCCATTAGTAACTAACTAATTATTTGAGAAAGAAATAAAATACTTGTTTCAACTTATGTGTTTTATTTTCTTCAAATGATTAAATTGCTAGTACATAAATACTTATGAAGTTGTTTCGGTCTACTTAATAAATAGAACTATTAGATGTATATTTTAAACTAGGGGTGTCATGAAGAAATTACCAAGACCCTGAGGATACCACGAAACAATAAAGTTTGGGAGCCTCAGGGATAACCTACATGAAGAAAACTACAAAACTTTCACAAGTACACTTGAATCAACAGAAAAACCTACCATGTTTCTTGTTGGGACAAATTAGTATAAATATGTCAGGTCTTCCCAAATTGATTTATAAATCTAATGCAATTCCAATAAAAATCTTTATGGAATGTTTTTGGGAATAAAAAAATTAACATATGTAAAAAAGGCAAAAATGACAACAAAATTTGGAGAAAAAATTAAGAATGTAAGGAATAGTTTAAACAATATGGCATTAGCCCAAGACCACACAAACAGAAAAAAATACACTCACACAAAAACAGAATACAAAGCCTAGAAACTGATTTAAGATTATTATAAAAGTAGGGAAACTATGAATTATTCAATAATTGATATTGGAATAATTAATTAACATTCTGGAAAACTTACAAATAAATTTTAAAATGTTCAACTTCACTGGTAACCAAAATAGTACAAGTTAAAATAACCATAGCTGCTTTTTTTTTTTTTTTTTTTACCAGGAGGTCCCGGGGATCGAACCCAGGTCCCTCCATATGGCAGACGGACGCCCAACCATTTGAGCCACATCCGCCCCCCATAGCTGCTTTTTAATTGACCATAATCATTGTTGACAAGGGTGGAGAAAAATTAAAGAGGGGATGCATACTCTATCATATACTGCTAGAGGGAGTATAGACCTTGGGAGGGCAATGTGAAATTATTTATCAAAAAGCCTTAAAAATGGGCAAGCTTTTTTTGCTTATCAATTCTACTTCTAGAAATTAACCCAAAGAGAATAATCAGAGATATTTTCTTAAGTTTATATAAAAGAATGTTCAGCCCAGGGATAAAATAGTGAAAAATTGGAAATAATCTGAATGTTCAAATATCATACACTCATTACCATAAAATACTATATAGCCACTAAACATACCTCAAAAAATATTTTTTTTTTTTTTTTTTTTTTTTTACCAGGAGGTACCGGGGATCGAACTCTGGTCTCTCCATATGGTAGACGGACGCCGAACCTCTTGAGCCACGTCCGTTTCCCTTTTTTTTTTTTTTTTTCCAAAGATTTTATTTATTTATTCATTTATCCCCCCCTTGCTGCTTGTGCTCGCTGGGTCAGCTAACCACGCCGTACGGGCGGGCTTGCTTTCACCAGGAGGCCCCGGGAACCGAACCCAGGGCCTCCCATATGGTAAACGGGAGCCCTACTGATTGAGCAACAGCCGCTTCCCAAAAAATATTTTAATAATAGAAAAAAATTTCCCCAAAATACATTTTAATGAAAGAACAAATTATAAGAGTTTACCTGTTATGATCCCAAATGTATATGAAAAAAAATATGTATATAGAAAAGATAGTAAGAATATAACATATGTTAATTTTCATCTCTCAGAGTAGGATATGGTTTTTATTTTTTCTTCATAATTGCTTATGTATTTTTTTCTAAAATGAATAAGTACTATAAATGTAATTTATAAATCTCAATAACAAGCTCACTCAGCTAATAAAGATATAAACCTAGAACCTAGACTATGTAACAATCTTCAGTGTTCTTCATTGTCATTACCACATGTCAGTAAGGAAAAAAAAAACAAAAAAACATATTCTCCTTTCTTTAGTCCACAGCTAAATGATTTTTATACATGTATACCTACCTGGATTCTCCTTCATCCTCCACATGTTCACAATAGACAGAGTTGAGAGCACTGACTTTCTTATAATCCTGAGGGGTCAGATATAAATACTTGTATCCCTGTGAAGCACAAATAGTTTTTAACTCATTAGTTGCCATCATAACATCACCAGAAGATACAGCAAAGCATGTATAATGCAGCTTGTTCCAAAGCTATCTTTTAATTGCCACATTACTTCCTAGTGTTACTGCCTAATAGAATACTAACATAGAGAGTTCTCCTTTGAAAGACAGAAGTGCCTATTTCTCCAGTCACTGGCTCTCTGTCCTTGAAACAAGATATCTTGTAGTTGCTCTCGAAGTACATTTCATTCATTTCATTTTCATTAGGGTTAAAGGGTCATTTTCTATCTTCAGTGATACCTCTTTTAAAGACGCCAACACAAAATTAAAGAATCCTGTGAATTACTATTATTCACACTTTCAATTTCATAGTATCATCAAACTATAAATGGGTAGGGGATAACTGAGTAGATCACAAAGCTAGGAGATTCAATATTAAAACCAGAAGTTTTAATGCACTGAACATGAGTGAACACTGAAATCATATCTTTGGTTTTTTCTCAATAAGCAACTTCTAATTCCTACTTACATTTTAAAAATTAAACTATGATTCTTTTTTTAAATTTATTTTTATATATACAAACACACACACACAAAGTAGAGTTATATCATATGTGTGATAGTGAGCTTAGGTGAATTAGTCATTCAACCAAAAAAAGTAAGAGGAAAACACTTTAAATAGTATGGGAAATTATGCTTACCGTTCCTTCAATAAGTTTATGTCCCATGGTGAGCACAATATGGAAGAGACACAAATCTGGTCTTACCATTGTTCTTGTATGACTTAAGGCAGGAACCCCTTGTAGCACTGAGTTTCATTAGTATGTCCATCAGCACATATTTATTAAGTGCCTACTATGTGCTGTTCTATGCATTGGAAAAAGAGGATGAACAAAAGGTGACAAAAATTCCTGGCCTTGTGGAACTTACCTTTTAGTGGAGGAGGACAATATATGAGATAAATATATAATGAGGTAAAATATATAATGTTCATGGGAATAAGGCTGAAGGAGAAAAATGAAATACAGAAGGAAGATAGGAGAGTTGGGAAGATAACGTTTTAGAAAGAATAGCCAGAGAAGGCTTCATAGGGAAAATGGCATTGGAATAGAGACCTGAAGGGGTTGAGGAAATGAGACATGAAGATATCTGGGAAGAAGCATTCCAAGTAGAAGGAACAGCAAGTGCAAAAGGCCTGAGGCAGGAGGGGCCTGAGTAAGCCAAAGAAAGGGAAAGAGGCCAGTAGAGCCAGAGTATGGAATGAGAAGGGCTGTGGCAAGAAATGAAGGCACAGGGGGATTGGAAGGCCAATCTATGTAGGGTCCTGTAGGTAACTATATGGTCTTTGGCTTTTACTTGGGTGAGTTGGGAAGCCATGGAAGGGTTTTGGTTAGAGGAAAGTTTTGAGCCATGATTTACATTTTTTTTTTTTTTTTTTTTCATTACCGGGAGGTCCTGGGGATCGAACCCAGGTCCCTCCATATGGCAGACGGACGCCCAACCATTTGAGCCACATCCGTCCCCCAATTTACATTTTATTAATATTTTAACTGTATCATTCTACTTTCAGTTGAGAATAAACTTTGTGGGGACTGGGGTCAAGGCCAAAGCAAGAAGGTCAAATTCCACCCCGCCCCCCCCCAAAAAAAAGGCCAAATAGGTGGCTACTGTAATAATGCAGGTGAGAGAAGACAGTGACTTTGACTAATGTGTAGCAGTGAAAATGGTTAGAAGTGGCAGGATTCTGGATATATTTGAAGGTAGAGATAACATGATTTACTGACAGAGAATAAGTAGATGTGAGAGAAAGAGAAGTCAATATTTTTTACTTAAATGAAATAACAGAGGTGCCATTTATTGAGCTAGAGAAGACCGTGGGAAGAACAAATGTAGGGAAGAAGATTATAGGCTATATTTGGTATACATTTAAGTAGAGGTATCTGGATATATGAATCTGAAGTTTAGGAGTTAGGTATATATTTGGAAGTCATCAGCTTATAGATGGAATTTAAAGCTTTAAGATTGTATGAGGCGGGACGGATGTGGCTCAAATGGTTGGGCATCCATCTCCCATATGGAGGGACCTGGGTTCGATTCCCAGGACCTTCGGGTTAAAAAAAAAAAAAAAAAAAAGATTGTATGAGATCACCTAGGGAAGGTGTAGAGAAAAAAGAGGAGAGGTCCAGAGTTCAAGCCCTGAAACACTCTTACATTTAAAGATGTGAAAAGCAGCAAAGAAAATTAAGAAGATCCAGGAAGGTGGAATATAATAAGGAGACTATTGGGTTCTGGAAACCAAGAGAAAAAAGTATTTCAAGGATGAAGGAGTGATCAACTGTGTCAAATTATCAAACTGTGTGCTGAAAGGTCAAATAATTAAAATGAGGACTGAGAATTCACCATAAGATTTAGCAATATGGAACCACTGGTGACCTTGACAAAAGCAGCTACAGTGGAATGGTGAGAGTGTAAGTTTAACTTAAGTGGGTTTAAGAGGTAATGGGAAAGGAGCATATGGAGACAGCAAGAATAGACAACTCTTCGGAAACATATGTGGCTCAAGCGATTGGGCTCCCATCTACCATATAGGAGGTCCAAGGTTTGAGTCCCAGGGCCTCCAGGTGAAAGGCAAACTGGCCTGCGCAGTGAGCTGGCCTGAGTGGAGAGCTGGCCTGTGCAGGAGTGAAATGGCCCACATGGAGAGCTGGTGCAGCAAGATGACGCAACAAAAAGAGACACAGAGAAGAGACAGTAAGAGACACAGCAGACCAGGGAGTTGAGGCAGTGCAAGAGATTGAGTGCCTCTCTCCCACTCTGGAAGGTCCCAGGATTGGTTCCCGGTCCTGCCTAAAGAGAAGACAAGCACAGAAGAACACACAGAGAGCAGACAGCAAGCGCAAAACAACAAGGGGGAGGAGAAATGAATAAATAAGTAAATCTTAAAAAAAAAATAGACAACTCTTATAAGACGTTTTGCCGCAAAGGGAAGGAGAGAATGGGGTAGGGGTTGTGGCTGGAAGGGAAAACGTTTGTATGCTAAAGGAGTCGATAGAGAGAAGAGAGGGAAAGTGATGATTCAAGAAAGAAAAGGGAGAATTGTTGTTCAACATGCTTAAATTGGCAAGAAGGGAGAGAATTAACGTGCAAGAGGAGGGAATGGCCTTAGATAGGAGCAGGGACGGTTCAATCAAAGTAGAAGAGAGAGAGTAGAGACAAAGGGCACAGATGGAGACACACTGAAGTTTATGGAAGCTCTCTTTTGATTGCTTCTATTTTCTCAGTGAATTTGGGAGCAAGGTCATCAGCAAAGAGTAAGGATATGGGAAAAGGGTTTTGGAGGTTTGAGGAGAGAGATGTGAAATTGTCATCCAGGATGTGGGTAATCTTGAATTGCTTTTCTCCATCAATGTTGCGCTGTGCAGATGTAGGCATGAGAGTAAATAGGAAGAGTTGTATTTAAATAAGGGTTTTTAAAGGCACAGAGTAAGCTGACTGACAAGAGAAGCAAAAAAGTTGAGGGTATAGGAAAGATAGTGATTATAATGATTAACCTTTGATTGAGATTGGAATTTAAGCTGGTTAAGAATGAAATAAGGGGAGTGATATAGCGCAAGTGGCTGAGCACCTGCCTCCCATATATGAGGTCCTGGGTTTGATTCCCAGTACCTCCTAAAAATGAGCAAACGAAAAAAACAACTCTCATTGGGGAGCAGATGTAGCTTGGTGGTTGAGAGCCTGCTTCCCATGTATGAGGTCTTGGGTTCAATCCCCAGTACCTCCTTAAAAAAAAAAAAAAAAAGAATGAAATAAGGATTTAAAGAGGGAGTGGACAGAGGAAAGATGCTAGGATCAACAGCTGTAGGTCCTAGTGGGTTCAAAGGATTGCTGGATTTGTGGTACTAGAAAGAATGAGCTGGAAAGATAGGATGGAGGAGTAGCAAAGAATGGAATACATGAAACAGATTGTGGGAAATAAGAGGCTAAGATAAGGTGAAGGATAGGTCTATTAGAGGAAAGGAAGTCAAGAATCCAAGAAGCCAGATAATAGGAAGGATCATCTACATGGATATAGCAATTGCCAAGAAGTATGACAGGACCAGTAGTATTGGAAAGAGTAGCAGAAAGCCAGGAACTGAAATATGCAAAGAATGAGAGGGAGTGACCAAAGGGTTTGTTAAAACACTATAATAAGGAGCAGTGATGGTGTGAGATGGCACAGACTGATGATATGAGATTCAAAGATGAGGGTTTTCAGGGAAAAGGAAGGGAAAGGGTTTGGAAGTAGCAATGAGGACAGAACACGGAGAGAAATCAGTCACTACTTAAGAAAGCTACAGGGGAAGTAGTATCCTTACGGGAGAAATAGGTTTCAAGCAGAGCAAGAAGGTTGGAGAATAAACAAAGAAGATCAGGATATAAGGGATTTTGCTGGTGACTGACTACAAGTTTTAAAACAGGAAAGTTTTAAAGATACATATATTTTTGGTTTAGCATGGTAAACAGTAAATGCATACCTATTTCATCTAGTGTTCAACCAAAGAAACATCAATCTGTTTCAAAGCTGGAAGAAAAACTAGATGAACATATTGAGAGACAATTTATTTCCAACATGATGCCTTCTTAAAGTAATTTTGATTATGTTTAAATTTCACCTTAAGTGTGACTTTTAAACTTAACCCTTTACTTCTTTCCCACCTCTCTCTATACAAGTACACAAGCACATGAACATAACCATACAGTGCCTGTACCTTGTAAGGATCCTCAGGATCTACCCAGGCCACACGAAACATATGACGAATTTCCTCTGCCAATCCAATTCTTGCTCCACTGTTAGCTGCTACAAAGATGCGTGGTATTCCCTCTGCCCTGGCAAGCTCAGAAGCTCTGAGAAACAGCAAATCTTCCTGAGGCCCAAAGGACCCAATTCGGTATGTGATGTCATTTCCAATAACAATGATATCCCGGCCTTCTGGGTATTCAGGACTTTTAAGGGTCATTTTCCAAGCTACCATGCCAATCTACAAAGGCATAAGCAAACAAACAAACAAACAAACAAATACAAACTTCTTACATGGAGATTTTTTTTTTTTTTTTTTAGGTTCCTTGTAGGCATCAGACTATAGCTAGATACAGACTTTATGTGAAGATATGCATTGCTAAAGAGCCAAGCTCCCTGTGGGAAACTAGAAAAAAAAATTCTAGATTATGTTGAGAATGGCTGGTTTATTATTTCACAGCTGCCTCAATTCCTTCTTTAGGCTTGCTCAGAAAAGATGTGAAAACTGATGTCTAAAGATATTTATGGGAGAATGCCATGATGCTGGTAATTAATTTCAGAACTACCATCTTACCACCTTAGTAAGACACTATTTCCATCTTTTGTGAGATTGCAATAAACCTTCAAGACATTAGAGGGGAGCAGAAAGAGAATCACCTCCCATGGACTACACAACTTTGGTGATTCTGGGTCCTTTCACTGTCTTCTAGCAATTGATAGAAATAATAGAAACCCTCTTTGCTGGTTTGCTTTAGGTATCTTCCCTTTGTGCAAGAATTTACTAAAGTTCAACGTTGCGCCCTTGTGAACATCTCTTGCTGCCTTTCCCCTAGCACCAGAAAAACCTAAGGATGCAAGGAACTAGTCTCTTACTGCGCTAAGATATATGTAAATCCTGCTTTCCGTTCATCAGCATCTGACCAGCCAAGCAAATAAATGATACTGACTTAAAAGGCAAGGATGAAGTGTCACTTCCTAAACCTCTCACAGCCCTCTTTTCTTTTAATTGCCTTCTATATGAGAACTAGTCAATCTTTCTACTTGTTTATTTGCTAGTTTAATTTCTATTCACACACACCCCGGTCACAGCTGCAGTTTTTCATGCCTGCCTGCCTGTTTCCCCTAAACCTGGATAAGCAATGCTTTCCATTGTTTCCCCCCTCCCTTTCTTTCTATCTGCCCCTGCTCCCACCTCCCATACTCACCCCAAACACAAAGCCTACCAGATGAGCATTCCTGCTCCTGCCTAATGGAGCCCAGCCACATCTGCAGCCTTGCCCCTCATCCTCAGGCTGCTGCATATCACCTCATTGGGGAGCCGGCCATCAAGAAGGCCCATTAACAGATGTAAATAGCAGCATCCCTGGAAAGCCACATGCATCACCCAGACTCAACCCGGCCAGTGATCATAAGCTCTGAGTACACATTCCTCAATCCAATTGCACATCCACTGTAATCAGGCTGGTTGAAGTTTTCCACACAGCTATTTGTGATTCTCAGCATTAAGAAATATATATGTGAAACACCCAGAGATAAAAATAAGCTATTTAATATATCATACCATTGGCCAAATACAAATCAAAATAGATATAATACAGAGAAAAATCCAATCACCTTCTGAAATGAGGTATTACTCTATCTACTCATTAAAGACAGAAAGTAAGGAAACAGATCATCCCAAAAATTGCACAAAGCAACTCGAAGTATCAGGATAATTTTGGTTGTGGTTTTTAATAAGCTGGTTAATATACAGCCTATGTGTGGAGAAATATTTTAACTGCTTTTTCATATGCCTCTCCAACCAAATAGGTCTTTTGTTTTTCAGGAAGGAAAAGATTTACTTTCTATTTTCCTCTAAAAGCATTGGTAGTTAGGAAAATTGAGGTTTTATACCAAATTTTATGATATATTAACCTTAGCCACTTACGCCAGAAGCAGCTTAGATGAGCCCTGAAAAATCTACTTCAGCATTTGTATCTAATGTAAACACTATGACTATGTGACATTGGGCAGGCAAATAGTACTCTTATCTTTTGTTATTACCTGGGGATTCTGTGTCACTTGGGCAGTCAGTTCAGCAACTGGCCAGGTCATTGTTTGCAATACTGACTTCTAATTAGGTGTCAACACAGCAACACCAAGAATTCTTTATCAATGTCTTCCTCAAGTATGTTCATCAGTGACTGTACCCACTGTCCCTTAAAAAGTACCATTACAGAGAGGAGAATGTTATACCAGTATTAGTACAGTGACATTCCTTACTAGAAGACACTCGGATTTGAGTGAGCGCAATGGATAAAGATCTTGCAATGGGATGTTAAAGCTTAAAATGAACAGGGTTCCTATTTGGAACAATGACAATGTGGATGGTGGTGATGGCAGCATAACATTAGGAACATAATTAACAGCACTGGAATATTATCTGAATGTTGTGGTTAGAAGAGGAAATATTAGGTTGTATATATGGTAAAAGAACAGATTTTTTTTTTTTTTAAATCCATGAAACTACACAGTGAACCCTAAGTTAAACCATAGACTATAGTTAATAGTACAATTCTAAAAATGAGCTTTCATCAGTTATAACAAATGTTCTATACCAATGCAAAGTGTTAATAGGGTGATATGAGCATCCTATATTTAATGCATGATTGTTCTATAAACCCACAACTTCTTTAATAAAAAAATTAAAAAAGAGATCTAAGAAAGCATGTGTTGCTGAACTTACATTAAAATTTAGATTTCATTGCTATCAATTGATAGGATGCATAATGGTAAACATGGCCTTTGGAGTCAAACCTAGATCCAAATCCAGGCTCTATCACTTATTAACTGCATGACCTTGGGAAAATTATTTAACTTTATTGAACGTCAGTGTCCTCATACACAAAACAAAACAAAAAGAAAATAATACCTATAGGTTTGATGAAACAAATTACTGGAAGCAGAAATCTTAATATTAACTTGAACATGCAATGTTTGCCATTTTCAATTGTCTCAACCTATTCAAATCTTATCCACTCCAAAAAGATCCGCTCAAATTCCATTTCCTCAGTAATGCCTCCTCCTGTCTAAAGTGACCCCTTTCTTCTCAGATCTCCTATGAAAACCTTCATATAGAGAACTCATTTGATATCATATAATGCCTAGGATAGTTTTTTAACTTGCCATCTCAAACCAATATATTATTTCCTCCAGTGCCCAGCATGATCCCTACAATATAATCTGGCAGCAATAAATATTTGCTGGTTCCATAGTCATTAACATTTTTAAATGATACTTGGAAAACAGTCAACGTCAAAGGTTGAGCACTGTCCATGACTTATCTCTGGAGAATAATAATACTAAATATAATTAAACTATTTATCTTAAATTTTAAAAAATAAGAGTAATAGTTACCATTAATTGAATACCTATTACATGCAGTATTATACTAGATACTGGAAATTACTGATAATGGCTAAGAACTTAGGCTGGGCAGTCAAGTTGTCTTTGTTCAAATCTCAGCTTTACTCTTTACTATCAATTAACTTTTTAAAGCCTCAATTTTCCCAATTATAAAATGGAGATAATAATAGTATATTTCTGGAAGGACTGTTGTGAGGGACAGCACATTAAATTAGTTCAAGACCTCAAATATTAGCTGCTAATATTAACTTAAAGTTGTTATTGCCATGAGAAAATTGGGGCACAGAGGAATAAAATAACCTGTTCTTAGAGCTAGTATGAATTGTTTTTTTTTTTTTGTTTTTTTTTTTAAATAAGGTTTACACAAAGAAAAATGGTTATTTCTTTTACTATAGAAATTAAGGGTGTATGTACCAGACTAGTACTAGTGCATTTAACTGAATGCAATGTAGAAAGATAAATATTAATATAACACAAACACAAAACATCATTGACACCTAAATGCAATCTGGGTTGGATCCTAGAACAGATGAAGGATAGTAATGGAAGAACCACTGAAATTCAAATAAAGTCTGCAATTTACTTAATAGTACTGTATCGGTGTTAATTGCTTAGTTTTGATAATTAGTTATATAAGATGTTAATGTTAGAGGAAGCTGGGTGAAGGGTATGTGGAAATTTTCTGTACTATCTCTCCAATAAAAAATGATTTCAAAATAAAATGTAAAGAAAACAAATGTCATTATAAAAACTTTTTTTGGGGGTAAGTGAATTGGCTAGTGAGGTCACTGTTAGTGTTCTGTACAGCCTTATAAAATTATGGTTAGAAAGAATAAGAATAACATTTTAAAATACCCATTATGTAATACTAAATTAGAAAAGGATACAAAATTACACAGATACCATAATATCTGTGAGAAGCAAATTTTCTTTAATGGGCTTATACTGTATTGATAACTTTAAAATTTTATAAATAAAAAAATAACTGAAAAAACCATCAAAATGCCTCTTCACTGGGTGATGGGTATATAAGAATTTATGTATACTTCAGTGTATATTTGAACATTTCCAAAGTATATATATGGGGGGGGGGATTCTTATCAACCTAGTGGATTTCTCTTATTTTAGGGGAATTGACTCTAGGTTTTCATCATACCATAACAGATAATATAAAACTAAAAAGAGAGATAAAAACATGAAAATTAAAACTCAAGACACAAGAGAGAATATCAAGAACTGTCCCTAGTTTGCTGGGGCTCTCATTTTATTTTATTTATTTTTTAAAGAAATGCTCTGCTACTGATGTGGTAGAATGTAAACATATGTATATACAGGTTTATACAATATTAATATCTCTACCTGAGAACTAACTGCTTTAGTGTTTTTCTGGTCTGAAAGTTAAATACATATTTATACTTTTAAAGTCAATATTTGTACAATAGACAAGAACAGTGCCTATCAGCTAAATACATATTTAGGACTGTACCACATGTATTACAAACATGTACTAAAATCAAAAGCTTATATTTATACAGAGCCTTTCATCTTGAAGGGGGCTAAAGAGCTTTACAAACATATGTACATAAAAGAACGTTTGCACTGATAGACAGGCAAGGTATCAATTCATCCACTTCCCTATTTCTTCCAGCAGTTCTGGCTAGGAACACATGGTGTCAACAGATGCAGGTCTATAGCAGCTGCAAAGACATGTAACACAATAATCCAAGTTGCAATGCACAGTCACTGAAAAGGGCCTTTCAATTGAGAAAGCAATAGCCCTCCTTCAGTAAAGAAGCACTACAGCCATTTCCAGCCTTGTGTTTTTAAATTATTCTCTATCAAACGCAACTAATCACTTGACAAAATTGAATTTCATACTAGAAATGGTTTCTGAATGCAAAATACTTTCTGTTTGATGATAAAAATTAGGTTGAAAACAGCTCGACCCTGCCCTTGTTAGATTTAAAAAGATAAAAAGGGTCATAACATTCAGGAAAAATGGTTCAAAATATTCTATCTTAGAATAGTTTTGTTTAGAAGGATTAGGTCATTACTTCAGAAGATAGTTATATCCCCTCCCCACCCACTTAACTAGGACACTAAATTTTTCAGACCCTACATAAATGGGTCTAACTATATTATATACACAAAGGAGATTTTTTTTTTTTTTTTTTTTTTTTTGAGGTACTGGGGCCACGGATTGAACCCAGGACCTCTTATGTGGGAGGCTGGTGCTCAACCATCAAGCCACATTGGCTCTCCTGAGTTGTTTTTTTTTTTTTTTTTTTTTTTTTCATTTGGTTTGCTTGTTGCTGTTATTTTAGGAGCTACCAGGAAACGAACCTGTGACCTTCCATGTGGGAAGCAGGCACTCACCCACTTGAGCCATATCAGCTCCCACAATGAAGATTTTATATTGAAAATTCTGCAGCGACTATAAAAGGGTACACAGAACAGTGACATTCATTGATTTCACCTGGCCCAAGATGCCTTGTATATTAACTGCAGGGTACTAATTAAAGGAAATCCCATCACTGAGCCCTCTGGTTTCCTCTTTTCTCTCCTTCCAATGTTTTTATCAGATGATACCTGATGAAAATGACACTCCAGGACTAATTACTGAAGGAGGACTAAGCAAGCAACAAAAGGGCAACATATAGCCTGAAAGAGGATTGTGAGATAGGTGGGTTTTCTGGCCTAATGAGTTTCACCCTCAGGCTTTTTTAGCACTTTTTGGCCACTCTATTTTCCTCTGACCACTGTCCCTCTCTCTGGGTCACCGAGTGGTTCTAGGTACTATTTCAAATTGTGTTTTCATTAATACCACAAATAATTTTAAAATATTGAATTTCAGATTAGTTTTTATAATAGAAAATTCTAATTAGCAGGTTTCTCAGGTTTAAGGTTATCAAATTGAAATAATTACCTTAAAATTAAAAAGGGAGAAGGGTCAAAAGAGTTACAGGGAACAAACTAAAGATAAGGAGAAGTAAGTATTTGTTCTCCTAATACAAGAGCTAAGGAAGAAAATATTTCTTTGGTCACAGTCTGATCCTGGAATAAACATGCTCAAGTGAGGGAGGAGGGAATGGGGAGGAGAAAGCAAGCAGAAGAGAACAGTCTTATTTAACTGTTTTTATGTGAGTAAAATGATTTGTGCCACAGTATTTCCATAAGAAGTGGGACCATTATTTTCCTGTAGAAACACATTTGGTTTGAAAAGTATCACTGGACAAGACGTGAAAATCAAACCAAATGAATTATTCACAACCTCCGATCAGAGGTGATCATTATTTCTGATGCTCCAAACAGTGATTAGGATTCTGCCCTGAGATGTCATTTTCTCACTGAGTAACACCAGCAATACAGAAAGGCATTATCTATCTATCCATCTATGTATTTTTTTCTCCTGAGAGGACCTTGATTTAATGTTACTATAACAGATACCAAAAACATGATAAAATTAACATTTATTCTGATGGTACCCATAAATGTCATTAGTCTGACACAAAGTGTCAACACTAATCATGACCCAAAATTAACACTAATACTGATATCAATATTAATTGTACTATCAGTGTGAACAGAATATACAAGCACACAGGTGGGCACTTCCAAAGCTGTGTTGTTACCACAAAATAGAACAATATTAATCTCAAGAAATGGGAAAGGCTAAGGGGCAAAACAGGACAGGATTTTGTTTTTTAAGAGTAGAAGCAGCACCCATCAACTCTAGCTATGTAGAATGGGAATATCTTTGCCATGGATACCTTTCGTCTAACTCCACCCGCCTATTTTAGCTGTAACAATATCTTTCAAATAGATCTAAACCTAGATTAGACAGTGGCTGAGATAACAAAGCTTTGTTTATTATTTTCCATGCTAACACTCTTAGAAGTTGAATTCTTCTGGCAAAGCCTCTAATAGCTATTGTTCTATTCTGCTAATGCCAGAAAGACCACCACCTGCAAGGCCCTGGAGCAGCAATACAAAGAATCCTAGAATGTTAGAGCTGAAAGAAACTCAGGCATCATCTGCATCAGGAAGGTGAGAAAACAGAGACCCACAGAGAAGGCATTTGAATTTGAGTTCCCTTTTAGGTATAAAACAAAATTTACCTTTTCCTACCTTTTGTATCCCAAATGGAATATTAAATGTGCACTTTAAATTAAATACTATAGGGGGTTGGATGTGGCTCAACTGGTTGGGTGTCCGTCTCCCATATGGAGGGACCCGGGTTCGATTCCCGGGACCTCCCGGTAAAAAAAAAAAAAAAAAATTTAAATACTATAAAAAGTGATTACCATAGTAATATTAATTCATATTAGAGCCTCACGAGAAAATATACTTAATGAAATAGCAGAAAATACTGTATAGGTTTTAAAAAGCATATTTTTAAACCATAAGGCAATTCAATTATCTGACTTAACTTGTGCCATTTAGAAAAACCATGTAAGAAAAAATGTCAGTGCCTTTCCACATTGTATCATCTGACAGATATCATATTCCATTGCTAAGTGTTGTATGATCTCATTAAAGAGCTCAAAACAATTTTCTTAACAGTTGAAAAACTTTTTTTCATGCTTGGATAATTCAAAACTGGCTGAACAAACTTACCTCAACTCTTTTAAAAAGCAATAAAAGGGTAAGGGAAAAAACTTTTTAGAGCAAAAAACTTTCATCTCAGAGGTAATTCTTTGAAGATGCTACTAAAAATTGGAAACAATAATTTTGAACAGTGGAATTGTTTTTCCCTATAATATTTATATACATGAAACCACAGAAATTTTACACATACATATACACAGTAATTTAATAAGCATACCAAACAATTTAAAAAAACAATGCAATGTAGCACATACAAGTCAGTGGTATTTAAGAAATGGGGCAAAGGATTAATTGGTTGATATGGAAATTAACCAAGTTGGCCTATTATAGTTCAGAAGCCTTGCCCATTAATCACATGAATGAACGCTGAACTCTGATGCTCCACACTACACCTCATCCTCTGGTATCATCTGTCGTCCTGATGTTCATTATTGCCTCTAGTTGGAGCTATAAAGTTCCTTGGCATAGGTACTAGGTCATATCCTTTTACAGTAAAATCTTAAAACTTAAGACATGCAGAAAAATGCAGGCAAGTACTTCCTTTTGTTTAAAGGCTATCTCTAGGACTTTTGAAAGGAACCTAGGTGCCCTCCATAAGTGCTGTTTTTAATAGGCCAGCAGCTGCATTAGGGTTTTCAAAGTCTATCAGCTTGCTACCAATGAAATGGGTCAATGTGATAAGAAATCTCTAAGACCATAACAGTCATTCAGAAGGAGTTCTAAGAAAAGCATATGTATCTCAAAAGAATAGTATTAGAAATTCATTAGGAGTAATTCCAGGAGGAAGACTTATCTTTCAAAAATAGCCTCAATAGTTTTCTAATTAGGGATCCAACTTTGGTTCTTAGGATCATTTCAAAGACTTGTAGTCAAATAGGCTCACTTACAATGAGTTAAAGTAGAAGGAAAGCACATAATTTAAAATAAAACTATCTTACCACATATTACATAATATATATTTCTCTATATTTGCAATTTTATAGTGCTAGTCTTGAAAAGGATTCAAATTGGTCTTCTGAAGCCCTTGATGAAAACTAGGGCAAGCACAAATTATGGATATTTATGTATAATGAATGGTATGTGGCCCTTTTCTGCTGAGGATCTCAAAGCACTTAAACATTCTCCTATCTTCAGGAACAGATTGATGGCAAAGGCCATTAGACCCTTTATGTAATTTGAACAATTGATATACAGACCATGGACCTGTTTTTCAGATCAGATCTGTTTTTCACAGGACTATTTCACAGCTCAACTTCAGCATATTACAATTCAAATATACCTCTTTTCCAACATGTATCTAAAAGACTGACACTGACTCAATTTCCATATCTAGCATGAAAAGGTAAACTGATTTCAAAAGATTGAAATAGAAACACAATAAAGTACACCCAAATTAGCTTCACATTCATGGAGTTATTCTGAGGTAAAATTAATCAAAACAATATACACAAGTCTAATGTTAAACTAGGAACATATTTGGGTTCTGTCTTCATAAGACATGGTCAATCTTTTCCTCACCCAAGCCCACATACACACATACACTTGCTCCAGTCACAGAGTTTCAGAGCATAATGGGTTCCACTACAATTCTAGTCTAGGATAACCCAAGCAATTCCTTTGAGAGTATGGAAAATGTCAACCAAGTGAATGAAGATAAAGGGTTATGGTAGTTTTTCTAAAATAAGAGGTCCTTTGAGTTAAGAGGTTCAACCTAAGAGCTGTCAAACTGGATCTACTAATTAATTTCTTCCAAACTTTTAGGCCTAAATAAGCTTAACAACTTCCTTGCCCTACCCAACTCCTAAGTGTTTCTTTTTGGTACTCATAGTAGAGATTAAAGCAACATACAAGTGAAAAAACATAGTAAAATGATAAGATTTGTTCAAGCTGATCAGTAGGTGTAGGATATTTGTCATATCACTTGCCCAATGTGTCTGTATGTTTGAAATATTTCATAATAAAAAAATTAAAGCAATGCTTATATTTTGGTAGTACTGGACATCACCATGCTGCCATCAATTAAACAACAATTAACTATTGGCATGATAGCAGGGCTGAGCAGTTTCAGAACTGAATTCTTAATCCCCACCATCCCTACCATTTCATCCAAGAACATAAAGCAGAACTGAAACCAAAATACCAGTGACTATGCCACCTAGGCTTTAAACTTTAATTTATGCTATTTCCCCCTCAATTATTCTTTTCCCAAATGTTTCCTCTAAAAATGTATGTATGTCCAAGATGTAAGGTTCAATAGCTCTCTATCAAAAGTGTTAAAATGCATTTGCATATTGTGAGGAATATTAGGCAAAGCCTACCCTACCAACTGATAAACAAGGAATGATACCACTGGATTTGCCTCAATAAACAGGGCAATTCAAGAGGATTGTTTGAATGCTAAGCTACTGAGAAGGAAAAACCCTGACATCTAGTGCCCATCTGAAAAAATGAAACTTTGGAGCCATCACAATTCTTAGATGTTGGTAATGAGTATGGAGGAGACCATCAAAACTGCATTAAAAAAAAAATTGCATTCAATTTAGAATATACTTTTCTCCCAGAAAAATTTTAAGGGAAAAAAAAAAAATATTATGCAAGAATTTCAGTTTCAATTACCAATCCTTTTTTGGGTACACGTCCTGTACCTAATTATTATCACTGCTTTAAACACACACCTTCTTCTCATCTCAGTTTTCATTATAACAGGAGTATACAGATGGCTCATATTGTTAAAAAGCCCATGTTCTAAAATGGTAAGGAAAACAGGGCCCTAATTTCTACTCATTCACTATAAATGTTGACTCTATCATTTCTTTCATCATTGCCCAATTTAGAGATTTCTGATGTAGTTCACAGAGAGCTATTACAAGGAAATATAATAAAAGAACACTAATAACATTTCTAAACAAATAAAAACAGTCTTAAAAAGGCTAGTGTTTTCTTTGTCCTCTCAGGCAAAGTTAAGTTGTTCTCTGTCAAGTCCGTTACAGCCCTTGGCTTGATCTTAGTCTGAGCCTTTTAATAATGGGATTTAGTGAGAAAAGCAGCTGCACTGGATTGTGAACTGTTACTCAAAATGTTCCCACCTACAATTACAGCTTCCACTGAATGATCAAAACAAGTTAGCAAACTGGCAGGAAAATGAAAACAATTCCTCCAAAATTGAAAAGTGGTAAAACAGAACTGTAAGTTAGATGCATTTCTCAACAGTACACATTCATCTAGCTGCGTATTTACATACAGTGCCCATCACTGTAGCATCATAGCAGCTAGAAATGCAATCACTTTAGTCTATGTTGCAATCACATTTTCTTCAATTTTCATCTTTACTTTAAATTATATTAAAAAAAGTCCTGGACAACTCATCTTTGGAGCTATTTGCAAGTAACAGTTCAAAGAACTGGTCTACTTTTTTTTTTAATTCCTAATCTAAATTCCACAAAACACACACACACAAATTCAACCAAACACATCACCATTCAAATCTGATGATGGGAGAAATGGGTTTGCCTATACCTTTCATCATGGCATTAGGAAGCATTCCTTTCAGTTACATCTTCCTTTATGGGGATGGGACAACTAGGGAAATAGAAAGGAGAAAGTAGCTACCACCACATCAGAAAGGTACTCTTTCTCCTGCCTTTAACATGGACACAAATGTTCACAATGTAGGTCACATCTCTGCTGAAACAGCCAATATTCTTCCTCAAATGGCAAGCAAGTTACCTAAAACTAAATGGACTGAATTGTTTCTAGTCCTGGTCCCATCACCATTTTAACTATTTCCTGCCTTAGTGAAAAAAAAAGACTGGTCACGCATATAGCCGATGATCTAATAAGTGCAGGTTTTCTGCCTTTGATGGTGGGAAAGGCATGTCAATTCATGGAAAAAAACTGTAGGAATCTCTTGTTATTCCTTATATCTATGTGGTAGCTTTTAAACTGAGAAGCTCCAATCCTTCAGGGTAATGCAATGCCACCCACAATGATGACCTGGTACAGCCATCACCTTGGGAGAATACCATATTATGATGATTTAGTGTCTATGTAGCATCAATGCATTTACATTGAGCCTTGGCTATCAGAACATTAACAGGTCAATTTTTTATTCCTTTTTTAATAAAACTATTTCTCAAGGCTCTGTTCAGATGCCCATTCTCTTTGGGACAGGGTAGATTTTCTCCAAATCTCATCAGCATGAGCTCTTTTCTTTCCCCTCATATCATTCTTGAGATAATATATAGAATGCCAGGCTCAGGACTAACTTGTCTCTTTGGCCAAAGAAAATTAAACTGCAATAGCTGAAAGTCAACTTGCCCTAATAAAACTGGGCTCAGCGTGAAAAGACATACATCCTACTGACACCTCGTCATTTTGTAGGTGGAGCTGTCCCTCAAAGTTCTGACTGCTGAAACTCCATCCTTAGATTGGTCAGTCTCTCAGTGGACATGTTCCATTGTATGTTTAAAGCTATTGGTAACAGACTTCGATACTAACACCCCAACATCATTCCTGTCACGGAGCGCCCTATAATCCAGCTAAGGACACTGACTTCACCTGCCATCTTGGGCATTAGTCACCAACTGCTTGCAAAAGAATATTAGTTTCACTTCTCCCAAGCTCAAAGACTCAGAAACAGCACGCTAACACTCAGCCTCAATCTTGATCAATCATTTGAAGAAAAGGAAAAAGGAACAAAGAAATCAGGCAACTTAAGAGGGAAATGTATAGGACAAGAAGAAAGCAAAAAAAACCCAACTCCTTTTCCAAAAACCTTTTTAACAAACACTATTAGTTTCAAGATTATTAAAGCACTAGGCAAATAAAAACATGTGGTGCTCATAATGAATTCACTATTGATAGCTTATACTCTTATGCAGCTGTTTAAGATACTCCTTTCAATCAAGGTTTGTTAGGTCTTAAAAGGGTTAAAAAAAAAAAAAAAACCTTTAATTTTTTTATTCTTCGTGTGTGTGTGTGTGTGTGTGTGTGTGGTCTTTGGGTACAGAGTCCTGTATAATAAGACTATTTGTATTCATACTGGCAGAGTAAACACTACATGTTCATGCCCAGGCAGCTCTGTGCTTGTAATTTCAGCAAGAACAGAGCTTTGTCCCTCTGGGACTTCACTATTCCCCCTCCATTCTCTCAAACACAGAATGAGAGCAGAGAGAAAGCAGGAGAGAAATATCATGGCAAGAGGTTTCACATAGCACTGCAGCTGGCTTTCACGTGGCCAAAAATCTCATTTTGTGTTTTAATTACATTAGTTAAAATTGTTTTTCTCTCAGCCCCATGTTCACAAGGGTGCTTTCCACTCCTGAAGACTAGACTGTTCCACGAATCAGAATTTAAGTCTAGCACAAAGAAGCTTTTCTTTGCTGTTGTGGGGCTCACTAAGCAGATGCTACAGACAGTGGCATAGACCTCTGCTTCAACTTCATATATTGATGAGTATATATCTAGTCTCTCAAAATTCTTTGCATCCTTCCTCCCTATCCTCTTGCCTCTGCAATTTGTCAAGGTGTTCGAGTAGAATGCCTACAAGTCTGGCATTCTCCATCTGGTCCAATGCTTGCATCTCTCCTAATACCACATTATTTATTCTTAGCAGCCACCAGGGTACTTACTAAAACAGCCATACACCTTTAACATATAATATAATTTTTTGAAAAAGAAAAAATTGTATATTGTATATGATCACCAAAAGTCTGCCCAGCCTGTTTATGGTGAACACCTAGGTAATGATTATTCCTGAATAATCTCCTGAATGAGATTGATCTAGGTATTATATCTAGGTTGAAATAAAAGTCATCTC
Source organism: Tolypeutes matacus (assembly GCA_026826555.1). Classification (NCBI taxonomy): domain Eukaryota; kingdom Metazoa; phylum Chordata; class Mammalia; order Cingulata; family Chlamyphoridae; genus Tolypeutes; species Tolypeutes matacus. Next base: position 16,563,002 of record JAKSZT010054055.1, read on the forward strand.
TTGGTTCAGTACTGTTACTGCTATCGTTGTTATAACTCTACAGTAAGAGCATAGTTAAAATCAGGAAGGATCTCAAAGCAGGAAGAAGGTTATATGGGTATAGGGCAGAATCTGTCTTTATATCATTAATAACAGTGGTCTAAGAGAAAGGAGTGCGTATTTGTATATGCATTCTTGGACAGTCATCAAGAAATGGGTTCTCTGTTACTTTATTTCATGTTTAAATCCCTGGTTTTGATTGAGCCCCTTTAAGAGCAGTATATTTACCATGCTCACAACAGCATCAGATCAAATGAGCTCAGCATGGAAAAGAAACCAAAAAAGCATATTAGTAAAAACTGAGGCCCCCAAAAAAGAAAAAATATCAAGCAAAACAATATTTAAAAAATTTTTATTATAGAAAATCACAAAATTTCAAACATATACAAAATAGAGAAACTAAAATAAACCATGTACTTATCAATTAGCTTCAATTATCAATTCATGAACAATCTTGTTTCATTTATAATCCTACTCTCAACCCCAATTATTTTGAAGCAAATACCAGCCATGAGATCATTTCATCTATAATATCTTATTATGTATGTCCAACAGAAAATAATGCCTTTTTGGTAAAAGCAAAATGTAACACCATTACCAGACCTAGAAAAATTAACAATAATTCCTTAATATCAGTCAATGTTATCTCCTTCTAAACAACTCTACCAACAAGACTACTGCTGATGGGAAGCAGTGGTGGCTCAAGTAATTGAGCTCCCGTTTACCATATGGAGGACCCAGGTTCCATCCCCAGGACATCCTGGTTAAAAAACAAAACAAAAAAGGCATCCCAGACTTCCAGACCTGCACAGTGCTGAGAGGTGTAGGCCCCCATGCAGCCAAGCAACACACCAAAAAGATGATGACGCAACCAGATAGGAAAAAAAAAAAAAAAAGACTACTATGCTGCCTATGTTACTTGGGTCTTATTTAATATTATTTAATGACCACCCCAATGGGAAGCTAGTACTAGTGGGCACAGAGATAAAGGGTGGGAGGGGAGATTCAACTACTTACCTCATTTCCTCCTGGAAGTCTGTTCATGTGGACCAGCTGACCTTGATCATCCAACACCAGCTCAGTATAGGTCAGCATGTCAGAAGGCAAAGATGGTGATGGAAGGAATGCTTGAGTGGACATAGACTCCCAGAGTTTGATCAGGGACTAGAAGAGGGGAGAAGTTTGATTAGTCAACGATAATTAACTTTCAATATGGATAACAATGAATATGAAGATAAGATCAATCTGGTTTTGTTCTTTCTTCTCCCAAATGTTCTGCTTAGAGTCTAAGGATTCTCTAGCTCCCAATCTCAGTGAAAAGAGAATTGTAAAAAATAATACCCTTTCCAAAAAATCAGGCATTTTTCCAATAAAGTCAAACTGTTGAATGATTCTGAATTACCACTAGAGCATGAACAAACACAAAAGACCTAGCAGTATGCAAGTAAACTTAGTAGCATCAACTCCTAAAATAAAAGGGCGGGGGGGAGGACATCGCAGAGAAACTTGGCAATAGAAAAGTAACTAAGAAAGTGACATGACACTGATCTAATACAAAGAAAATTCAAGAAGGCAAGAATTAAGTTTCTACTAGAACTTCAGAGGAAGCATCCTCTTTTCTAATACCTTTTGATAGCTATAGGCCCATACACAGGAATTAGTTCATCAGAAGTATATGGCTATTTGCAAGTGTGCAGATCAATTCTGTTCAAATTTGAGGAAATAGACATACCTATCCATTTAAAAATCTTATGATTTCCATTTCCAATTTCACAGTAAATAAAATAAGTTCCTGCTGAAGGAAGAACTAGTTCAGTTCTTTCTTTGCTTGCTTCAAGTAACATTTAAAGCCCAAATCACTCATACATACCTATGTGTCCTAATCACTGTATTTATGTCTAGGCTATAGGAATAATTACATAGAATGGAATTTCTATTTATAACACTAGCATTGGCTTTTGTCATTGCCAGAACCAACACTTAAGTTTTAGGCTGACACTGCTATAAAAGGGTAATATACTGAATAAAAGTAGCTCTATTTCCAGAGATGGCATTTGTAAACAAATGGTTACATAAAAGGAATCTCTTATATTTAAAAAGACTATTTACCAGGGCCACATGTACTATTTTATTAAAATTCAAATGTGGTAATACCGGTAGTATTGACTAGGAAATATCCTATATTCATAGTTTTTTTTTGTTTTGTTTTAAGGACAAATTTAGTATTCTTTTTTTTTTTTTTTTTTTTTTTTTAAAGATTTTATTTATTTATT
>JAKSZT010054055.1:16565413-16699230 GCA_026826555.1 Tolypeutes matacus
ATTTTATTTATTTATTCATTTATCCCCCCCTTGCTGCTTGTGCTCTCACTGGGTCAGCTAACCACGCCGTGCGGGCGGGCTTGCCTTCACCAGGAGGCCCCGGGAACCGAACCCGGGGCCTCCCATATGGTAAACGGGAGCCCTACTGATTGAGCCACAGCCGCTTCCCTTTTTTTTTTTTTTTTTTAAAAGAAGTATTCTTTTGATATGCTATTCTTTGTTGCATTTTTTGCTGGTGATACACTTTTCTTGGTTTCTACTGATGGAAGAAAAATCTGTAGCACAGAGATGAGTTACCACACAGATCAAAGAAATTTATTTTCATATAGAGGATGAGATTCATAATGCTATGTTTTCTCACACTATTTTACTCACCTATAATCTCTCTCCCATAAAAGAACTTATACTTTAAACTGTATACTATGAACTCTATACCCATTTGTATATGCTGTCTATATTGAGTCTCATAAACCTAGGCTATCAGCTAGAGACCTGGGTTATTTTGGAAAATAGGAAAATGAGAATTACAGTTTCATTTTTTTTTTTTCTTGTTTTTTTTTGTTTTTAATTAATCTGTAGTAAAGATTTATTTTTTATTAGTATTAAGTGTACTGTTTGGATACCTTCCCAAAAGTGTTGACATGATATTCTAGAGGACAGGTTGAGGGTAGTTTTCAGAATCGAGAAAACTATTTCAGGTTGCTTAATTGCCCTTGTTTTTCTTTTTTTTTAAAAGAAGTATTAGATTATATAAATGTTACATCAAAAATATAGAGGATTAAGAAAAATCAAAATGTTGGTCTTGGTAAATATCTGTTGAAATGAGTAAATGTGGATTAAAGTATACTGAAATAGTAAACATAGAGACATTATAGTGACTGATATTTGGCAAGGGGGATCAATGCACTGAAAGTTTCCATGTGGTAGATAAATCTGGTCATGAGAAGCAATCATGTAACCAAGCAGAAAAAAAAATGGCTGTAACCACAAGCTGTGACCCATGGTTATTGATGTGGCAAGGTACATTCCAAGGTAAACCTAGGTATGGTATGTAAAGTTCCAGAAATTTAAGTATGGCATATATGCAAAGCAAAACTCAATTTCTAGCTTTGTCATTTTATAGCCATGTAATTTTGTCATAATACTAAAATTTTCTCAACTTCTGATCATGTCTTTCTTTATAAATAATACATAAATTTTTTTTCACAAATAAATCATAATCTATAAATTAAAAAAAAAAAAAAAATAGAGGATTCCCATATACCCCATTACCTCCCACACTTTCCCCCATTTAACAACATCTTATATTAGTGTGGTACATTTGTTACAATTGATAAATAAATATTGAAGTATTGCTACTAACCATGGACTATAGTTTACACTTTGTACTGCACAATTTTATAGGTTTTGACAGAATATATAATGGCCTGGATCCTTCACTGCAATGTTATGCAGAAAAATTCCATTGTCCCCAAAGTGCCCCATGTTACAACTATTCTTCCCTTTCCCTCCCCTCAGAACCTCTGGTGGCCACTGCCTTTATATGAATAATAAAAGTTCTCCCATTGCTAGAATAATCATAAGTCTACTTAAATCCATAGTTGCATTCCCCCTTATGTTTGTTCATTCCTCAATCTTGAGGATTTTGGGTCATAGTTCTTTTTTAATATCCATAATTTGAATACAGACTTAGGAAATATAAACCTGAATACAATTTAAGTCTCACCATTACTCCTGTTCATAAAGAACCATCCTCTATCTGAGTTGGCAATCACCAAATCCTAGACTAAAAATCAAATGAGAAGAGCATCAAGATTATTTCCTGCTATTGGGAAATAATCCCTGTCCAGTCAAAGCTGCATGTGATGGAAATTCAGGAAAATCTTGCCTCCCCAGAATATATCAGAGCCCCCCCACCAGTTAGTGACCTTTACCTGCCGAAACATCTCTGGGATATCATATATGTATGTTGTCCCTAAGGATTGTGCCTGGAACCTCTTTGACTGAAGTAGGTCTTTCGTCACATATGGAGTGTTGATTAACATTCCATGCAGTGGTCCCTGTTTGTCTCCATATGCCTGAAACATGATCTGCAGGACAAAGAGAATGGCATGGGAAGTTAAGAAATGGAGAAAAAAAAAATCAGATAGCTGCTGAGAGGAACTTTTTTCACAGATGTTATTTCTTAAAACACTTTTGGTGGGCTGAGTAGCTAAGACAAGCCTCTTAACATTAAGTACTTGATGATTTCACTTCTCTACAGATAAACCAATTCCAAAAAAATGGTATGTAACTCAACATACCATAGCCTGCTTTCACTTTTGGATTGGTTGACATCAACAGGAAAGCATAACTTATATTTCACATTTCAGAGACAGATTGACAATGCTTGCTTTCTTTTTTTTTCAAAATTTATTTTTAATTCTGGTAAATATACATAACATAAAATCATTTTAAAATGCTTGCTTTCTAAAGTGACTTTGACTCTTATATTCTCAGAGAGGAAGTATGTCAACTAATCAGTTTGAGCAGTCCTAGTATTTAAGATGAAGTAAGCTACACACTAAAGATAATTTCCCCCCCCCAATGGCAGAAGGCCCAGTCAAGTCTCTATTGTATCATCTGTGCTTTAGTTTACTTGATTAGAAATTTAATAATAATTAAATATTATTAGCCAAACAGATTTCTGCTAAAAGTGAACTTCATCCATCCATCTAGCTAGTTAGTTCTTGTTAACTTGCAAGACATAGCCTAGGTAATCTAAGCACCTCTTAAAATATATGTATATATATATATAAATAACATTTTTGTGAGCAAATACACATATATGCATATATATTTATATATCATTTTGCAAATGTTTGTATGTATTGTGAGAATTTTGATTTTTACCAAAAAAAAAAAAAAAAGACATAGCCTATATGTAAGTGTAGGTATACATGCACACACAGACACCATATATATATATATATATTCCCCCTGTCCCTAGTATACTATGGCTACAACTAGTGAATAGCTCCTGCAATACCTATCTTGTCACATATTGAAATTACCACACCAGTTTTTAATCATTTTAACTCAAATATTTCTAGAGGACTTCATTTATTTAGATAGTTTTATTTGCTTATGAATATTTATAAGGGATGCTATTATTTCAATTCAATTAATATTTATTGAGTGCCCAGAGGTTGTATGACACTAAACTAGGCACTTTATGCATGAATACATAAAATATAGATCCCCAACACAGTGAATACAAATGGAAATTGGGATATAAGGATATGTTTGTATATCTATATATTTATTTAGGCCTAAAAAATATAATCACATGTTTACCATTATCACTAGATTTGCAGACCCAATATAGAGACATAGGAAAAGAATTAAATACTTTCCTAAACCCTTCTCCCAGTCACCTAAGTGAATCCTTAGTCCCAGCTCAGCTCAGAGGAACAAGCATCTTCTGTGGACTTGTAAGTCTTATTCTAGGGAAGCGGATGTGGCTCAAGCAGTCGGACACTTGCCTACCACATGGGAGGTCCCAGGTTCGGTTCCCCATGTCTCCTAAAGAAGACGTGCAAAGCAGCAAGCTGACATGACAGGCTGGTGTGGCAAGCTGATGCAATTAGGTGACACAACGAGATGACACAACGAAGAGACATAATGAGGAAACACAATGAGAGACACAACAAACAGGGAGCGGAGGTGGCTCAAACAACTGGGCGCCTCCCCCTCCCAAATGGGAGGTCCTAGGTTCCGTTTAAGTGCCTCCTAAAAAGAAGATGAGCACACAACAAACAGACACAAATACCAGACAACCAGTGCAAACAAGGTGGGGGGTGGGGTGGGAAAAAATAAATGAAAAATAAATCTTAAAAAAAAAAAAGTCTTATTCTGGGCAAAATTTGTCTCAGGCTGCTTAAAGGCCCACAGACTGGAGCTCCCCAGTTTTCTTCCATAGGATCACTGGGAAAAGTTACCATGTGAGACACAGAAGTAGTAATGTTTTAAGAGGTTCAAAGTATTAGGTGAAGTAAGGGTGTTAGCATGAGAAAACTAGACTGAGAAGAGATAAGCTGAATCAAAACAAACAAACAAAAAGGAGTAAAAGCAGCAGATTCTTGGAATCGCATTCCTGTCTATTAAGAGAGACAAGACCTGTGGGTACAGAGTTTGAGACTTGGCTTTGTCATGCCCTGGAATAAATATATGCTGTTTGTAGTTAAGCAACATGTGCAGTGAGGAGGTGGGTTTAAGAAAGCCCTCCAGGGACATACATTGTTGGTGGGAATTTAAAATAGCAGTTTCTTATAAAGTTAAACATACACTTACTATGACCCAGCAATTACACTATTACACATTTATCCAATAAATGAAAACATATCCATACAGATTTGTAAATGAATGTTCATAACACCTTTATTCATAATAGGCCCAAACTGGGGGTACGGGTGGGGATGTTCATCAACAGAAAATGGATATAAAATTTTTGGTATATCCATGAAGTGGAATACAACCCAGCAATGAAAAGGTAAGAACCCTGCAACATGGACAAATTCCATAAACATTATGTTGAATGAAAAAAGCCAGAAACAAAATAGGATATATTTGGCTGATTTCATTTATATGAAATTCTAGGACAGGCAAAACTAATGTATAGTGATAGAAAAGAGGTCAATGGTTGCCTAGAGCAGTTGTTGGTGCCTCTACCTCTAACAGCAGAGGGGAATGAAAGAACATTTTCAGGGTAATGAAAATGTTCTCTCATGATAGTGACTGTAGTTACATTAATGTATACAATTGACAAAATACAATGAACTGTACATTTAAAATGGATGCATTTTAAATATAAATAAATTATGCCCCAATAAAGGTGAATAAAAAAATGTGTATTTTTCCCTTCCACTACACATTGGAAATTGATTCACTTATGCAGTGGATTACCCAAATCTCTTCTCACAACTTCCTGATATCAGTGTTCATTACAATCTATAACAAAAAGACTATACAAGGAAAATTCAACCTTGCTCCTTATTATCAGGCTGAATAAAGAATGTTCTGGGACATTATCAAGTAATGGATAATAATGGAAGCCTCTAAATGATCTGTGAATTTCAGTTATCTATGTTAGTTTCATTGTCTACTCTAATGAACATGGTAAAGTATATGTTTTATAAGTTCATGAAAATATACACACATTTTATATATCACGCACCTTTCACCAGAGGCCACTGAAAAGGCTTCTCTCTTGGAAAACATCTCTGACCCATATAGTCTGCTCCCCTTAGAACCCTATACTTATTTTATGAAGGTACTTATCATGCCATGGAGAATCTCATTATTTATTGGTCTTCTTCCATTGCAGTGTAAATTTCTTGAGGGTAGAGATCTCTTCTTACCCATAGTGCCTGACATACTATAGGTGACCAATAAATGTTGCATGATTTTATTAATCTGTTAATCAATGAATGATATACACGGTTCTGTATTATCTTAAATTCATATAATGATTCGCTGAAGCAAACAAAGGTCAAGGTTGGCTAAAAGTACCAAGAAGGCATTAGGAGTGCCAGGACTGGGTTGGGAGGTAGATCTTTTTGTTACTCCCCTCCTCTAGTTATTGGTTCACACGTGAGTTCCAAATATGGCTAAAGAGCCTGAGAGGGACCTCTTCCTTCAGGGCTTCATAAATACTCACGACCTGTGATAAAAAGGATTCCCCCTTAGGCTAAAGGTGGCTCATTTATTTTTTCAGATATTTATTGAGTGCTTATTTTGTGCCAGGCACAGTATTAAACCCTGATTGAAGGCATTGTCTTCCATTCCCCTATGTCACCACTAGCCAGCATCAGGGAAATCGAAGAGCTTTCTAATAATAGAAAGAAAAGTAGTTATGAAGAACATATTTATCAAAAACATTAAAATCTCAAGTGGCCATCTTATTTTTCATAAGAATAGACCTGTCTTGAAGCCACTGTAAAAGTTAATTAAAAAATTTCTGCCCATGGAAAGTTTTGACTGAAAATGTGTTTAAGGTTGTCCTGAAAAACATCAAATACAAAAAAAATTATTGAATACTCTTTCTCTTGCTCAGCCCCACGCTCTTGTACTCTCTCTCTATTTTAACTGCTCCCTTCTCATGGGATAGATTTCTCTAGCCATCTAACTAGGAATCAAAGAACAAAATGAAAGGTCACTCTGACAACTGTCCAAACTCAGATTTTTAAAATTTATCTTCAAAAGACTGACAAAAATGTCTTTTCCTATTTCTATTCCCAAAATTAAAAGGGCATAGATAGAAACATGGGACACAATCTATTCCTGGTACCTAATGAATATAACAGACTTGTTTATGTATATAGTAGTAAATTTGTCCTTTAATCAAAAAGAATGCAATTCCCAAATTCAGGTCAAAGACCTAGAATAACATCCCAGTTCATAAAAAGACATGAGCAATGGTGAACCAACCTAAATCCAGAATCATAGCAAATGAATCAAATATTTAGAAACTAAGGTGGTAAAACAAACTAAAAGGGAATTTTCTGTTATTACAGAATCAGTCTACTGAAAGAGTCACTTTCTTTTCATTTTCAAATTCTCAAATTTTTCAATCTGAAAAAAATGGGTTAAAATTTGCCACGTAGCTCTTTTGTAGATATATAAGGAGATTAACAAAGGAAGAACACCTTGAAGGAAAGATGATGTGTATAAATGGAATAACATAATGGGTAAATATGAAAAAGTCACTGCTTGATATTGCTCAAGCTATGTTGAAATATTTCTTCCTTTCTTTAAGAGAGAAGTTGGTAACATATTCCAGCAATTTTCCTTTCCTTATTTGCTAATGACTGGTCTAACTAGCTGAAAACAGAAAGAAGGACAAATTTGACCAGAAAAGACAAGATTGCTGAAGTGGCTGAAAAGCCCTCTAAAAGAGCCCTACCTTGCAGAATTATCCCTGGAGCCAGGTTCACTTGGCCTCTGTTAGTGCTCACCAATATGTGACAAAAGGTTGAGGGTTTCATAACATCCATGATTAAGAACATAGGCACATCTTATGAGGCAAATGAAGTTTTTCAAATTCACACAGCCATCTAAGCTGATAGAGGATAACTCCACTAGATGAACCAATGGGATTTGAGAGTTTGGGTCTTCCATAACGAGGATGAGTGGCTTAACTGCAGGACCAAATAAAAATTCTGAGGTGTCTGATTGACTACTGTACCTGTGCTGTCCTGGAGTCAGTCACTTCCTTGTATAGGCTGATGTCCAAGTAATAGCCAGACTCGTTTGTCAGGAAGAGGCGGATGGGAATTGCTTTTCCAGTTGGTGTCAAGCGAATGTTGATTTTCAGTTCTGCCTGGAGGACGCGCAATTTCCACAGCCGGCTTCCATAGCGCATTACCATGCTCCGCACAGATTCCTCAATCTGACATAGACATATCACCAAGCACAAATCTTAAATACCCTGTAACTAGGACCTGCTTCAGGTCTGCCCATCTTTGGGAAAGAAGGAATGGAAAAAGATACTGGTCTGGAGATGTATACCACATATATTCCTCACAAAAAGTGGTAAGATAGTTTCTCTCCAACCCTACCAGGGATGATCTCATGCTACCTGGCATTTGAGAGGTTTTCTCTGGCTGATAGCACCCAAATCTGAGCAACTCCTTCTCCTTTCCCACTTATATTCATACTCTTGTTTATATCAAAGAACTGCAATTTCTAAAATTACAAGCCATGGGATTTAAGAAAAAGTCCCAAATAAGAATAAAACCTCTAGTTAAACAGCTATTAAGAAGCATTTATATGCATGGTAACTATGTTTCATTGCACTTAGAGGGCCTTAAATCACACAGCAATTACCAACATGAGGTTTTTTCCTGTACAATTTTATTAAACTTTAGAATATATACCTCTTGGTAAATTGCACAAATTAAAGAAAAGCAATTTGTAGGTGGTGCTAGAATATTCTCTCTAAACAGAGCTCTAAAACTTGGTCACTGCCAAGTCCAACTGGGATTTAAGGGACAGATGTTTCCCGGTTTCTCTAAGCTTTATACCGAGGCATCTTGGTGCTCCTAGTTTTCACGGTTAGGAGTTATTTTAACTACGTGGCCTTAGACATGATTTCTTTTTACTGACATACTAAAACAAGACCTTCCACTACCCATCCCCTATATAGCTGCAGACAGCTAGGACATACTACTCAAAATTAATGTTTGTTAATTAGTATCTTTCTAAAATGTTTTCTCAACTTCCTAGAAAATCTCAACAATATCTCGTTGCCCATCTCTTGTGGTTCTTCAGCATTTCCAACCTAGTAAATGCCACTCTTGCAGTTTGTTTCTGCACCATAGAATTCTAGGTTAGACTGGATTTCAAAGAGTTAACTTTTCTATTCTAGAGAGACATCTACCTATTCTTTTCTTGAGGGAATAAAAGTCATCTCTATATACATAAAATTGATGGTTTTCTATGATTAGAAAAGCAGTCAGGGCATATGGAAGTTTAGAGTAGAAGCAGGGAGGCTTATCATTAACTTGGAGTCTTGTAGAAAAAAATAAAACCAATTCTCAAGTCTTAAATACTAAGTTTAAAGTGCAAAAGTCCATTTCTACAATTATTCTGGAGAAAGGGAGATACTGGCTTTCCTATCCAAAATTCCACAATATTGATAGAAAGAGTTTAGAGTGAGTAGAGACAGCACAGCCTGTCTTTATCATACCTGGGATAAAAGGTCAAGAACAGAATCACCTTGTTTTTCTTCATTAAATTATATGGAATGGATTTCAGAATAGAGCCTCAGGGAAGAAAACATACATAACACATGTGATATTCTTTACCAACCAAATTTTTTCCTTGTGGAAAAATACTAAAGGAAAAATAAGTTAGGTGCTTTGAGAAGGTGCATTACCTTGCTAAGGCCACCAGGTAAGTAACATTTAATTCAGAGAAGTGGTAATTTACTCAAGTGGTACTTACATGAACTGTAGAGTTCAAACAATTTTGCCAAAATGCCCAATAACAAAATAAATATTCCAGATAAGAAATCTTAGCTAGCAATGGAAGAAATTACAGCAAAAAAAAAAAAAAAAAAAAAAAAAAAATCTTAGGGAATCATGTAAAACAAGACCACCATCATGGGAAATATCAGAAAACAGGCACCAAGTGAGGAAAAAAGAGTTTTTATGATTTTCTATTGCTTATAAATGACCAGCAAGATAACATCATACCATTTTCAGCTTTGAGATCTGCTTTCAATGGCTATACCACATTACTTATCCCATCCCAGAAACCCATTTGTACAGGCATTCTGTAAACTGTAAAGATTAAGGCTCAAAAAGTTGAACAGGAGTACCTGTTTCCAAGTCCAAGTGAGAATATAATTCATTTTATATTATATAAACAATATAATGAATACAATGTTTCTGCTTGTACTTGCTAGTGCTAGGAGAAAGGTACCTTTGATGGGTCCATGATGACTGTAGGCACAAAATTGAGGAAAATGTGGTTGCAGTCAGTGCGAACATTTGTATTGTTAAAAGCAACTTCCAACTCATCCATGGCTTCTAGGAGCAGCCGTTCCCCTTCATTTTGTAGATATTCAAAAGATGCTTCCTATGCAAGAAGAATGTCACTATCAATATTTATATATTTTAAAAGAGGCAATTAAAAAAATGGCGATTACACTTGGTGAAGATGTTTTTTAACCCCCTCCTTAGAATCATACATAGTCAGCCCAATGACTTCAGACAGTAAGGGCAGGCGTGGGTCAGATAAAGAATCCCTGACAGTCCTAACTCCTGCCTCTTGACATACCATTTCCTTCCTCTAGGTAGAGATGCTGGACATCCCCAGAGCTGTAGCTTCAATATGTTTACATTTCACATATGCCAAACAGAACTAAATCTGTTTAGAAAAGAAATGCTGAAGAAAGATTATGGCTAGGGGATGCAATAGTAACTAACATACCAGCAAGTGACCAGCTTTATCCAGACACTACCCATCCCTCTGGACAGGTTTATAATGGGGTCATCTCTTTTCTAACTTTTCTCTTTATTCTGTATTATCACCTAGGTCTCCCTGAGATTTTTCTAGCATGATTTTTCTTTTCTCAAGTGAGTCCTATCATGCTTCTATTACCAAGAAATATTGAATTAAAGGGAAAAAAAAAACCCTTTACTGTAAGGAATATTTACTTTTTGAAAGAAATGGCTCTCAGAATTCTGCTGGTTGTTGAAGAATAGGATAAAAGAGAACAAGAGTCTTGATTCAAAAAATGAAAACCTGATTTTGAACCAAGCCTGTTTTTCTGTCCCTTACCTCAGAATAACTTCCAACTAAAGTTCAGCACCTACCTTGGTGACCAGATCAGAATGTCTGATGATTGCCCGCACAAAGAACCTGTAGTCTGTCACTTCTGTGCCCACTTCCACTTTGGCTGCTCCAAGATACAGGTGCATTTTATGATTAGCACATGGGATGGCAGTGAGATCAAAATTTCTCATCCGGTTCAGCTCTAATTGAAAAGCCAGGGCAGGCTCCAGGTGTCGATAGATACGATCCTCCTCAAACTGAACATAATAGGGAAAAAAGAAACAAAATAATGACCAAAAAATACAACATTGACAAAAAAAAATCTCACAATGGGCAGCTACAAAATTCTATTATGAATATATGGAAAAGATGCTTGAAAATAGAAACATAAGCTCTGATGTGCTCATGAGCAACAAAAATTAACTACATCTTTAAGGAAACTCCTATCTAAAAGAGTCTTAAAGTTTTAATATGTGAGATGCCTTATTGGATGTGTAATGCCAAAGACAACAGTTTACCTCCTGAATATTAAGGTTCATTTAAAAGAGATGCTATGCCCCACTGTCATAGCCTGTGACCACTATCCACTATGTGGCCATTTGCCAGCCCCTCCACTACCCTGCGAACATGAAACCTCAAGTTTGTGTCCAAATGACTCTAGACTCAGTACTAAGTGTTTTGGCCTATACAGGATTCCATACTGGCAACATATTCTGGTTGTGCTTCTGTGAATCTACTGTGATCCTTCAGTTCTTCTGTGACATCCCTTCTCTGCTAAGGCTCTCCTGCTCTAGCATCTTAAGCAATGAAATTTTAGTTCTTGACTCTGTGGTAGTGATGGGTGGTAGCTGCTTTGCCTTCATCACCATGTCTTACATTTGTATACTTTCTACCGTGCTTAAGTTTCAAACCAGAGGAGAGTGAAGATAGATTGTTCCCACCTGTCACACACATGCTTGTGAGTGTCTTTATCAGCCTGGGTGCTGCTGTATATACAAAACTAACCTCCAACTCACCTGTGATTCAGAACCTGATAACTTCCATGTTTTATTCTATAGTCCCTACTTTCTAGAATCCTAGAATCTATAGTCTTAGAAACAAGTAGGTTAAGGGAGCTGTAAGGAGAATTATGAAAAGAAAGCTTTATTCAATAAAATAATAGAATAATAATTTCAATTATTATTGAAATTATTGATGACCAGAGTTAAAATATGATTCAAACTTAACTTTTTTTCCCTTGTCCAACTTTGGGTGACCTGACTTGATTTCTGACACATCTTGTGGAATGTGTTAGCACAGAAACAATGCATACATATTTTTTGAGGTTTCCACTCCCAAAAATGTACATTCCCTGATGCCCAAAACATCACTGCTTAAGACTCTCATCTTATGCTAAATATTTCTCTTTCCAATTACTCTCAATTAAATAAAAAAGGCACAGTAGAGTTAAACTTTATATGAAATCTTTTTGCAATTAGAAAGAAGCATTCAGTCATATATTTAAAATATCCCTAAAATGTATATAACGTCTGAGAGCTATTGTTAATTACCACTAAAAGATTATTTTCTCAATGCAAAAAGAAGAATATGAAGAAGCTGTGTTTGGTAAGAGAGATAAATGGTACTTTACCTTGTTTTTCATTATGTGGAAGGGTGAATTTTAAATAATGATTACTTTTTCTCAAAGCAAATATAACAGTATTTATAAAGTATAAACCACTGCTATGTTTAAAAAAGTTTATAATTAAAATTACATGTTGGCAGGCATTAGACCCTCCATGCTGGAGGGGAAAAAAAGGCATACAAGGGTAATGTTATTGCTTATGTAAGATTAGGCACTGAAGAACCTATTTGCTTCCTGAACTTTTAAGAGTGGTGCTTTTGTAAGTGGTAATTCTTTTCATTAAAAACAAACAAAAAACAAAACAAAACTTCTCAATTCAGAATTCCCGTATCATTTAATGTTTTTATATATAAATTTTTTCCCCTTCTTTTAAGGGGAGAGTGCTAATGCAGTCCGCCACTATCACAAATTACGCAGTTGAGTTTCCCACATTTGGGGAAATTGCAGGTGTCAGCATATCTGGAGTGCAAAGGATAAGCCTTGCCCTCGGAAAACCACCTTCGTGATCATGGTTTCCCCCCTCTGCCAGGTAAATAGTTTTATACATAATTTTGACATTTAAACACAGACTGCTTCACATTATTCACATGTCAATATTTGGTTTACTCAACAATGCTTAAGGGCAGGGCCTATGACATATATTCTTATTTCTGGCACAGTATAAAAGACATAGTAAATACTCAAAGAATAAATAACACATAATTTTTTAAAAAAGATATATTTAGTTTTGGGACAATATTTCCATATGTATATATCTATTTATCTTTTTAAAAAGTTATATTTGTACATTTACTGTATATTTTATTGAAATAATCTGAAGTCTTCTACTTTAAAACTAAAAAACAAATGCACGTAAGCAAAATTGAGTATAAAAGAACTGTAGGTGGCAAAAATAATCCTAAAGGATAGGGATGATTTTCAAAGTCATCGCATTCTTTAGCAAGCTCGACACATTTGATTGTTTCTTAAACCAAACTCTTCGGAAGAAAAGTCTTCTTTACTTCTAAGACACATATAACACAGAGGTAAGCATAAGTTCAATTAGAGAAAGGAGAATGGCAATAAGAGCACATGGCAAAGATAAGCCACTCCTGGACATTTAAGGGAAAAAAATTAGATTAAAAAAAAGAAAGAGAAAAAAAGAGGGAATTAACCAGTCCTTACCTTATCCCTTGCTCGAAACGTGAAAAATTTAGGGAATTCTCTCTGTGTTAAAGAAGGGGAAAAATTCATCAGTCCTTCATAAACGTAGCTCTTTAGGGACAGACATATTGTATAGAGGCAGTCAAGCATGTAGAAGACAATTTCCTAGAAAACAAGCTCCTTACCTAAGCTTAGTCTGGGGAATATAAATGATCCTCTGGATAACTATCACTTTGACCCCACTTCTAAATTTGAGACTCACCACACTACTAACCTAAATTCAATATCTATACCCTCTCCTAGGGAAAATAAATTAGTATTTTTTCATTTCCCAAAAAAAATCTTTCTGGATGTTGATCTTGCCACAACCTGGCAAATAAAACCAAAATACTCTTATGCTGTGCCATTGCAATAGCAGTTACTCAGCTGATTTCCCAAGTTTCTCCTTAAGAAAGTGTTAAAATGTAAACTAGTCAAACAGCACAGAATCACCCAACCCATGTTTGTTTGTTTCCCCACATTCAATCTCAAGTCAATAATTTCAAGGGTTTAAACAATAACATTTCAAGACAAAGAAAAGTACAAGATGCTACTTTGGTCACTACCACTATATGTATAGAAAAGAATGGGGTGGAACTGGTGAACTTGTAATCATTAGGTCTTACTGCTCTTTTACAGGGCTTTACACAAGAAAGAAACCAACTTACTAGAACCTTATTAATTAACAAAGATGAATTCAATTAGCAGAGTTCATTAGCTTCTGAAATTTAACTTATTAACACTGAATATCCCTGTTTCTCGGATGGAAAGTTCTACTGGCAGTGTTGAAATCAAGTCATTACTATTTGCCTCTATAGACAATTTCATTAGGCATCTTCTTCATTATGAGCACAATATAATCAAATACTTACTGGTACAAAGCAGAGAGACCAGGACTAGCTGCCTAAATATCCCTCAACGAGCTTTAGGAACCATGAAGGGAAAATGCACTGAAAGCCTGCTAGGTGCCATGCAATCTCATGTGTTGTCTCATCTAAGGCCCTCAACAACCTCTCAAGGTAGGGGTAGGTATTATGACCCCCATTTACAGATGAGGAAGCCTTAGCTCAGGTGATATGCCCAGACAGAGCCAGAATGTGAATGTGGATCTAATGCCAGAGCCCAAGCCCTTTCATCTCTATCAATCTCAAGTACAGGGCATTATATCTTTCTATTCCTATTCTTGTTACTATCCAAAATCCTTATTTAGAGGATTTCACTTGATGAGACAAAAAACAGAAACTAAGACTTTAAAGAAAAAAGCAAAAAACAAACAAAGCAAAACTCAGGCTGAAAACTTGTGGTTCTTGAATTAACTGAAAATTTCTTGAACACTTTACACAGGTATTACATTTCATCCTCACCTAAATGAAAGTGTGCACAGTTAATATATCTTTTTACATTGTCCTTGGCATTTTACTTGTAAACTGCATTTATTTATTTATTTTTAAACGATTAATTTATTTATTTCTCCCCACCCCCTTGTTGTTTGCACTAGCTGTCTGTTTGTTGTGTGCTTGTCTTCCTTTTTTAGGAGGCCCTGGGAACCGAACCTGGGACCTCCCATGTGGCTTGAGCCATATCTGCTTCCCTGTAAACGTCATTTAACATACATCTAAAAGCCCCTTTACAAAGCCCTGGGAAGCCACTTGTATAGGGTTGAATTTTTGAAAATTGGCTTTCCACAGGAATAATCTTTTACTGATGATTTGTTCTAAATAATTCTCTGACCTGCCCTTGAATGATAGTGAAGAACATAGGGTTTCTGGGAAGACAGCAGACTAGAAAGACATGGGACGCTCCACTTTCCCAGAAAAAAAGCTAGAGGACAGGCAGAAATGGCCTGGAAAAAAAAATCTAGAGTTTAGGACACCAGGAGAAGGCTGGACACTGCCCAGAGCAGAGAGGGATGAAGGAAAAGAATCGCCATTGCAAAACTATGAGTTAAAAGCCACAGTTGCAAATACCGCCCCTTCCCCTGCACTATAGACACTTTTGAATTCTCAGGCCTTGGGGCTACAGACAAAGGGGGCTTCAGGGATCCACCTTCCCAGGAAAGGGGAGAAAGAGGGACAGAGCCTAAGGCTGACTCAGCTTTTGACCCACAAATTTGGTCTGCTGTGTCCCAGGAGCCCTCCTAGGCCTGCTGGAGCAGTGCCATTATTTGCCTTGGTAGCTGGCAATGGACTAAAGAGCTCCGACACTCTCAATCTCCCTCTCTACCAACCGGGACTGGTTGTTGAGGACGAAAGAAGGGAGTGGAATTACTTCCTACTCAAGAAAAGGGAGGAGTATGCCAGCAAAGGTTGGAGAACTGTCTCTGAGAACGTTTGAATTATGAGGCTCTTAGCCTCCAGGCAGGAACCTCTGTCACATAGATCTGGTCCAGGTTGCAGCAAATACACTGACCAGGCACTGAACTGAGAGGGCTGCCAAAGAGCGACATCTGCTGGCAGACAAAAGAAGTACACATGAGGAAATTAAAAGTAAGTCAGAGAGACTTTTTCCAGCCTTTACAGTCTCTCTCCCCAAGGCACTAGGAAGTGGCTCTGCAACCCATTACTGGGTCCAGGGCCCAGATTCAAGCAACTAACAGGGACAACCCTAAATGACCCAGAACAGGCTGAACCAAGAATCAAAGAACAGCAGTAACACACAGCCTCTCACCACTAAAATCCTACGAAGAGAGAAATCAAGCATCTGAATATACTCACCACCCTAGTCATATGCCTAGACATTAGCAAAAACTTACAAGCCATTCTAAGAAAATGGAAGAAATGGCCCCCAAAAAGGAATATATCAAAGCCCCAGAAGAGACGCAGGATTTGAGACAACTAATTAACATGATGCACACAAATTTCCAAAATCAAATTAAGAGTTGAAAGACAATATAGCTAAAGAGATAAAGGATGTCAAGAAGACACTGAGTGAACACAAAGAAGAATTTGAGAACTTGAATAAAAATGTAATAGAACTCATGGGAATGAAAGACACGATAGGTAAGATTAAAAACACATTAGAGGCTCTCTCTTTGCCAGGAGGAGCCCACAACCACATCTTGGGTGTATACTACTGTTCTTTTCTCTCATTTCTCAATAAACTCTTTTCACTGGCCTGAAAAAAACAAAACAAAACAAAAAAAAAACCACACAAAAAAACACATTAGGGAGGCGGCTGTGGCTCAATCAGTGGGGCTCCCGTTTGCCATATGGGGGGCCCTGGGTTCGGTTCCCGGGGCCTCCTGGTGGGGGCGGGCCCGCCCGCGCGGTGTGGTTGGCTGGCCCGGCGAGCGCAAGCAGCAGGGGGGGGATGGATGAGTAAATAAATAAAAGTCTTTGAAAAAAAAAAAAAAAAACACATTAGAGGGAAGCGATGTGGCTCAAGCAGTTGAGCTCGCACCTACCACATGGGAAGTCCCAGGTTCGGTTCCCAGTGCCTCCTAAAGAAGACCAGTAAGACAGCAAGCTGATGTGACAGGAAGGCACGGCGAGCTAATGCAACAAGATGACACAACAAGACATAGGAGGAAAACATAATGAGAGACACAACAAAGCAAGGAGCAGAGGTGGCTCAAGCAATTAGGCGCCTCCCTCCCACATCCTAAAAAGAAGACCAACACACAACAAACAGACACAGCAAAATGCAAAACAACAAGGGGTGGGGAGATATAAATAAACACAATAAATCTTTAAAAATAAACACATTAGAGGCATACAATAGCAAACTTGAAATGATCAGAGAAAGAATAATTGATACAGAAGACAGAACAGCTGAAATTAGAGAAAAGAATGGAAAAAATAGATCAGGGGCTCAAGGAGTTGAATGATAACATGAAACCAACAACATAGATGTCTTGGGAGTTCCAGAAGGAGAAAGGAAGTGAAAAGGGGCTGAAAGGGTAGTTGAGGAAATAATAGCTGAAAATTTCCCAACTCTCACAAAAGAAATGAACTTACATGTCCAACCAAGAAGTGCACTGTACCCCAATCAGAATAAATCTTAATCGACCTACTCCAAGACACATACTACTCAGAATGTCAAATGTCAAAGATAAAGAGAAAATTCTGAGAGCAGCAAGGGAGAAGCAAACCATCATGTACAAGGGATACCCAGTAAGACTCAATGCAGATTTCTAATCAGAAACCATGGAGGTACAAAGACAGTGGTATGATACAGTTAGGATACTGAATGAGAAAAAACACCAGCCAAGAATTCTTTATCCAGCAAAATTGTGAGTTTAAAGCATTCTCAAACAAACAGAAACTAACGGAGTTCATAAAAAAAGAACCCACCTTTGCAGGAAATATTAAAGGAAGCCTTACAAGTCTGAAAGAAAAAGACAGGAGAGAGAGGCTTGGAGAAGAGTATAGAAGAAAGAATAGCAGAAAGAGTAACCAAAAGAGTAAAAAGACAGACGAAAACAAGATATGGCATATGAAAAACAGATATAGGCTGACGGAATGGATAAAAAAAACCACAAGCCATCAATATGCTGCTTACAAGAGACATATCTTAGGGATACAAACTAGCTGAAAGTGAAAGGTTGGAAAAAGATATGCCATGCAAATAGTAACCAAAAAGGAGCAGGGGTAGCTATATTAACATCAGACAAAACAGACTTTATTTATTTTTTTTATTTTTTAAAGATTTTATTTATTTATTCATTTATCCCCCCCTTGCTGCTCGTGCCCGCCGGGCCAGCCAACCACGCCATGCGGGTGGGCCCGCCCCCACCAGGAGGCCCCAGGAACGGAACCCGGGGCCTCCCACATGGCAAACGGGAGCCCCACTGATCGAGCCACAGCCGCTTCCCCAAAACAGACTTTAAAAGCAAAAAAGTTATAAGAGATACAGAAGGCCATTATATATTAATAAAAGGGACAATCAACCAGGAAGAAATAACAGTCATAAATATCTATGGATCTCACCAGGGTGCCCTAAAACACATGGGGCAAACTCTGGCAAAACTGAAGGGAGAAACAGACATCTCTACTAGTTGGAGACTTCAACATACCACTCACATCATTGGAGAGAACAACTAGACAGAAGATCAACAGGGGAACAGAGATCTTGAACAATAGATAAACGAGTTAAACCCAACAGACATATACAGAATGTTGTACCCAAACTCAGCAGATTATACATTCTTCTCAAGTGCCCATGGATCTTTCTCCAGTATAGACCACATGTTAGGGCACAATGCAAGTCTCAATAAATATAAAAAGACTGAAATTACACAAAGTACCTTCTCAGATCACAATGGAATGAAACCTGAAATCAATAGTACACAGGAAAGAGGTAAATTCGCAAATGTGTGGAGGCTAAATAACACACCCCTAAATAATCAGTGGGTCAAAGAAAAAATTGCAAGTGAAATCAGTAACTATATTGAGATGAATGAAAACGAGAACACAACTTATCACAACTTATCAAAACTTATGGGATACAGTGAAGGCAGTCTTGAGAGGGAAATTTATAGCCCTAAATGCCAATATTAAAAAAGAAGAAAGAGCTAAAAATCAAAGATCTAACTGAATAACTGGAGAAACTAGAAAAAGAACAGCAAAGTGCTCCCAAAGCAAGCAGAAGGAAAGAAATAATAAAGATTAGAGTAGAAATAAATGAAATTGAGAACAGAAAAACAAGAGAAAAATCAACAAAACCAAAAGCTGGTTCTTTTGAGAAGATCAATAAAATTGACAAATCCCTACCTAGACTAACAAAGAAAAGAGAGAAGATGCAAATAAAATCAGAAATGAAAGAGGTGAAGTTACGACTGACCCCACAGAAAAAACAGGATCATAAGAGGATATTATGAGGGTAATGGTTGTAGCTCTAGCTCAAGTGGTTGAAAGCCTGCTACCCATATATGAGGTCCTGGGTTCGATCCCCAGTACTTCCTAAAAAGAAAACAAACAAATGAAAAAAACAACTCTGGAGTGCAGATAAAGCTCAGTGGTTGAGCAGCTGCTTCCCGTGTACAAGGTTCTGAGTTCAATCTCTGGTGCCTCAAAAAAAAAAAAAAAAAAAAAAAGTCTCTGATCCTATAGTTTTAGTAATATCCTCACCCTGCCAGTTTTTCCACTAACAGCATTATGCTTATTTCATCCCTAATGTAACTGCTTTCCAGGCAGTCTACTAGGATTTTGGGCAAATATCATAATTAAATGTACACAAAGAAAAACAATCAGTATTCTGGCACTAAAAAACAAAAGAATGAAACATTTCTCAGGAAGAAATTATATCCCTGCTGTGTTCTAATCAGCCAACCATCATCAAGACAATCAAAATAATTTGCCTAAATTAGCCAATCAAGACACCCTGCAAATCAGAGAAAGTGAAAACCTGCAACAAAAAACATCATAGCTGATTATGATACTAATAATCGTATTAAAAACCTAATGAGTTGAAGAAATTGGAAGCTTGCTGGTGCAATTCTCTTTTACCTCAACATGCTGAGAACTAATTATATAGACTGTAATTAAAACAAAAACCCAAACCAAACCTGAAGAACTAATTGTTGGTACCCTAGCTAACATAACTACCTATTTTGTTTTGAAGAAATGAACAATTAACTATGATAACTGTTTGTGACAATGGGCTCTTCCTTTAAGTCCCAAACAATCTAAAATATTTAATTTTAAAGTGAGAGTCACTCACATAATCTATAAAACTATATCTACTGGGTGATTTTAAGAGGAAAGAAATGAAATCTCATAAGCAAAAAAGAAAAGGAAACATTTTAATAGATACAAAACAGTTTGATTTAGAATATTATCACAGGGAAGCGGCTGTGGCTCAATCAGTAGGGCTCCCGTTTACCATATGGGAGGCCCCGGTTCGGTTCCCGGGGCCTCCTGGTGAAGGCAGGCCCGCCCGCAGGGCTTGGTTGGCTGACCCAGCGAGCACAAGCAGCAAGGGGGGGATAAATGAATAAATAAATAAAATCTTTAAAAAAAAAAAAAAAAAAAAGAATATTATCACAAATTTTGGGCCTAATGCCGCTGTTTAGGTGGTAAAATGTAAGAATTTCTGAAAACATGCATTTTAACATTCTTAACAAATATTTGTTTAAAAAAATATATATGGAAAGCTTCAAAAAGGGCATAATACTTGTATCCCAATTAGACAGCACTTTTTGGAATTAGCAGCCCTGAAATGTAAAGTGACACTAACAGACTTAATACTATATAAAATTGTAAAACTGCAACTTTAGATTGCTGCAAAAATTCAAGGAACCTCTTCTTTTGCTTTTAAAGCAAAACAATCTTTTTTTTTTTCCTTTTAAATATGAATAGACTTGTTTTTTCTCAAACTTTCTCTTTACATGTCAATATTAAGCAGTTATTCAAGTCCCATTATGGTTACTTGATTTAATTAGATGGTTATGGAAACAGGCTCAACCAATAACAAGTCCCTTTAATGCTAGTGAATATTACTAGTTCAGAAGAATAGTCTCCATGTAGAGTCAAGAGACTAAGGCAGGAGCATACATTCCTGGGGACTGTGGTGGCTAAACAGTGAAGTTTGGAAATGCTTACATCCTCATTGGCATGTGAATAAACAATTAACACTATACAGATTCTGTGGGAATCTCTACTCTGTCTGTCCCCTCATTTGCCTTGTTCTGATTCTGAGGCTTGGTGTGGAGGCAGTCTGAAAGAGGATGATGATGTAACATCACAGCTGCTCCATTCCACATCTGCCAATGCTGTTCTTGAACAAAGCTTGGTAACCTTCCTCCTCTCGTTGCCCCCTCATGTGCATGTTCTCTCTTCTCTTCAATAATACTGGGATTTCACAGTGTAGAATAGGGGAGGCTGCATCTATCACAGTGTATTACCAAGAAGCCAGAGAGATCAAGGGATTCATTTCTAACACTCCCAGAAAGCTTCCTCTTTTTCATACTACAATAACTATGGGACAAGCACACATTAGACGACATGACAGAGGCTAAGCGTCCTTCATGAATGGCAAGCTACCACCAGCAAAGACACTCACAGCAGCACCATGACAGTGAGTCCTGGATTTGTTCAACTCCTGCTGAGGCTTCCTGGCTATTGTAGATCCTGGCTGGAGGTCAGTAATATCTCCACTTGCTCCCTGCATAATCATTTCTAAAGGGCATAAAATAAAAACACTCCAGCTCTTCTGCCATTCAATTCCTCAGAGCAAAGCCAGTCTACAACTAAACCTTAATGTTCACTATGTCCTAAAGCAGCCTTTCCAACACTAATGACAAATTTTGATAATTTAGCTGACTTCCCATTTAATGTACCTATAAATAGAAACCGGTCAATGATTCCTAGGGAAGAATCTCTGCTGGACTCATTTCTAAGCAGATTTTGCCCACATATTTCTCTATTCAATCTAAATCCAGAGATGTTGGGTTAACAGGGAAAGAAATTGTTAGAAGCTGCTAGATATATTCCAACATAACAGGACATAGATTAACAGAGATAAGGTTTTTTACTATGTGTTTTATACACAAAAATAATGTCACTGAGAACTATCTCTTTGGTCTTTTATAAATTTTACTGAAGAGTTTTAATTGATTATGGAATGTCTATCAGAGGAATCCGGTTAACATGCTACAGATGTGAAGACTCCCTAAGGAAAATGGAAAAAAAATTTTTTTTAATTCAGTGTTTTTCCCCAGAATATTATTATTTTATTCCAAAGTCAGCGAGATTAGAAAAACTCAGTTGATGCTTAAGAACCTAGTCCAATACTATTTCCAAATCCAAGGCCTGGCTCTGGCATGGTAATTCTGATCAGCATCTACCAGTCACAGCATTTATTCATGGGCTCTTATATTCTATCCTCAAGTATCAATTTTATTGTCTAAGCTCCTGATTTTTCTTCCTAAAACCCTGGGGTTCTCTTTAAGCTTCTCATACTTCTCCACTAACTCCAACTTTCTATTTAAAGTTATCGATTGATACATATCTGTACTCTGCTTTGTTTCCCGACATCAATAACACAGGGGAGTTGTGTAGTCCACAACATTTCCTAAATCATTTCAGAAAATCTTAGCTCTTTAGCTTGCCACGTAGGCTATCTTGTTTCTCTATAGACTAGACCAACAAGGTGAACTGTGAGAAGGAAAATAAAATGTCAAGTGCTAGAGACCTGATAAACAAAAGGGCAATAAAGCAATCATTCATAGGTCCTTGAGTTTAGAAGTCCTTTCCAGAATCACAAATGTTATCTTCATTATTACAAATAAGCATGGTTTGAAAACTAACTTATTTTAATTGCTAAACAAAATAAAATAAAATTCTTATCAGGAAAATTGAGACTTTGTAACATCCTCTGGAATCTTACTTAAGCTACATTAGAGTCTCTTTTAAAGAAATATTGTGACTACAGTAAGTTATTTTGGAGAATGACATCTTGATTGCAAACTGGATCTTTGGCCTCACTGCCATCACCATACTGGGTTTCAATACCAGTTCAGATACAGGCTATTATCTTAATTCTCTTTTCAATAAAAAATTTAATCCCATAAATATTAACAGTTAATTCAGTTGAATGAGAAACTTAATGCTTAATTTCTATTTATTTCCTGTTCTAGAGTTAACATAGCAAGGCAATAATGCCAACTTGGTCTCTGTTAAGGCATTTTAAATAATAAATCATTGTTTTTCAGACTTGAGAATTCTCAATAATAGAACTTGAATCCAACTTAGGCAGAAGCCAAGATCCCAAAGTGCGACTGGCCATTCTTGATTACTGATTCACTGTGTACTCAATAAAAATTACTAGTTTCTCCTTCTACCATATTTATCTGGACAAATGCATATGCTCATTCTTAACTATTTCTCAGAGATGTACGGAGCACTCATTACAGGGTTTAAAAATAAAAACAACCTTTCCTAGAACACTTGATGGAAGAAATGAATATTCATTATAACACTTTCTAAAAGGAGAGGCACCAAACGTCAATCCAACTGTTCTAAATAAATCATACATACTCTATGTTTAAATAATCAGTGGTACACAAATAAAACAATAATTAATGTTTCATTATTGTTACTTTAACTTACATGAAATTTCTGGTCCACCTCATAGTTGACCTGTTTTCTGAAATCCTTTGAAATGAAAGACAGAAAGGATGGAAAAACAGAAGCTGGCAATTAGTAATAAAATTAAAAACAAATCAAGTAATAGGTGATGAGTTAAACTAATGTTTTTCCTTAATTAAATATATAGAAAAGCAATTAATTCCCTGCATATATACTGAAAGTTAGCATATAATTGTAATCCCATTATTAATTTTTTGAAGTTCTAGCAGCCGCATAAGAAGTATTAGAGAGGTACAATTCACATGCTAATACCTTTTGTGCAACCAGGAAAGTAAGGCGCCGGATCCCATGCTCAACCAGGGTAGCTTTCTATGAATAAACATGTAAAACAGAAGATAGATGAGATCTTCATTCATCCTAAATTTCACTCCAGGCAGTCCTTTTAAGTCTCTGTTTGGGCTAAGCACCTTTTTAGAGATCTACATTTCTGCTTAGTATCTTCAAACTTCAAATTTGCACATAAATCTCAATCTGGCTTCTGAGACTAAATTTGATGGAAAAGTTTTTTTTTTTTTTACCGGGAGGTACCGGGGATCGAACCCCGGTCTCTCCATATGGTAGACGGACGCCGAACCTCTTGAGCCACATCCGTTTCCCTGATGGAAAAGGTTTTACATTGATCTGGACAAAACTGAAAGAGAACTTTGTGGATGAAAAAGGGTCATATGAGGTCACCTCAATTCTCTCGAAACTGATTTACATCAAAGCAGACCTTAATACAACTTCTGTTTATAGAAATCACACTAGAGGCCATTTATTCAAATATGAAGATTAATAATGATATCAAAGTAATAAAATCAAGTTGAGGGAAAAGAAGAATTTTCTATAAAAACAAAAAATACAGGTCTAGAATTGTTTAGATGATATATATATTACCTACCATCAGATATGGCATGTTTAGGATTCAGCCTAATAAATCCTGACTTTTTTAGTTAATCTAAATAATTCCTCTCTACTTTACATGAAGGGATTTAAAAAAAAGTTCTCTTTAAAAATTGTTGAAAGCAAGGTTTAATAGTCTTTTAGAGGGTGCGGAGGTGGCTCAAGTGATTGGGTGCCTTCCTCCCACACGGGAGGTCTTAGGTTCCGTTCTGGATGCCTCCTAAAAAAAAAAAAAAAAAAAAAAAGACGAGCACACAACTAACAGACACAGAGAGCAGACAGCGAACGCAAACAATGGGGAGGGGGTAGTGGAAATAAATAAATAAATAAAATAAATCTTTGAAAAAAAAAAATAGTCTTTTAGATTTAGTGATCAACTATTCATATCTCTAACTTGGAATAGGCAAGCAATACGTTAGAAGTCAACAGAGACCAGTGGTTTCAAGACAGCCCCTCCCTCATATGAATCTTGGGCCTTCAGATCTAAGCCTTCCTCTATACTAAATTGTTCACTTACCTCAAGAGGCAGAGACAAAGAAACAGATTAATGAATTAAGTAAAAGAAATGCTTTTAAAGGTCCTTAACAAAGATGGGCTACATGGCAACAAGCAAGAAAGGAATCCCACCAGTTGAATGATCTGAAAAAAAATAAATGAATAGCATATACCCATACAAAGTGGACTATCATAAACTATATCCAGACTTCAGTTTGACCACTCTTCTTGCCTCGTTGCTATAACTCTAACCAAGAGATATGTTAAAAAAAAAAAAAGAGTTATGTTCCTAATGCTGCTTGATGTTCATGACGCTATTTTTTTCTTAAATTACAAATTGACTCCCCTTATAATCAAGCATGTTTCTGGATCATTTTCTCCTATTTTTGCTATAGCACTGCTTAGTAATAAAATTAATTTTATTAATAGCATAAGCAAAAGATAACTGGAAAAATAAATTTCCTGTAAACACTAAATATTAATAATAAATTTCTAGGTCAAATATAAACCATTTAGTTTGATCACAGTTTAAAATTATCTGTACCGTAATCATGCCCATTAGAGTAAATAACCAAGTATGCACACTACAGTAAGAAAAAAGAAAACATGTGAAAGAAGGGGGGTGGTTCTCCAACTCTCAGTGCGCCCAGGAAGAGAAACATATCTTCTGACACCAACAGAGAATCTGACTATAGCCAAGTCCTTCAAAGACAAGCATCAATAGTTATGTTCTGGTAAGGGAAGAAAATAACTTTAATAATGCCATGATTTAAAATCAAAATTGTTATTGCTTTTAAAATTCCACAAGTGGCTGATGATAACAGCAGAGCAACAGGATTCTGATTACATTGTAATAATGTGGGTCTCACAGCAAGTCCACAGCTATTACCCAGCGATTAGGCGTCAGCACCTGGAGAAACTCCATTTACACTGACTGCTTCAATCTCCTCCACAAGTCATTTACAAATATATGATCCTAATTTCTATGAGAGAAAAAAAGACATGCTGGGACTAGAAGATTATTTGGACAATTTGGATCAACCTATTTGATAGTTTAATCTACACTTTAAATTTTTTTTCCTTCTAAACTGCTAGAAGGATCACAAAGTGAAAAAAAAAAACAAAACTAGTTATTTCAGCTTTTAAAAAAATTGCTTTCCTTCTTTTTCTTTTTTCTTTTTCAAAGCAAGGAGGTGAAAGTGCCGAATATTCCAGGATAAGCATAGTATCTGACGTAGTTAGCAGCTTATTTAGGCTCACCTCCTGAGTAGTCGTAGGGAAAGACAATGGATTTCTCTGTCCCTCATTTTACAAGTCCAATAAAGGAAAAAGGTAATTTTGTATTGTTACAAATATACGTAGTGAAAAAAAAAAAAAAAAAGAAGCCTACCTCTTTAAATCAATATGTGATGATATACAACATTTAGAACTGAGGGCAATAAGAAGTCTAAAGTTCAGGAGACTGGGTGTAGCTCAGTGGTTGAGTGTCTGCTTCCCATAATGAGGTCCCTGGGTTCAATCCCCAGCACCTCCTAAAAAAGAAAGCCTAAAGTTCAGGTCAAATTATGGGGCGGGGGGGGGGGGGGAATCAAATGTGGACAATTAGTGCCTCAAAATCTGGGAAGAAACTTTCAAAGATTATTTCATGAAGCAGCAGCAGCAGCAGTCACCCAGAACATTAGGACTGTTCCAGCTAAGATTATTTTGTTCACTGGCCTCAGGTTAATTTATGCAGTCCTGGCCAAGAGCAAGAAGGAAGGTACATTTCTCTTCTGAAGAAAAATTCCTATGCATTTTCCTTTCACTTCTCTGGAAGTACCTTTTCTTTATGTTAGGCACTGCAATTTCACAGTCAGTGTAAGTGTTGTGAGGGCATTATGGAGTAAGTACTAAGATTCATGTTAATCATAAATTTAACATTTTTCCTTGGGTATCTACCATTAGCCTTACATGATATGAATGCCTATGGCAGGGAAACGGATGTGGCTCAAGAGGTTCGGCGTCCGTCTAACATATGGAGAGACCGGGGTTCGATCCTCGGTACCTCCCGGTAAAAAAAAAAAAAAAAAGAGAGAGTGAATGCCTATGGCACTAATTGTTTATACCACTGAATTAAATTTTTTAAAAATTACTGAGTTCTTTATAACAACCACAATGGGCTAAGTGCCCTTCATTCAAAGAAAAGACATGAATCCTGCCATCAAAGGGAGCTACAGAGGGGTGCTTTGGCATCTATCACATATCACAATGAAATGTAATTGAAGATTATCACGTTATACATGCCTATCCAGTCCCCCGAACTAGACTATAAGCATCTTCATAATTAAGAATGTATCATTGACTAAAGTACCTAGATCTGTGCTCCCTAGAGCTAGGGTCAAAAGTCTTAAAATCTACTCTTTGTGCTATCACCTACCAGCTGGTGACCAAGAGGCCTTAATCACTCTTAGCTTGAGCTCTTACCCACATGTACAAATGGAATAAATTCTGGCTAATCTAACCACATAAGAATGTGGTACAGTACAAATAAAAAATTTCCATGGAAGTTCTTTATAAATAAATAGTATTATTATTGCTAATAAATGTATGCTGACCAATTAGGAATTCAAGGGAGAAAAATACATTTTAAGTTAAGGCTACACAGAGAAGTCCTCATTTTTAAAAAAGTGAAATTAGATATAGTTCTTAAGACGAGGATTTTTTGGAAGAAAGGAAGGAGAAAACATTCCTAGTGAGAGGCAGTAAAAGAGATGAAGCAAACAAAGTAGATAAGACAAGAAAGACTTAGGGTTTTGCAGCAAAGGCTAGCTTATGGTAGACTGTTAAGATCAAGTTAAGGAGCCACACTGAAGTTAAGAGAGAACAGAATCACAGTTGAACAGGAGAATAACATGGGTATGGAGGCATTTTGAACATTTATTTATTTATTTTTTTTCCAATTTGCAGTCAATTATATTGTCCAAGGTAAACTTAGAATTTAAGTGGGGTTAGGATTTGAATCCAAGATAACCAAATAATAAAACTCATGGTACATCCTCTTTATCACACACAATTCAGAGAAGTATAATCTTTGAATATCTATCCAGCTATGAGTATATTGCTTTAGATATGGTTGTCACTTATCCTCAGTGTCTATACAGATAGATTTTTCAAATTGAACATTTAATTTTGGGGTGAAGAGCAGGATAGAACTGTCTGGAGGTAGAGTGAAGGATCAAAAATAAACTTGTAGTATTGCAAGAATGAGGTGAGGGTTTAAACTAAAGATGGCAATGGGAATTAAAAATCAAAATCATGAAAGAGAAAGGATAAAGAGACATCACAAAAACAAAGAAACAAACAAACAAAAAACATCCACAAAACAAAGGGATCTTAGTGATTGACCAGATACAAATAAATATGTATGGATTAAAGTAGAAGGGTATAATAATAGAATGGCAAGGAAAAGGAAGGAAGAAGCCAAGAACTTATGAATGATTGGTGTAAAGGATTTGGTTGTATTTTTTTGTTTGTTTTCTTTCAGGTGGAGAGTAATGAGAAGAGGCGAAGGAAATGATGGGAATTAGACTTAGACTTTGGATTTTGATGTCAACATGAGATATACAAATGACAAAAAACTGAAAGGAGGATGAAAACAGATTATTTTCAAGGGGAGGAAATAGAAGGGACCTGAGAAAAAAAGAAAAGAAACAACAAAGAAAAAAAGAAAGAAAAGAAAAAAAATAAAAAATAAAAAGTAAAAAACAAAAACAATAGCAACAGCAACAATAAAAAGAAGGAACCTGAGTGGAGTTTGGGCTTAGACATGTAGAGTCTGAATTCACCAGGGGTAAATATTCAGCTGGGGGATGAGAAGTTAAAGACTGGCACTCTGGGAGAGATTTAGGAAGCCAATTTTCCTGAAAACACTTTAAATATTTGAGGTATCTATTTCTTTTTTTTTTTTTTTTAAAGATTTTATTTATTTATTCATTTATCTCCCCCTTGCTGCTTGTGCTCTCTGGGTCAGCTAACCACGCCGTGCGGGCGGGCTTGCCTTCACCAGGAGGCCCCAGGAACCGAACCTGGGGCCTCCTATATGGTAAACGGGAGCCCTACTGATTGAGCCACAGCCGCTTCCCAAGGTATCTATTTCTTGATATAAAAAGATATCCAGCATTTTTAAAAATTAAATCACTATGGAATTTTATTCCTACATACAGAATTAAGTAAAAGACAGCCATAAACAGTAAAAGGCATTACAAGTGGCAGCTGATAAAAGGATGGATATGACCCACAGCCCAGGAAAGGGGCCACCACCAATTTCCACCCAGTCAAGGACTTACATTTTGCTGAGTGAACTCTCTGAACATTGCTGCCAGTCTGTCATCCTCAATATCACGGTCAGTCTTGATAGCCACATTTAGAATGTGAATTGGTTCGTCCCTTGGGACCTGTAACCCAAGAACACAAGAGTATCAGGCTGGCTAATATAGAAGCAGGGAAAAGTTATAGTACTTGGTAAAAGACCTGAAGAAGAGGTACACTACAGAAGACGTTTTGCTTTGCCCATCAGTAGGAATAAGCAAATTGCAACCACTGCCCAATAACTTCTACAGATTTTACATAAAATAAAACATGTAACTTTTAAAAGATAAGGCAGCAAAAGTATTAGCTGGAGGTGGCTCCCACCATTGACTTGACACGAATTTGAAGATCACTGTCTCAATTTTTTCACCAATAAAATGGGAGTGAAACCATTTGCCACATCTCTCTTCACAGAAAGTGAAGAAAAATTAGTGAAAGAAGCCATCTAAACACATTTCCACATAATGTATTTCCCTGCAATTTATCAAACAATGGAAGTATCAAACCACAGAGAAAATAACTTAGTAGGAAAAGAACAGAACAGTTTACCAAGAAATAAAAAGGACTTAATAAAAAGAAAATTTTAAACAAAATGCTTATATTGTCCGCAATCTAAAGTCTACCATTCTCTGAGGACTTTGACAGCACCACTATGCAAAGATGTATCCCATCACTGTGTGTGTAAGAATTCTAGCAACCAATACTCAAGTCTTTAAGAAAAATACTCAGAGCTCCAGAGGCAGCTGCAATGCATATAGCTGAGTCCATTCTACACTATGGATTCTAAGATTAATACAGTTTTTTTTTAAAGTTAGAATTTATATTCCATATTTCCAAAAATGCTTTAGTATAGCATATAAAATTGAATACTATAGAGTAGGGTAAAAGGATGAATTTTTCCCTATAATGCTCCAAAGTCAGAAACTTTTAATATAGAGTACAAGCTCCATGTCTGAATAAACAAACCAACCTCCCAAAGGGGATGCTATACCTTGTCCTCATCATAAAGAGATGTGTGACCTGCTTCAGGGAATGTGGGGCTTTGGGGTGGGGAGTCACAGAAGCAGCCCATCACTTCATCAAAGATCCTGAAAAATACCAGAGAAACACCCACCATTAAAACCCAAGCAGCAGAAAGCCTAAGTGGCAGGAAATTAACACTGCCATTTCCAGGTCAGTCTAAAAGAATAATCTATCCTACTCTGTGCTCAATAATCAATTGAATAGAATCACCAGTGGCTAGAAATGACATGCAAAATTTCACAAGGCAGCAGAAATTAGGAGGATGGATTGTTTAAACTTTAATAAACCTTACATATTTTTTTTCTTTTTAAAAAAGAATGATCTAAAGCATTTTTGTTTTTTTTTTTTCATATGTAAGATAAGAGCACTGCTGTCATCATCGGTTTTAAAGCAACAGAAAGAGCCTGGGACTGCAGCAGTGACAGACCAATGTAATTACCCCTTCCTCTAGGGTAATGCATCAGTATACATCAACAGATAGATGCTGAATGCATTTAATCAAAAGATGTATAGTCTCTGGTGGGACTTACTCTAGTGTTGTGTTTAATTTCTCCTGACATTTCACTCATCATAGAGCAGACAGCTTCTTCTGTTAGCTAGCTCCTTAGGAAAAGACGGTTTTTGTTTCTTTTTCTCTGCCTAGGCTCATACTACAAGTAGAAGCTTGAAGAGACTGAATGGGAGTTGGAAATGGATGGACGGAAATGGAAGGACACATAACTCTCTGAGGGTATATACAGCAAGGGTTACATCTCTTTAGCAGGCTCGTGGCTACTCTGTGGACCTTTATTTATTTGGCTGAAGGCTAAGACCCCAAAACAGAGATAACCCATGGTTCCCTTTGTACAGACACAGCTCCACAGTGTCTTACCTGACAAAATCTTCAAAAGTCCGAAAGGAGACCATTCCGCCCATCCGTTGACATGGTGGAGTGAATGAGTTGTCCAACAGCACATCACTGACACTAGCTACATGAGTCATGCCATAGTGGTTGAGGTTGGAGGAGAAGGACATTCTAAACAGTAATTCAATCAAGTTCATTAGACAAGGAGGGTATGAGGATTGGGAGCGTAACAAAAGGGAAAAGGAGCTAGGAGAAAACTCTGACGTAGGGTCAGGTGGCAGAGCAGACTTGATTTTTTACCCATGATGGATAAAGCTTTCTTGCTAAATTCATACTAATCCTTTTATTTGGATTTCTCCACACAAACTGTATTTTTACCACCTCCCAAATCATTCCAAATAAAAATCCAAGGACTGCCAGGAATTTCATGGCAGTTTAATAAAATGGCATTATGATGTGTTAAATAACTGAATAGCACATAATGGGTTAAAAACCATCCTGCATCTTCCCCCTCCCTAAAAATTCTCTCCTTTAAAAGGAAATAAGCAAGCTAAATGAGTTGTAACTATATGACATGTAAGGCATTTTTGTCTAGGAACTGTATTAATATTTATGTAGAACAACTCTAGTTATTTGGAATGGTTTAGTAAATCATTATAAAAAGGATTATTTATGGTACAAGAACAAGGCACAGTCTATAGAAGGAATTTTACTGAGGTATTTATTTTTTCCTTTAGTAGGTAGATAGGGATAGTAGTGATCAGGATTATAGATCTTCCCTTTTTGAGAGAGTGAAAATTATCAACCTCCAAATTGAAAATTTTCCTCTTTATATATAAAAACTTTTACACCAAAACAACAATAGCTTCATTGGAAGCCCATAAATCCCAGACAGATGCAAAAGGGCAGAAAGCATGGGTCTCAAGGTATGTGTAAGCATGACAAATAATTGCTGAATGGAGATGCTTAAAGAGAACTGAATTGATTTCTTCAATTTGAAAACATAATGAATCTGTATATTCCTTGATGCACCTCAGCAGTATGTACTGATAAGTGTTTCTGAATGACCAACCAGAGATTGTTTTAGGAAGGGTCAAAGTAAGGGATGACTCCAGGACTTGCTGACATGTTACCAGGTTGCAAGTTCAGAGCAAGGCAATGGCACCTAAACTTTAGGGAGCTGTCCCCAAGTCTTCTTTAAGTGCACCATCTGCAGTGGCACAGGGGGAAGGGAGCCAGCAATGTGGAATTGAAACCTGGACATATATTGCACCCTATTGCTAGTCATAATTATAAAAGGCAATGAAATTCTTTATAGGATGGGAGTGCTGCTCACACAGACTATAGAGACTGACACTCCAGGTTTTTTATCCCTTTGGAATATGAGAACTATAAAAAAAGAACTTCATCTTTTGAGAGTACTGGGGAATAGAAAGGTAGAGTGAGAAAGGAAACCACTGATACCACGAATGAAACAAATAAATGAAACACATCAAGCAAGCCTTACACATGGTGTTCACTAGAAACTGGGATTGGAGTTAGGTTAACTCAGAAATGCTACCATCTTCCTCTTTTCTGGGATCACCAAATATATTTATTAAAGGAGAAAGTTTGTGAGGCTTTATATCTTTTCTATCTGTGAGGCTTTAGACAGGAAAGGTAAAAAGGTTCAATATAACACTTAAAGGGAACTCCCATGGAATAAAGCCATCAGGCTGGGTTTGTGGTAAACATGGAATTAAGTATCTTTTTCACTCAATTGACCTCTATGGGAAGCATCCAGTATTCAGCTTCCTTCACTACAATGCTCACTAGGCCAGAAAAGCCAGAAGCAGGCAGGAAAGGGCCAATTCCACTCTCCTAGCAGAAGAGAGGACCAAATAAAAACACTTCCATTCTTCTACTCATTCAAATTGGGTTCTAAGAGCTATGATCAGTTTTGTTTCTTAATATTTTAAAGGGAGAGGGCCAAAATAAATTTAAGTTTCTCAGTGTAAAATTGATGATCTACAAAGAGTTGGCCATCAATTTATTACTACTTTAGCATTTTGTGGATTCCATTCCAATCAGAACTGCTATCCTCTCAAATTTGCATTGAGTTGCCTTTCTTGGTTCAGCAGCATGAAGAACTCAGAATATTAATATATCACTTGTGCTATATAGGCCTGGAAACCTCTTCACAGTTATACATACCAAAATTTAAATATACTTTTCTATTGTTAATCCTACTGTAGGTCTGAAATAAAACTTGACTTTTGTATCATTGTAACCCTTTAACACTTTAGAAAAATAGCTAAAAAACTGATAAAAACATGAGATCAGCTATTTCTGGGTTTGCATTTCCTCTAAAAGGAGAAGCAAATTTGCTAAACTAAAAAATTTAAAAATTATAAACAGTTTGTCAGGATAGGAAAAACCTTAGGGGTTTCTCCTCTGAAAGCCCCAAGTTAGAGGCAGAAATGAGCATAAGAAGATGTTTCCAGCAAAACTAAACACGAGGCAGATCCTATCATATATAGTTGGATGGGAGCTTTTCCAGACAGGTTTTTCAAATATTGCTTTTTGAACAGCTGAAGACATATTTTCCAAACAGAAGGAATAATTTAGTGTGTCCATAGGGGAGCTCAGGACTCCCTAGGTGAAGGAAACATATTAGCTTGTCAGGTGTAATGTTTTTCTTCCTAGTTTCATCACTATTCTAAGTTACAAAAAAGGAGCTATTAATTGGAAAAGAAACTAAACTTACAGTACCTGTTTAGCGTGGGGATGTTCCCTCTGTAATTAAACAACCACAGTTAGTTATTTATAGGTTAGTAAAATCCATAATAAAAGAATTGTCAGAGCAGATACAGACCAGTCATGAGGAGCTCCAGTTTGGCAGCTCTGGCATTCAACAGACATAATTAAGTGCTCATTACCCTTTAACCCCCAGGGTACTTTCAAAGAGGCATGCCTACTGACCTACCTCACCACAGCAGCTGTTGATAAAAAGGGTCAAAATGTATTTATCATGGATTATTTTTTAAAGCTCTATTACAAAAAATAATGCAGAGCAGTAGTAAAACACAGGCTAATAAAAAGTAATTTAAGCTATATGGTATAGTATGTTATTGTTAGCTTCAACATGAAATATAATTCTTGAAATATGCTTCAACAAGATTCTTAGAGACTCTTCTTTCTTGTTCTTATTTTACCAAAGGTAGAACAAGGAGGGCCAGAGAAGTTGATTCCATATTTCCTCCCACCTTAATTGCTTTTCTAAGGATATGTGATGCACCTAAAAGTCATCCTTCAAAGAAAAGAATGAAGCAATCTGGTTACCAGCTACTTGTTCCAAGTCTATTTAGCCATGTTCTCCCCCCCACAGAAAGGGGAAAAAAGGAGGGTACTATATACTATAGGAACTTCAAGGAACTGAAAGTAATGCAGGAATATAATAAATGGTCCTATGACTAGAGTAGTATAATCTATTAAAATTAATTAATACTTTTAAAATTAAATGCGTGATGGTAACGACAACTTTTTAAAAATTGGGGAATGGATGTGGCTCAAGTGATTGGGCTCCTGTCTACCATAAAGGAGGTCCAGGGTTCGATTCCCAGGGCCTTCCGGTGAAAGGCAAGCTGGCCCGCATGGGGAGCTGGCCCATGCGGAGTGCTGGCCCGCGCAGGAGAGCTGGCCCATGCAGGAATGCTGGTCCATGCAGGAGTGCTGGCCCGCATGGAGTACTGGCCTGCGCAGAGAGCTGGCGCAGCAAGATGATGCAGCAGGGGGAGACACATAGGAAAGACAATAAGAGATGCAGCAGACCAGGGAGCTGAGGTGGTGTAAGAGATTGAGTGCCTTTCTCCCACTCCAGAGGGTCCCAGGATCAGTTCCCAGTTCCGCCTAGAGAGGGGATAGGTAGACACAAAAGAAC
This sequence comes from Tolypeutes matacus, assembly GCA_026826555.1. NCBI lineage: Eukaryota > Metazoa > Chordata > Mammalia > Cingulata > Chlamyphoridae > Tolypeutes > Tolypeutes matacus. Next base: position 16,600,138 of record JAKSZT010054055.1, read on the forward strand.
ACACAGAGAGCAGACAGGAAGCGCAAAATGATGGGGGTGGCGGGGGTGGGGGGAGAAATAAATAAATAAAATCTTAAAAAAAAAAACTGTTGTAAGCTTAAATCTCTAGGCCTCTCACAAATAAAACCTTTCCTAAATTGGGCTAGTCCTAGAATTTCCTTATAAAGAATGTACCAAAATCATGAAATCCTAGGATAAGAATGGGACACTGCAAGCCAAGTCTCCTGTATTCTCTTTGGTCTTTGACACCAAGTCTTTTTTTTTTAATTTGACGCCAGTCATTTCCTCAACTGAAAAAAACAAAAACAAAACCACCCCTTATTATCAATGTTAAAAGGGCAAAGTTATACTTAAGCCACCCACAACTTAGGGTTGATTGGTTGATAGCTTATCCTAATATTCTTTCATCAGCTTTTATCATTGTTTGGGTTTTCTGGCACACAGAGGACTTAATGGACAGAACATAGTGGGTGGTGCTGATGATATGTGGGAAGGAGGAGAGAGGGAAGAAAATGATGCACTTTCCATGGCAGTGAAAGGAGCAGAATATAGCGAGCGGGCCATATAAATAAAAAGCTGTGACATATCACTGCACACAAACTGTACACCTCGAATGATTTGTGAGTAGCAATGCTCTTTGCATCAAACCTTTATCTCAGAGTGAATTCATAAGACAGCAAGAGCAACCTCCTGTACAAAATCCTGAACCTTTACTGTTTGGATTCCTTGAGCCTTTTATTTGGGGAATGGATTTTATTTTATAAGAGATACTTAGTTATAAAGCACTTGGCTCTCACTAACACGTGAAAGCATGTTCTGTAGCAGAAAATTAACTGCAGAGGCTAATGAGAATACAGGAAAGTCTTTCTTTTAAGATATAAAGGATTCTAAAGAAAGAGCCACCTGTATAATTTCTTATCCATGAACCTCAGTTCAGAGAGAAGAACCCTACAACCAAAGCAATATCTGGCTCCAACCATCTAGATTTCAGGAGTTTAGAAACCAGGATAATCTCTCTACTGTTAACCAATCTCTTAAACTAATAAAATGGTCTCACTGCTTCTGTACCTACATTCTAATCCCTTAGGAAGTCTTCACATGATGAGGACCAAGTTTATAGTAGAAAAGGGCCTGAATTGAACAACAACAAAAAGTGAGCCCTTCTCCATCAATTCTCAAGCTCTCATAGAGAGCTCCCTGCTGCCTTGTTATAGGAATTGTGTACCATCTATACAGCATGGGGTAAAAAAAGAACCACCCCAACATCTCCAGTTTTTAAAGGAAAAGCCCTAAATCAATCATGTAAGAGTTTAGAGCCAGATGGAACAAAAATCTGTAGGACTGTAGGGAAGATGAGCAAGGAAAGAAGGCTATACTCGATATTACCAGGTGAATACTGAGCCACATCCATAATGATCACTACTATATTTTACTACCCTATACAGAGGCTAATTGATCAATTTGACAACATGACAAATATGGCATACTGCACACTACCGTGATACATTGGAAAGCTATGGTCTGTACAAAATAAACTACAGAAGAGATTGTATATGAGTCAAGTATTCCATTTATGTAGCTAAAAAAAATCTGTCACATTCTACTGCATACTCATCACGTAAAAATAGTTACATTGCTCAAACTCTGATAAGGCAATCAAGTGCATTTTCAAATACATAAATGGTATATATAAATTCACTTCTTATAAGAAGTATGCTGTTTAGGCTACTCAAAATACTTTTATCATGATGAATTTCCATTCACAATGTTGTGCTGAATATTGGCATGATTTTACCTTCTAATAGAGAAGTTCCTTTTTACAGATGTGATAACTGAGAAACCAAAGAGGATGCTTTCCAAGGACACTGTTCAATATGGTGTCATAAACCAAAATCTAGACCTGGTATTTATTTTTTCATCTCGGTTTCTGAGAATAGCACTACGCATCAGTACAGACTTTAAAGAAGGATGAGAAATCCTTTGAATTCTGAAGTTCTTGGCATTAAGTCACCTCTGATTTTATTGATCTGCCTGCCTAGAATGGCTGAACAGCCTGCTTCTATATGAATGCAAAGTCAGAGTTGCTGCCTGCTATGGGAGCCCTCTTTAATTTAAGGAACGTTGACTTCTCTGGCAGTTACAAGTTCTCTGAGCCTTTTACCATCCCTTCCAGCTGAATTTCATTTTCCTTGATTCTAGCTAGCCCTACATAAATCTTTTATCATATAAAAATGTTCCTGCTTCTTTTGCCTTCTAACTTGGAGGGGGAAAACAACAACAACAACAACAAAAAACAAAGACCCTGTATAAAAGTGATGGGGATGCATGCAAACAAGCAGTGGTTACATCAAGCTGTGACTGAGAGCCAGTATAGGGCAAATCTTTTTAAATATGGCAGCAAAACAGAATCAGAAGAGGTCAGCTGAATAACCTACTAGTAGTCACTAACAGCAGTACCATAGGAGAAAGAGCAATTTGACTGGCTGTGACCAGTTGTGGTCTCCTTGTGTGACTATATTTCTGTAGGAGAATCCAAATCAAGAGCTGTAAAACACATTTGAACCATGTATTTCTATTGGCATCTCTCTCACGACCCCCTTGCAGTTCAGATGCCCTGATTCCACTGCAGAGCTTTAGTTTACAATAAAATGATCATGGCTTTCATTCATCTGCAGCGCCTCCAAAGCCCCTTCTTTGCTCTGCTGGAAGATTTTGCTTTTTCTGAAACAAGTATGCCAACAGGGCCACAGCATATTACTGTTGCCTGCTGTATAATTAGCTACAAACCCACAGCACAAAAATACAGGGATTTACAAGTGTCCTGGATTCTGCTTTTCCTTCTCCCTGGAATTGGCTAGTCTTCCTTTGACAAGAAGGGACCTTGGACTACGCTAATGATATATTGAGAGTTTTAAACTCGACTTCTAATCTTACAAGTCTAGAGTGCCAAAATAACACAGCAGAGTCTAGAAGCTGTGCCATGGATACAGGAAAGCACTTTGGTAAGCACTTAAACCTGCTGAGAAACGTCACTTCTGCCTAGATGCTTGCATCTTATCAGCAGACTACTGCTGAAAGAAGGAAGCAAGTACTGTAGGATTTTATTTATTTATAGCTCAGTCTCGCTTGCAAACTACAACCAAGTGCTCCCACTGCTAAAAAATGCCACAAGTTGGATGACTTGAATACCTTAGTACAGTGAAAACAGAGTCTAATCTCTGTTGTCAAAGATTATCGGAATTCTTAAGAATGGCAGCAGGCTACTGATTAGTCACATAGAAGGCCTCTGATTTCTAACCTTCTTCACAAAAAAGATGGTCCAGAGGCTACTCTCTGACAGCTGAACATTGAAAGTACTCAGCAGCCTAAACTCAGTCATGACCAAAACCTGTGCTATCAGGAAAGAACACAGCCGACCTCTTCTGGATGTAAGACATCAGTAAAGGAAAGTGCTTGAGTTAAAACATAACACCGAAGACCAAGTTCACAAGTAGTGAATAGCAAAGAAGGTACCACAACCCAATTTAACTAAAGCATGGATTTCCATTTAAGAAATAGGTAGAAATAAACACCAATAGGTCCTCACCCATTATATATGTACAGAAACATATGACAAAGTATAGGTCCATCCCCTGCATCAACATTGCTTCATATATGACAGATTAAATTTTAAAAATTAACTATGTTTACTAAGTATTTTATTTATGAAAATCATGTAACATTATAAATTTTGTACTCTATAGGCTATCATAATAATATACAGAGCCATACGTATGGCCACAGAGTTTTTGGGATAATATACTTTACATATGTTTGTATAAATATAACTCTATTTTAGAAGATCAAACACACAGGCTGACTGAAGAACTTATTTGTTTCAAGATTATTTGGAGGCACCTAATATGCCCAAAGTTAAGCACAATCTTGATTGTCAAAGAATTCAATGAATTATCACCAAAAAAAAAAAAAAAAAAAAAAAAAAAAAAGCCATATTCAGGATGATGCTTCACTGTTATAAGCTTTTGCATCACCAACCCCAGTGATGGATAAACTAAGGTTTCAGAATAGATACACATACCATTGACTCTAGACCCTGAGGCTCATTGGAGGAAGAAAGATAAAAAGAAATGCTGTATGATATAGTCTGAGCTCCTGGATTAATCAATGTAAAATACTGATTGAACTTCCTAAAGAGCTGGGCTGACAGAATCTTAGACAAGAGGATTAGGTCCTAGAAGTCTGAATAATAAAATGTTCTCTTAGAGTAGACAAACTGCCCTATTTCTGTATCAAGAAAATGACCAAAGAAACCCACTCACTTCTCCTTCAAGAACAAGTGTTAACTGGTTACAAATCAACTTTAAAATTGACAGCAAACCTCCCCTCCCTTCAAAATAATTCACATGCAATAGGATATCACATTTAAATGCTAAGAAGATAAAGAAGGAAAAGCACACACACATCACATATATATAGGTTTCCAACTATGCTTAAATCAGGAAAATCTCTGCAGCTCCTGTTTAAGTGAAGGGAATTTGAGAAGAAAAGGATAAATCCAGACCAGGAATTTCCCTGAGTGAAGCTCTAATAATTGGATCCTCTAGTTAGTAAGACCTGCAGAGGCCAAATAAGTTGGAACTATAGTTACCAGAAAAAATTTGGGACATCCTAGTTTGAAAATCAAGAAGAAGATGGCTTGACTGAAGCCTACCTAGCACAAAGGATGATGCAGGAAATCACAGATATTAAGAATAAACTGCTCAGTAACGTGCTATTAAAATTTATATATATATTGAAAGAAGTATCAGAAAAAAAAGTCAAATTACACTGAGAAACTGACTAAATGGCAAGCAATACAAAGCCCTGTGGTAAACTAAAACAAAAACTGAAAGGTACCAGACATGTTAGCCACACAGTAACTACCCAAATGTGCTATAAAGGATTGTCTTCTTCCTTAGAGGCTGCACTCTCATTTGCAATAGGAATTGCTTGTATTTTGCTTACTTCTCTAAAAATCAGAACAGGTCCTAATGGGACACTGGTCTTCAATCCAAATGGCATCTAAGGCATTTTCTTGAAAACAAACTCTGCTGCTAGTTTGCAGAGAACCATATTCATAACAACCCAGAGGGGTTAAATCACCAGTCAAAAACAAACTGCAAGAATGGAATTGTACCAGGTGATCCCATTCACAACAAAAGACTGCAATCTTACTTTGATATTACAGCTTACAAAGATACTGCTATGGACTTAGACAAATTTAGTCTATTTCAAATGTATGCATGGGTAGGAATGCGTAGACTAAGTACAAATTTAGTCTGTTTCAAATGTATGCATGGGTAGGAATGAATAGACTAACGGTCAGGAAAGAAAATGCAAAAAATGGTTAAACAAAAATAACTGGTACGCATATTCTCACTGACCTGATTTTGTGATAATCAGGGTAGGCTAAACATTCTCTATATTAGAAACCATGCCTGTGTCCCCAGACCTAGTTTTTCTCCCTAGGTCTGGTTTCTAGAATGCTGGTGATAAACTAAGCCTGATTTATTATATGCCCATCCTGTATGGGAAAAGACTGTAACTCTAGGTATCTTTGGTAAACCTTAAGAGATATAGCAGGGGGACAGGTGTGGCTCAAATGGATGGATGTCTGTCTCCCATACAGAGGGACCTGGGTTTGATCCCTGGGACCTCCCGGTAAAAATTTAAAAAAAGAAAAATATAGAAGGTGTGTGGGCCACCAGGCCCTGTGTGCAGGTGCACCGTCAGGCCCCGTGCGCAGGTGAGCTCCCCAGGTTCCAGGTGCGCAGGTGTGCTGCCAGGCCCCGCAAGCGGGCAAGCCATTAGGCCCCATGCGCGGTGTGCCGTCAGGCCCCGCGAGCCACGCAGCAAGATGATGATGTAACAGGAGAGTGACACAAGGGAGCGCCAAGATGAGACACACAAAAAAATCAGGAACTAAGGTGGCGCAGGTAGTAGGATGCCTCTCTCCCACATCAGAGGTTCCAAGGATTGAATCCCCGTGAAGACAGGAGGAGAAGGATGAGAAGAGAGGCCAGGAAATGGACACAGAGAGTTGCCCAGCGAATGGACACAAAAACAGCAAAAATGGGGAGGGGGAAGGGTAAAAACAGATAAAAGTAAATAAATAAATAAATAAATCCTTAAAAAAAAAAAAGTATAGAAGAGTAAGATACAGACTATAGTTAGTAGTAATACTTTGACAATGCTATTTCATAATTTGTTAACAAATGTTTCACAACAATGCAAAGTATTTGTGGTGGGGTGATGAGTGGGAGCCCTGTATGATATTATTATTATTTTTTTTATTGTGGGTAAAAATCAAATTTTTCACAATACATACCAATATTTGTAAAATGATATATAAATATATATGCATATATGTGCATTTGCTTACATAAATGTTACTATATATATATATATATATATATATATATATATATATTTTTTTTTTTAAAGGTGCTTAGATTACCTAGATATTACACAGAAATTACTGGGACTTGTATGATGTTATGAATGTTTGTTTTTTAAGTTCACAATGTTTACTGAACACTTATAGTCTATGTATGTTCATGTATGAATGATATGCTTCAAAAACAAAACTGTTGGAGAGCAGATCCAACTCAAGTGGATGAGCACCAGCTACCCATGTACAAAGTCCTGGGTTCAATCCCTGGTACCTCCTAAAACAAAAAAACAAAACAAAACAAAAAACCCACTGTTTTCTCCACCCCAGAAATTTTTTGGTTTGCAACCCCTAATTGGGGAAAAAAATTCTTTTATCAAAATTTTGTTTGCATTGATAAGTAGAATATGTATGATAAGGCATTCATATGCCTGTTCTCTATTTTCAAAACTAATTTTTTAAACATACATAAAATATTGTAGTGTAGTATCTATAGTATCAAGTTTAGATAGTTCTTATTACTGAGAGCAAGCAACATAAATGTAAGAGATTTTCTCCCTCTAAGGGACACTATCATTTACATAAAACAAAGACTTTTTTTTTTTTTTTTTTTAAGATTTTATTTATTTATTCATTTATCCCCCCCTTGCTGCCCGTGCCCACCGGGTCAGCTAACCACGCCGTGCAGGCGGGCCCGCCCCCACCAGGAGGCCCCAGGAACCGAACCCGGGGCCTCCCATATGGTAAACGGGAGCCCTACTGATTGAGCCACAGCCGCCTCCCGAAGACTTGTTTTTTGACTTGTAATTGTTCTAACTAACTTTTGGTCTAATATTGTGCTACCAATGTGATAGCCACCAGCCAAATGTAGCTATTGACACTTGTAATCTGACTAGTCCAAACTGAGATGTGCTGGAAAATACACTGTGAATTTCAAAGACTTGGTATGAACAAAAGAATGGAAAATAACTCAATAATTTCTATATTGATTACATTTGAAATGATATTTAGGATATAATGGATTAAGTGTTACTAAAATCAATTTTACCTGTTTCTTTTTACTTTTTAAAATGTGGTCAATTGATAATTGTCAATTACCTACATGGCTTGCATTACATTTCTATTGGACAGCACTGATCTAGGGGTAGTGATTCTCACTTGTGGTGTTTATCAGAATTATCAGAGGAGCTTTTTCAAAAGTGGTCATATGGACTCTATTCCAGAATGAATCAGAATCTTGGGATTAGGATCCTAGCTTTAAAGGAAAGCGGATGCAACTCTAGGGGTTGAGCATCTGCTTCCCAAGTACAAGGTCCCGGGTCTGATCCCTGGTACCTCCTAAAAACAAATGAAAAAACCAACTCTCTTTGGGCAGCAGATGCAGCTTGGTGGTTGAGTGCCTGCTTCCTATGTATGAGGTCCTGGGTTCAATCCCTAATACCTCCTTAAAAAAAAAAATTACACAACCAAGAAAGCCTTCATATAGGAAGAGTACAGGATTACAGCTCTGTTCAAGTCTGGTTTTGCCATAGGGCTGTATAACCTCAGATGTTGGGAGGAAAAAGTATACAAATTTTGATTTGTAACAAGTATACAAACCAAGATTCGAACACTTGATGTGGAAAGGTGAGATTTCTTAAAGAAGTTAAGAAGACTTTCTCTCACTTTCTCTAACCACACTGGACACATATCCTCAAATAAAAGAGTGGGAGAGGGAAAGCAATTCAGAAAGACAAGGAGAGAGAAGAGGAGGGAAGGAAATCAGAAACAGCCTTACAGCTAGACTACAAATCATTGCCCAAAGGGAAGAGGTAGCAGAAAGCAGGAAGAAAAGGAGAATGTCCTGAGAATTACAAAGAGCATTAAGAGTAGCATGTATTTCTCTACAATTATTCAAGAAATGCAGGAAACGAAAGGAGACTGAGTGCTGAACCCACGTGTGCTGTGAGTACTTCACCACTCACTGAAGGACAACCATTCGTTTCCAGAAAATGAGATTCTGAAATCCATGGAGGCAAAAATGTACCGAGAGATGCTTGCTAAATCAAGGATATATGCTTCTCTCTGCCAGCCATTACGTATTTTTGAGGTACAGAAGTGAAAAGATCTTCTGAGACAAAGAAGGAAAATACTTTTTTGAGATGCCTCCGCTCTTCTGCTGACCTCTGCTGGAACAACAGTGGCATCCAGTGGCCAAAAGTCTCAGCACGGACTCCTTTGTCTCTATGAAGAGTTTCTATTGCTTTGGGAGAAGTGGCAATTCAGAACAAAACCATTTCCGGTGTCTATAACTAAGGATCCCCAAAGACATAGTACTTTGTAATATAAAATGAAGAACCAAAGGCTATAAAGAAGAAATGGAGGGGGGGGGGACAGGTTAAGATTGGCTGTAGTATTTATATTTCCTATGGTATTACTAAAAAGATTCCATACGTGTGGGTGGAATTCCTAGATTTTCACTGCTTCAGAATACTTTCTAAAGAATGAATAGGAGATAAATGTATTTGCACTTTAAAACAAAAGCAATACTGAAAGAAATTTCCATATGTACATTTTTTAAAGGGCTTAGGAAGGAATAATGGAATTTACATGGTTTAATTAATTCATATAAATTTAAGAAGTTTGGTTCTAAAGTGTGATTTAAAAAAACCGACTGAATTTCAACTGCTAAATTCGGAAGTCTGTTTTTAGGGAGAATGAAACTGGCTTAGGTATAATCTCAACCTATAGCAAATATATAGAAAACCAAAGAATTCTACTCAAGATATTTTTATGTTTCAACTGCTAACTTAAATGATTAAAAAGTGATTTTTCTGACAAAGTTCCTGCAAGTAAAATGTTAATAAATTCTCCCTAACAGAAAAAAAAAAAAAAGAAAGAAAAAAACTATGATTCCCTAGTGACATAACTCAAGCAAGAATGAACAGGGTAATGCTAAACTTTTATCTTATTTAGACTATACTTTATTTCTCATAGGAGCAAAGATGAGAAAGGGTACCAAGAGGCTCCTGTTCTCCTCTTGTGGTTCAAATTTGTTCATTTTTCTGTTCTATATTTCTAGCTTAAAAAAAAATATGAATTGTCATAAACATTATTTCCTTTTAAGCCTCCTGACATGCTCTGGCTGGCCCAGGTAACACATGCCAGATCAAACTCACCTGTTTGGATGAGATGTGGGCAGCATGAACTGGAATTCCACAACGCAGGTGTTGTCCTTAAGCTGGCGGTGTTGTACACTGTTAAGTTCATAGGCGATATAAGCCCTTCGAACATACACCTGGTTAAAAAGTAATCCTCAGTAAATACTCTGCAAAAACAGAAACTAAGAGATGGCTAGTCTAGGAAAAAGTCTTGCTTGGTAAAAGGTACCTGATGCAGAAGAAGGTTGTCTGTGGTAAGGAGAGACCCAAAGGCTATACATAGCTTGCTTTAATTAATAAAGCTGCAGTCTTAACATTATACCCATGACCAACTGGAAACAAAACTAGCCTGCCTCTGCTGGGCACCTCTAGGTGCACTGTGAACCTTCTTTCAAGTTAACCTAAACTCTGGGGAAGATTTGATCTTTAGCAAAAGGAAGCATATAGAACCATAGCTAGTAACTCATAAAGCATGACCATCTTCACAAAAAAGAAAAGCAAGAAGAAAAATGGTGCTTTTTCTGGGTTACTTAAGAAATAAGGATAAAAGATAAATGATTGCAGTACAGTTCAACTCTTTTACTATCTTGCATCTTTGTTTTGTTGTTTTTCCCTCCCACTGCCTAAAATAAATTCTGAATACTTTATACCCCCAACCTCTAGGCAAAAAACAAGAAGGCATAATTTGACATATAATATCTCAAATATATGAACTTGGCTCAAGAGTTAAGGAGCTGGGAAGTGGGTGTGGCTCAAGCGATTGAGCTCCTGCCTACCACATGGGAGGTCCTGGGTTCAGTTCCCCGTGCCTCCTGGAGAAGACGAGCAAGACAGTGAGCTGGCGCTATGGGCTAGCGTGGTGAGCTGATGCAACAAGATAATGCAACAAGGAGACACAAAGAGGAAACACAATGAGAGAGATAACAAAGCATGGAGTGGAGGTGGATAAAGCAATTGGGTGCCACTCTCCCACATGGGAGGTCCCAAGTTCGGTTCCTGATGCCTCCTAAAGAGAAGATGACCAGACACAGAGAACATACAGCAAATGGACACAGAGAGCAGACAGTGAGCACAAACAACGAGGGAGGGATGAGAAGTAAATAAAATAAATCTTAAAAAAAAAAAAAGTTAAAGAACTACATCTCAGCAAAAAAAGTCAGTTCATCCTCCCACACTCACTTCGCAGCCCTATTTGCCATGCACATAAAATATTACATGTGATTCTATCAGCATGTGAGGTATATAAGTAGGCTTCTCATTAAAGGACATGAGAGCACTGTATAATACTTACTCAGATTTTTCAGAAATTTAGAATTTATTCAGCTGGGTATATTCCATTTTACTCATAAAATACAAATGAAAAGTGACCCAAAAAAGCTTGGCAACAGCCTGTGATGGTGATGCCACATCACATAAAACCACCTAAAACACCCCTATATCCCCAGCTTCAAAAAACATACTCTTGGCAAACTTACAGCAATATTCAGGGCCTGTGCAATTTTTGTGCTTAATGAAATAGTGTGCTGTAGTGGAAATAGAAAAGTCTTTGGAGTCAGACTGACCTGAATTCAAATGCAAACTCCTTCCCCTTATAATCTATGTGATTTTGGACAAGTCACTTAACCTTTCAGAGACACACTTTCTTCTTACCTCATAAAGTAATTGTAGGTTTATAAAATGTGATTGCTTTCTTTCCTATGCTTAACAATTCAAAATATAACTAAAATCCATTTTAACTTGGCCAAAATCACATGTTAAGGTTTCACACGTTCTAACTAGCCATTCACACCTGTTACAGGGAATCCTAATTCATTACAAAATGGGAGAATTCAAATACCTGGAAAGTAGAGACTACTGAAAAATGCTGGCACCTGTTTTACTGTGATTGGAGCCAGAATCTGGAGATTAGTTCAGATGAAGTACTTGAATAAGGTAAGACATATTTCACTGTTTCAGAGGAAAAGAAGACTCTACCCTTAAAAGCCAACCTTAGGGCCAAAGAAAAACAATTGATATGATAGCCAAACGGACAGAGGAAATCAGCTAGAAACAAAGAAAAAGGTCATGACATATTCTCATGAAAGCTTACCTCCAGAGCTGCCATCCTCACTACCTGGTTGCTGTGATAGAAGAAGTTTGGTAGGACATCAAAAATAGATGTTTCAGACAAGATGAGTTTCTGAAAGGTACAAAGACAGGCTTAAACTGCTACATTCATAAAAAGAACGATTTCAATGGACACTATTTGGCATCCAGTGAAACCTAAGAATATTTTCTATGAATGCCATGAATTAGCTTAACCTCTCCGTGCCTCAGTTTCCTCAGCTATGAAATGGGGAAAATAATAGTTCCTACCCTCATAGGCCGTTGTGAGGTTTCTATGAGTTAATATATGTAAAATTCTTAAAACAGTGTATTGCAAAGTGAATGTGGCTCAGGGGCTGAGAACTGGCTTCTCACATATGAGGTCCCGGGTTCAGTCCCTGGCTCTGGTACCTCAAAAAAACAATGTATTAATTGTATGCTAATATAAATGTTTACGAATATTATCCTTTCTAATATATATCTGGACCTCACTTCCTAAATATGGTTTCTTAGCTTCTACTGTGGTAAATCCTGTGGTTCCTGGATTTCAACTATGAATCAATTAAGAATCCTTCTGTATTGTGAGAATTTTGATTTTTACCCATTAAAAAAGAATCCTTCTTTCCTCTCTAGCTTTCCCAGAAAGAAATCTTAGAGAAAACTTGATGATTCCCTAAGCAGGATATAACAATATTATCCTTGTTTCCAAGTAGAAAAATAGAAAGTCATCCCTGAGAAAACAATGTTATTTAAAAAAACTAATAGTCAAGGTATTTTCAATTAGTAATAAAAGTAACTAATACTCTATTATAAAATTTTGCTTTTTATACAGCAAAATAGTAAGCATTAAAATAAAATTATCTAGTTGCCTTAAAATGAGATACCATTTTTTACCTCTAACATTGGTAAAGACGAAAAGGATTGATAATACCTAGTGTGGGTAAGGATGTAGGGATAAAGGCACTATTAAAATCATTTACAATGTGCAGACTTGTAGTTCTTGGAAGGGAAATTTGGCAGTAACTATCAAAAAATTGTATGTGACTACCCATGAATTAGCAAATCCACCTCTAGGAATTTATTCCACCGATAAACTTACAAAACTATCCATTGCAATGATGTTTGTTACAGCAAAAACCTGAAACAATTTAAGTGTCTATTAAAAGGGAACTGATAATATATTATGGCACATCCATAAAAATAGATATTACTCAACCAAGAAAAAGGAAGATCTAGATCTTTAAGTACTGTCATTGAAAGATATTCACAATATATTTTATGTTCATTGAAATTATTGTACAGTATGATGTCATTTAAAAATAAAATTACATATGAATATAAATAGAAGATGTAATAGAGGTGGGAGTGGCTGTAGGAGTGGGATAAGGGTAAGGAAACGGAGATCTATACTTCACGTTTTGTACTTTATACACTGCTGTCTGATATTAAACTAATAAAGGTTTTTTAAAAGTCCAAAAAAAAAAAATTAAAATTAAATGTAAAAACTTTGCCTCCAGAAAAATAATAGCTATTAAATATATCTGATCAACTATCAGAAATCAATGCCACTGAATTCTGGCCTAGAATACTTTCTAACTAAAATTATGAGAGGTAATGACTTCAATAGGACACTTCTGTCAAGACAAGCCACAATCCCAACAGCATTTACATGGAAAAATATTCATAAATAAAAGTATTTTTAGAAAGTCAAGGTATGAAATATCATTGCATTGAAAATAAAAAAGCAATTGATTGGCTGATTAAATTATGCTTAGAGATGAAGGGGGAAGGAGTGCACAGTGGCAGAAAAGGGCAATATATTTATACCTGCAGGTTCTCAATACAAAACTGATGTCCGTACATGTCGATAGCTGATAGGAAGATAGACTCTACTTGGTTATGGCGAAGCTCATATGATGGTAAATGGGAGGCAATAAGAACCTGGAGTGAGAGCAAAATAAGAGGCATAAGTTCCTCAGGGAGTGATTATTCTAGGCTCCTATTAGGCAAGCCTGATACAAAAGCAATAAATATAAATCTGTAAGTGCAGGCATCAAAGATAAAACAGACCAAGTAAAACAACTTCTGGGTCCTGTAACATAAAGCCAATGCCACCAAATACGGAGTCTCAGTTGATTCTCACCATGATTTGCGTTGTGAGCAATTTCCCAAGGGGGATGGGGGAAGGGAGAGAAAATGGCTTCAATCAAGTTCTATCAGTGCATGTGATTTACCATTGCAAAGCTGCTAGTCCTGGGGACTGCATGACTAGCTGTTAATTGGGAATCAGGTCTGGCAGGGAGCAGCTGTGAGGAAGGTGGTTGCAGCAGAGATAGGCTTTTTTGCAACTCAGAAGTAGAAAGAAAGACTGAGAAAAGCTGTTCTGACAGCCCCAGGTACCCAGCACCAAGGAGAAGGCATTAGGAAGTAACACCAATGTGTGTGAAGGCCAAAGAGAGAGAAAGTAGTGTCACAAATAAACACACAGGGACATGGTGGGACCTGAATACCCTCAGCAGGTCACTTGGAGGTTCAATAACTCTGATTAGTTCAGTGACATGGATACAATTGTAGAGAAAGCAGAAGGTCACTGAATAGCTTCAAATGCTGCTTCCTTGTCAATGCCCATGCACTGAAATACAAAGGGAGCGCCAACTCTCTGCTTCCCTGCTGAAAACCTTTTGGAATGGAAATAAACACTGCAGGGTGAAACTAACAGGACTTCTCCAGGGTTGTTCTGATTGCCAGAGCAAAAGAGTCATTTTATTATCTTTCTGTTTTTCACACTTGCTTTTCCCCCATACACTTAAAAGTTTTAATATGCTTCTAATCTCCCTTTGGGAAGTCAAACAGTGAGTCTTTTTCCTTCTCTCCACCTGATCCTGGTTTACTATCATGGGGCTACTAAGGAGGGAAGAGAATGATGCCAGGATTTTATAATGGGGAACGGGCTCCTATGTATAGAGACTCAATGTTAAACTTTTCCCTTCTCTTTCAAAAATATATACCGCATGAAAACATTTGTTGTGAGGGCAAGGCAATATACATGGAAAATTGCATGATCTTTATAAAGTAATTGAGTAAAAAAGCTCACTGTATCGAGGACTGCCCAACCAAAGAAAACCATTCCTCTGTCACATAACCAACAAATGTCCTTACCTGGCGTGCTCGAAGTGACACTTTAGCATTGGTGGTCTTACTGAGTTGAGTTAGCTCTGTGAGGATATTCAGCAGCTCATCAGTGAGAATAGGGTCACGGCCACACAGCTGATCCTAATTGTTAATATAAAAACAAAACAAAACAAAAAAAACCCACATTTACTTTAAAAAGAACTAAGATTCTTTGTGAAGTGGGGAAAGAGAACAAAAACAGTAAACACAGATGGATTAATTTTTAAAATGCAAACTTCCTGTTATTTTTTTTATCCTAAACAGTGTGGTTAGGGAGATTTCTAGAGGAAGCTGCTGCTAAGGAGAAAAAGCCAAATTTCCTTATTCAGATTCAAAATTCCTAATGTATTGCTTTATAAATCAACACTATACTTTCAACATGAAGAAGCAATCATGAGAGACCTCTGAAAGGGGTCAAGGGAATTCTGAGTAAAAAAATAACAGATGATGTCTCAAAGTTTTAAGAGATTTAAAAGAATATAGGAACTGAACTGGCCTTCCTGCTCCCCCTCCCACTTATAAAGTACAAGGAACAACTCCTGGTGGTTTTTATTCCATAAACCAAATGTTCAGCACCCCAGGAGGGTGAAGAACAGAAACATAAGAGCAAATTTTTCATTAATAAGCACACACTAAATAAAAACACCATCTCATAGACTGGCAGTTCTGCATCCAGCTTTATCTCTTCACCATACTAAGCATCACTCCACCAATATCTAAACATGGTCAATGCTACCTGAGTTAAGAGAGAAAAAAATGAGCTCTTAGTATAGAATTGACAATGTTGAATTTAACCTGAACTCTGTGATCCTGAAAAACAGAGTAGGATAAAAAGTCCCCTACCTATTGTAATGTTACTGTCCAAAGCGGCCTTAACTTCTCCTTAGCTTGACTCAACTTTATAGGCTTCTCCTGTCTCTAGATCCTGACCTCCCTCACCTTGGCCCTTAAGAATCCAGATAGAACATGTTCCACCTGGCCTGGAAAGGATACTTAGGAGTTAACATCATGTAACTGACAAACCCCGTTGCTTGACCTCCACCCCTCGAGTACTTTGCCATTAGCTCATCCAGTTTTTAAAAAACTCACGCCCTCTGCTTCAGTGGAGTTTAGCTCTCTCTTTCTTCTTTACTGTGATAGGCTTCTAGTCTCTCTTTTCCTCTATCACAACAGTCTTCTGGTCTCTCTCTTCTCTACTGCATATAGCTTTGAATAAGGTCCTCCTTGTCTGTTTCGAATTGTCCAGTGAGCTTTTTTTTCTTTGACAGAATCCATGATTTATTCAGTATTGGGGTCCTTTCTCATCAAAAAAAAATTCTTTTAATGTTTTTTAAAAAATCCCTATCATATTTTGAGAGGAAGATTTTTTTCTGGGGTCCAGCGGTATATCAGATTATTCAGTAAATTTACCCATTATCCATGTAAATTTCATCTAAGCTGATAAACTGCAGTTTTTATATATGTTTTTGCTCTTCTGAATTTTACAGAGCTGTGTGTAGCAGTTCGTAACACTACACCATATAAAATATCCACATTTAGGTATAGTTCCATCTTCTTGGAGTTTGAAATAATTGCCTTAATATTTTAGTGAAATTTTATTCTTCCCAACAATGAATGAGATATGAAAAACTACAAGTTCTCAAAGGGCCATACTGTTGTTGCTTTTTAACCTTCTCCCCACTTTGATTTTCAGTCCTTTACTTGAAATCTCCATTTCACATTCACCATCACCATCTCAGGGATACTCTTTGCAGCTTGTGACTTTTGGCCTTTGGGGCAGGCATCATTTACCAAAACACTTTTCCCAAAACCAATACCATCTTCTATGACATAAAAAGTAAATACTTTTGAAATATTCCACACCATTATGGTAGGGAGAAGGCTTCTCAAATATTTTAAAGCAGAAAATACCCTTCAGTTCCTTAATGCACCAACCAGAGGTCTACTCCAAGTATCCAGAGTCATAAAACACATGTTGGGATTTATAGTTAAGGAAGTGCAAGTGTTGTTTTCATACATTTAAGGCAGGGAATTCACTCATCTGAATGGGTAGAAGAAAAGCTGCTGTTATAGTAAAAATAAATCCAGGGTTGAGATGAACACAGTCATGGACTAGAGGACTGGGTCAACCTATCCTAGAGCATGAAAGCAAAGAAGAGGTGAAAAATTTAACTAAGTCTCATCTTTTGCTGAGAACTAATGAGCAAAACAGAATTTCATATTAAACCACTAAAGCAAGACAATAAAAAGAAGGAAAATATAGATATATTACATTGGATAAGGAAACCAAGATGTTTTCCCTACCTAAAACACTCTTTACCTAATGTTCCTAATAAATGAAACATAATCGTTTCTGGGATACTTACTTCAATCATCAAAATGACCCACTGAAAGATCTAAAAACATAAAACATGTCCTGGGTAATACCACAATTCAGCTACTCTGCAAATAGCCAGACTAAAACCTAAACATTAATACCAAAAGCTGACATGACAAAATAAGAACACTGGTCACCTTCCCAAACTGTATTAGATTGGATATGGAATGTTTTTCCTTTAAAGGAAGTCCAGGATTACCTGTTGAGATTACACTAAAATAAAGAAAAGAGGGAAGCAGAAGTGACTCAAGCAACTGAGCTCCCGCCTACCACATGGGAGGTCCTGGGTTCGGTTCCCAGTGCCTCCTGGAGAAGATGAGCAAGACAGAGAGCTGGCGCAACAGGCTGGCGCAGCGTGCTGATGCAACAAGATGACACAAAGAGGAAACACGAGAGAGTCAACAAAGTAGGGAATAGAAGTGGCTCAAGCAATTGAGTGCCTCTCTCCCACATGGGAGGTCCCAGGTTTGGTTCCAGGTGCCTCTTAAAGAGAAGACGAGCAGACAGTGAATGGACACAGAGAGCAGACAGCAAGTGCAAACAAGAGGGGGAGATGTAAATAAATAAATAAATAAATAAATAAATAAATAAATCTTAAAAAAAAAAAAAGAAAGAAAAGAAATGGAGTTACCCTCTTGCCAAAGTATAGGTTTTGTTCTATATTTAAAAAAAAAAACAACAAAATAAAACACACAAAATCCCTTTCTTGTGCAAAACCACTTTTTCATTTCATCTTTCCACTGTAACAGAAAGGGAATGATAAGCATGTAGGGAAAACAATATCTGTAAGAAAAGTGAACTATGGAGATTAGAAAAATAATAGTGAAATAATTATTCTTTTACTATCACCAGTTGATAATCGTGAGTTGCGATAAAGTACAGACCATTCTGGGAAGGGAAATATCAAACACAGTATGAATAAACCACTACACTTGCCATTAGTTTATCTTGACTTGGAAATTTTCCATTCAAATAATATTTTCTCCACTATCATCATTAGTTCTTAGGAAAAAAACTGGCAATAGATAATTATGTGTAAAGTAATCTTTTCAACCCTCTCTTGTCCTTTCCCTAGACACAGTGGTCAGGTTCTGAAAGAAACCACCAGAGACAGAGGTACTTGCTCTTAGAAACATCCATTCTAAGGATGCAAATACCCAATAGGAAGTGTATAGCCCTTTATCCTAGAGGCAGGTTTCCTTTAGGCAACTGGACAGCTCAACATCACCATTTAATCATGGTGAACATTATGTAACAATTGTATTAGCTGTTGGTTGTATCAGCAGGTATGTTTCCTCACCATAAAGATGTTCATTTAAAAAACCTACCTGATGATTTTGGGATTACAGGTCACTTTCATAAATCTAAAGGCCAAAGTTAAAATAATTATTTAGCAATGGTTAAGAATGGTATAATGGTCATTTCTTGCTTTTATTCTTGACCTGGATGGTGGCTAACTATAAGTTACATCTCAGATCCGGAGAAATATAATGTGCTTAAACGCCAACACCATAGCCAAAGTTAAAGAGCTTGACCACCAGAAGAGCCCAAGGTATCCCAACTTTATCTTAGAATCCTAGGCATTAAATACTTCTGAGGAAGGCAATTCAGAATGAAAGAATGTGACTTAATGCGTAATGTCCTCAAGATATTAACTATTGTTCAACTGGGTGAGGCACTAATCCTAAAATCAGTAATAGAATGGTAAGCATGGTTTATAGCACGTTCATACAGACCATATCTGAAATAAGATATGAGCAATGAGGAGAAGACTACTTAGCAACAAGGTAGCCATAGGATTTATATTTTGCTATCTAGACAGCTATAAGGATGTTGATCATTTTTATTTGTACCAAATTGCTAAATGAGACTAAACAGTACCGTATAGTATCTCTAAATAAACATAAATCTTTTTCCTATAAGATTAAATTTAAGAAATATGGAGGGTTTTTTTTTTGTTTGTTTGTTTTTGTTGTTTTTAAATAGAGGTACTATTGCCCATCTAGACTTTTTTTCTAGTTGTGGCTCAATGTTTCTTATTTGGAAGAAACTTGATGGGATATTAGCATTCTACCTGAAATTTTGCTTTCTAGCTAGTATGAAAGATTAGAAGAAATTTGCTCAAGAGTCCTTAAGGCAAGTTACAACTAGGAAAGTAACCACTAGGCAAGTTATGCTAACACCTGAAGGAGATGAAGGTACCTCTTCAAAATGGAACAGTACCATACACCATAACACTGATTCTCAGAAGCTTGATTTTCTTGATCTCTCTCTTCAGGTTCAAGAGTCCCAGAAATCATCATGTTCTCAGTAAAGCACACCATCAACATTCCTCCTTCTAGAAAGGAGAGATTAAAATGCAGGACACAGAACCAGTAGAAAATATGAGCTAGGAAAACCAAAATGCAATCATGTCTAGGTGAACATCCGTAGACTGTAAGACCTACAGAAAGAATAATTCAAAAAGCTAAATTCAAAAAGCTGGCTCTTACCCAGCTACTACAATGATTAATGCAAATACAAAAGGGGTCTGACCATTATCAATGAAGAAAAGAGGAACAACATGTCTGGAATTCAGTAATATCAGTTCAGAAAGGAACATCTTTTAAGCTTTCATCCAGCTGGCCCTGTTAATAATATCAATTAACTTCTTGATTACCAAATCTTTAAGATAAGGATGAAAATAATTATTATTTCAAAATTAATGATGTAAAGATTTAAGGATCTTACTTAATTTTACTGAATTTTGTTTTGTTTTGTTTCATAAGAAAAATGTAAAAATGCCAAAATAAAGAAAAGGACAAATCCATCTTACTGGTTCACATCCTGAACCTTCCTCCTCCTATTCCTCCTTCTTCCTCTCCTGTCCTAAGCATCCAAACCCAAACACTAAGAAACAGCTCTTTTATCCAAAGAGCTCAGCTTCTTGGAAAGAAAGTTTGGGTCCCAACCATGCAGGTAAGAAGTAATCAGGATGACAAGGTGGGAGAAAAAAAGAACAGCAGCAAGTCAAAGTCCCATTGGCTTCTGCCTGTCCTGACTGGCAAAAAAACAGAAAGCAAAGCCTCAAACCAGTTCTCTGACAGAGCCCAATGCCTCTGCAGCACCCCCCGTGTAATTACACACTTGAGTGACTGGACTCTGAAGAAAATTGAAGGCCTGAGCTCCGAACAGCTGCCATTTTCTCTCTCCATCACACCAGCATGATTACTTGAGAAATGAACAGCCCCGGCTCAAAGCTACTCCAGAATTCTCAGAGGAAATATGGCTCCGTGTTCCAATAATGAGATTCTTAAGGCAAGCGTTACTTACAATCACTCCGCAAAAGGAGTGAGCTGAGCCCCTATATCTTACAAATTAGAATTTAAGAAACCCAGCGACAGTCTTAGACGATCATTACTCTTCTGCTGCTCCAAGGATTCTGGGCTTTGGTCTATTTTCAGTGCAGAAAACTGTTAGGTCCTTAAAAAGGTAATCATAGTAAAATGAAAAACCCACCATAATTAGCTTCCTACAAAGGCAAATTCCACCTCATTTTAGATCCAATCTGATGGTTTTCTCTACCTTCCTCATGATTAGCCTTTTCTGCCAGAAAGTCTTGGCTTTATCCAAATGAGAATTAACAATTCTTGCTTTAAATTTTTTAAAAAAGAAAGAGGGGAATACAAAATGCTAAGTAATCTAAGTTATTTCTCTTCTCTTTTGACTGAGGAAAAAAATTCAGCAAGTTGCTACAGATTATATCACTTCTTAGCTGAAACCTGCTACTTGGGGAAGTTGAAATAATACATAGTGCTGATTTCTTTCAAATGCATCTTCTGGTTTCTCTACCATCTAGCCATTCTAGGGTAGCAAAGCTAATGAACTCTCCCTATAATTACATATTTTTAAAAGTACCTATTCTAAAAAATGTTATATCTTCTGGAGTTAACCAGCTAGGCAAGTAACCAAATGAGTGGCACTGTTGTTAACCAGAGATGTAGCTTAGACTCAAGCTGTAGAAGAAAAATCCTCTATTAAAATTTGAGGTACATAGTTCCCTCCATTCTGAACTATGAAATAAAAAATGGCAGTGAAGACTTATGTATTTTTCCCCTCCAAGAAGAAATGGTGGAATTAAGGTAAAAAGAATGCCAATTCCATAAAAAGACAAGAAATTCTCTAGGAATAAAAAGGCACTATAGTCCCCCCAAAAGACAAACATGCAGCAGTGAGTCAACTGCTTGGGACCATGGGGTGGGGGATTCTAAAAATAGGCCTTATTGTACTCTGATTGCTAGAATCAACTCAGAAAGATCTAGGAGTGAAGGGTTTGCAAATCATCTTTAAAAATTCTTAAATCAACAAAAATTCTACCCACTGATTGTGTTAGTCCCATTCACATTTACCCTTCATTTATTTCCACTTTCTGCTAATTCTCATATCATTAGGTTGTGGGGACAAAAAGCACATATCTACTAACAATACAACAATCTGATCTTAATTTTTCATGTTAATAAAACAAAAAGGGACCAAAGAAGTTTGCGAAATAAATAGAAATTTCTTTGGGAGAGAGCACTACTGGATTCTAATAGGTTTTATTTTATTTTTAAAGTTTTGGACATGGGAGCCATTGCTTGTATCTGAGGAACAGAAGAAAGTTACGAGTTCATTGGCTAGATAGGACTAAATTTTAAGCTACTATCATGAGTGACAAAAGGAATGAAGAAAGGGAACTCACAATAAGCATTGTGACCAGAAGATTCTTCTTGGTGACTTGAGCGTGAGAGAAGATGTAGTTCAGTACAGTGTTCATGTCACTCTTGTTCTCCTCCCGAAGGACAAACACACATTTGTCATAGTGACCTGCAAGCAGCAAAAACAATTGGTCCTCTCCCATGTATGAATGTTCACATTTACATGCTATTTGTTGGGGATTTATTTATTTATTATTATTATTATTTTTTTCCCGGGAGGTCCCAGCAATTGAACCCGGGTCCCTCCATATGGGAGACGGACACCCAACCATTTGAGCTATATTCGTTCCCCTGTTGGGGTTTTAATGTCTATAATTCCTCTGATAAGCAGTGAGAAAAAACATCTTAAGGAAGTAGATGTGGCTCAAGCAGCGGGGCTCCCGCCTACCACATGGGAGGTCCTGAGTTCCGTTCCTGTGCCTCCTAAAGAAGATAAGCAAGACAGTGAGCAGACGTGACAGGATCACATGGGAGAGCTGATGCAACCAAGAGGCACACAACAAAACAGGGAGTGGAGGTGGCTGAAGGGATTAGGCGCCTCCCTCCCACATGGGAGGCCCTGGGTTGTTTCCAGTGTCTCCTAAAGAGAAGACAAGCAGATAGCGAGCGCAAATGAGGGGGAGAAATAAATAAATAAATACATCTTAAAAAAAAAAAAAAAAGACATGATTTAAAAAAAAAAAGAAACATCTTAAGATGGATTTTTACAGAATTGTCAGTGTGGTTTGATAAAAAAAAAAAAATGCTGGCTATGATACTATATTTAATAGTTTTGCCATATGATACCACTGGGAGAAACTAGGCAAACTATGTTCTATATTATTTACTAAAAATGCATGTGAATCTACAATTATCTAAATAAAAATTTCATTTAGGGGAAAAAAAAAGGAATGCTGGACTAAGAATCAGGAAATCTGAATATAACTGTGCTCAAAGCCTAGCTCTGTTACCAATTTACTATGTGCTCCTGGGCAAATCGCTTTATCTTTCTGGGCTTTAAGTTCACTACATATATACATATATATATAAACTAGGAGGAATACTGGAGAGTTAGGGACAAATTCTTTCCCACCCATACAATAAACTCTCTCATTTAGTTTCCTGAAATGATTTCTTTGGAAGAAAGGGTAACTGTGGCTTAGAAAGAAATTTCAGCACCATTAAACTTGACAATCTTTAAAGTCTACCCCATCTTGGGACTTTGGTTCCACGTTTGATTCAATGAAAATATTTCATTGTTAACTGGTAGGAAAAGTTTTAGCTAAAACAAACAAAACAACAACAGAAATGCACCAAACTATCAATATCCCCAAGAAGCTGTGGCTGCTAGCTCTGAAATTAAACACTTTTCCCTGTAAATCCATGAAACAACTAAACAATGCTTAAGAATTTCAAATATAAATTAAGGCATAGGGCAAGAAGAACCTGGAATTAAGCCAAGAGATTTGTAGGGAGCCCACAGTCATGTATATTTCCACTGTCCTTTCATAAGGCCACCAGGGACAGGCCAGTGCTGGATAGGAAAACTATGCTTTGCAACAGAAGCATAAGCTTCAGGCATACTACAGAAATATATACTAAGGGATATAAGTAATATTCAGTTCTTTAGAAAACAGCTTACCTCAGAATTAAACTTCCAAGTGAAGAAGAAATAATGTTTGAATATTCTCAAGGAGCAGAATTTTATGAAAACAATAAAGGAGGACTGTCAACCTCAGTTCAGACTCTATGTTGTTACAAACCAGAGCCGTGGTGTCCAAACTGAACTACCATGGACTCCTAGAATACTGAGGATATTCAACCAGGGCAACTCTGCTTCAAATATCTTCTTTAAATATTTGAAATAAAATTTCATTTCAAATCAACAATAAAATATGTTTAAAAATCAGTGAACTATAATATCTACAGAGCTACAATTTCACAAAAGACCCATTTAGAATACAGAAGCTGTTTAAAAATTGGTTGTTTATATAAATTCACAGTTTTCCCTACCAAGACTAAACTTAGAAGTGAAACTAGAAATACATCTAGACAATAAGAACTACTAGGCCCAGGGAAAATAAAAAGAAGATATTCATCTGGTGGTGGGGAAGGACTCTAAGCAGAATAAAAGCAGTAATACAAAGTGCTCCCTTTGTAAACACTGTATTGTACAGTGAACTGTGTATTTGAATGTGGCTAATAGGGAAAGTTTTAGGTATGTGTATTAGTCAGCAAAAGGAGTGCTGATGCAAAATATCAAAAATTGGCTGGTTTTTATAAAGGATATTTATTTGGGGTAGAAGCTTACAGTTACCAGGCCATAAAGCATAAGTTGCTTCCCTCACCAAAGTTTATTGCTACGTGTTGAAGCAAGATGGCTGCCGACGTCTGTGAGGGTTCAGGCTTCCTGGGTTCCTCTCTTCCCAGGGCTCTGTTTCTTTCCACACTCAGCGCCTTTGTTTCCTCCACAAGGTCAGCTCTAGACTATGAGGCTCTCTAGCCTTTGCCTCATGCACAAGGCCAGCTGTGAACTGTCAGGCGAATGGCTCGTCTCTATCCTGGGGCCTTCTCTCCTTCCTCATGACCAAGCTTCTCTGTGTGCTTGCTTCCCCGGGCTCCAGCATTAAAACTCAGCTTCAGAACTCCAACTCAAAAAACTCCAACTCTGTCCATTGCCATGTCTTTTATCTTTGAGACCCCACCCACCAAGGTGCAGGGCTCAACACCCTACTGACCCAATGAAAGCCCTAATCATAACCTAATCATGCCCAGGTGAACAGACCAGTTTACAAGCATAATCCAATACCTATTTTTGGAATTTATAACTATATCAAACTGCCAAACTGCTACAGTATGTTACTAGAATAAAAAAAATTTAAAGCCATGGGACTACAACACAAACAGTGAACTCAAACTATGGGGTAATTAATAGTACAAGTATCATAATATTGTTTCATCAATTGTAACAAAGGTACCACACAAAGGCAAAGTGTTAATAATAGGGAAAACTGTGTGTGTGTGTGGGGAGGTACTTTCTGCTTGATTTTTCAGTAAACCCACAACTTCTCTAATAAAAAAATTTTATTGTAAAATATACAGAAGAGTGTATAAAACATATACTAACAGTTGAAGTAAACATCCATGTAACTACCACATAGCTTAAGAAATAGAACCTCCTTAGTACCTTAGAAGGCCGTTATGGATTCTTCCTCAGAGACAACCATTAAGTTGAATTTTATGTTAATTACTCTTTTGCTTTTCTTTACATTTACCACCAATGTATATATAGTTTTATTTTTCCTGTTTTTGAAGTTGATAAAAATGTAATCATTCTGTATGGATTCTCCTGTAACTTGTTACTTTCCCCTTGACATTATTTTTGAGATTCATACTTCTGTTCATGTATGTACTATAGTTCATTCAATTTCAATGCTGTATAGTAATTCACTGTAGAAATATACTAGAGTTCAACTATCTATTCTATTGTTGGATATTCAGACCATTTCCTGTCTTTTTTATTATTATGAACGCTGACAGGAACATTCTTGCATCTATCTCCTAGTAAACTTGTTTAAGAGTTTCTCTAGACTATATTATGCAGGGCTGAAATTGGTAAGCTGAGGAATATAAGTAAATTCAACTTTATTAGGTACTAACAAATCCTTTTTCAAAATGGTTGTACCAATTTATACTTCCACCAGCAATGGAACAGTATGGTCTGAGTTAAATTTTTGCCAATCTGGTAGGTAACTGAATCTCATTGTGGTTTTGGTTTGCATTTCTCTGATTACTAAAATTTACCATTCTTTTTAAAGTTAATGGATCATTTGTGTTTTCTACTCTGTGAAATATCGTTTAGTCTATTTTTTCCATTAGGTTGTCTTTAGTTACTGATTCATAGCAGTTCTCTATATATTCTATATTCTAATCCTTTGTTAATTGAATGTTTTGTAAATCTCTTCTTCCATTTTATGCCTTTATTTTCAGTCTCTTTATGATATCTTTTGATGAAGTATGATAGAATTAATTAATTCTATACATTAAGTGCCTTATATAAGATCTTACCTGAGGTCATGAGGGTATTCTCCTAAACTGTCTAGAAATTTAATAGTTGCTACCTTTAGTACATGTTTAAGTCTTTAAAGTCTTTAATTAATCTAGAATTGATTTTTGTGTATAGGGTATAAGGTAGAGATCCAATTTCTTTACTTTTCTTTTTTTACTTTTACAAATGGATAATTCATCTTAGTATTATTTATTGAAAAGTCTATACTTTCTTCATGATCTACAATGCCTACTCTAATAAATTTTTTATTTTAAGTTTTCATAAATGTACAGATATGTTTCTGGGCTCTCTATTATGTTCCATTGGTCTATTAATCTGTCCCAACACCAATATCACAATCTCATAATTAATACGGATTTATGTTAAATATTGATATATGACTGGACAAATTCCTTTACCTTGTATTACCTTAGGAATATCTTGGTTAATGTCAGACTTTTTTCCTTCAGGTAAATTTTAGAATCAGTGTGAAAAATTCCATGAAAAAAAAAAAACCTTAGTAGGATTTTTACCGGAACTTCAGGAAATCTATAAATGAATTTAGGGAGAATTGACACCTTTGCAATAGCATATATTCCAATGCAAGACCATGATATATCGTCATTTATTTAGCTCTTCCTTATTATATTGTTCACTAATATTTTTTTTTACAAAATAGGCTTTCACATTATTACATTTATTCCTTAATAGTTCATATTTTTGGTTGCTATTTGTAAGCTCTTTGGTTGCTCTACTGTAAAGAACTGCAATTGAATTTTGCATGTTGATTTTTGTATCCAGCAACTTTGTTAGACTCTCTGAATTCTTTTAAGGTTTTCATATCCAATGGTAGCACATTTATTTCCTTACTCCTTTCTAGTCCTTATACCATTTAATTCTTTTTCTTGTCTTACTGCACTGGCTAGGACTTCCAGTGTAATGCTGAATAGAAGTAGTGATAGGAGGTGTCCTTATCTTATTCCTAATTTTAAAAAGATGCTTTTAACATTTTACCACTATGTATAATGTTTCCTGTAGATTTTTTGTAGGTGGCCTTTATAAAAATAAGGAAGTTTCTAGTTTCATTACTAGTTTCTCAACAGTTTATCATAACGCATGCTAAATTTTGTCAAATCCTTTTTAACCCCATCTCTTGAGATGATGACCATGTTTATTCTTCGTTTAAACTGTCACATGGTAAATTACATTAATTGATTTTCCCAATCGTGAGCAACCTTGCCTTCCTGGGATAAACCCAATTTGGTTGTGATATATATAATTTTATACACTGGTTTGGATTGTTTGCTAACACTTTAGGATTTTTGCTGTTCTTGAGTGACAAAGCCATCCTTTAAAGGATGTAAAAGGGACCAAAACAGATAAAAGAAAATTTTAGGTAATGTTCAAATTCTATGATGTTTCACTGCCATCTTCTGGCAGTAAGCAATATCAGCAGCGCATAAATTTAAACTACTCAGTCAGGTATTTCACAGTTAGAGACTTTATACTTCATTTAGTGAGGCTCTTCAGAGAAAGCCAGGGATAAATTCCACCTAAACGATACACAGAAAAGTACTAGAAAATCTGAGTTATTCTCAGATGGCTGTGGTTCAGTCCATGGATTAGCTGCTGAGAAGCAAGCCCTTCAGATATGGGTTTCTCAATTTCAGCTTAGTCATAATTCAAATCTCACTACACAAGGTCAAGAAAATGTCAATAAGTAATTCTCATCTCTACTAGAAAAATTATCTCAGACCTTTCCCAGAAACACACTGGATTGACAATCTCATCAAGTTGGGTTTTATTGTTTTTCTTTTTTGAAGCCAGTGGGATACAGAGGTTTGGTTTTTAAGGGAGTAGGGAAAAGAGGAAGAGATTGTTAATGGAAATATTGGTTACAGGATAAACTGGCTTAGCTTTTCCCTTAAGAAAAGTTTTGGTTGGTCATCAAAATGAGAAGCTTTCTCAGATCTCGGGAAGTCTTACCATTCTGGAATTGAGTTTCCACTCGTAGGTACTGCCGGAGCAGATCCATCACCACTGCCTTCATGTGGCCTCTGATGCCACTTCGGTACCTAGGTAAATAGAAAAAATATCTCCACTGAAAAACATGACAGGCCAACACTAATAAATAAGAAGCCTAGAGGCCAAATTTACTTTCTAGGCATTCCACCGAAGTGTTTTCCCTGTGAATACAGGGCAGGACTGGGACCATCCTAGAATTAATTAACCAGATGAATACAAATTCCAAGCCAAAAGAAAATTTGGTGATATGACAAGATTTTTTTAACAAGGTACAAAGGGGAGAGAGAGGAAAAAACCCCAAAACTAAAAAGCGTCATGGCCATACTTAACAGCAACCTTATTCAGTTCCTACTGCTAAGTTGTAATTATTACTACACTCTTGAAATGGTTAAGGGATATATGAAAGAGTTATAAAGTATCTTAAAGTTGAAAATACTTTGTGAGCACCCTTTGAGTTCAATAGTCAGCTCCATAAGCTAAGAAGAATAAATGTCATACCAGGCCCTGTGTCAGAAGAAAAATTAAGAGCTTTATCAAAATTACAAGAAAAAGCAAAACGACAAAATTTCTGTGTTTTAATAATTGACAGAAAGATGTAGAATAGAAAAAAGTCATCAGAAATATTGAGCATAAGCATTAGCTCACAATTCTAAGGTATTATTGGTACTTTCTCATTTACCAAAGTCAAGCTTGATGTAAATCTCCTTGTACTACCTAAAATAAAGTAAGGTATAGGAACAGACAAGTTGGGAAATCTGGAATTACATGTAATTACCTCTGTACCAGTTGTACAATGCTCTGAGTGTTCATAAAGAAGACTTCTCGTTCAGATTTCCGGTTCAGTGTAGCTGCGTGGCTATCTAGGATGTTGGCAATCTAAGGCAAAAGAAGGAAAAATGAAGCCTAACTCAAAAAAGGGAACGAAAACATTAGCCTCTACACATCATGACTAAGAATCTTCTTAGTTTTAACATGACAATTGCTATCTTACACATGTTGGTAGCAATTAGAAGTTAACTGGGCATAGTTCAGGAACTTAGGTTAAATAAATAAGCTACTTTTATCTCTTTTCTCCATTTCCCAGTTGGACTAATAACAGCCAACACAAAAACTACCATCATCTCAGAGACTCTGAAAGGCAAGATCTGTTTAAAGTCAAGGCCCAAATTTGACTGCTGTGATGGTTTGAAGTTGCATGGACCCCAGAAAAGTATATTCTTACAGTTAATCCATTCCTATGGGTATGGACCCATTTTAAGTAGGAATTTTGGGTGAGTAGGATCTTGTTAGAGTCCTTTATAAGAGAATAAAATTCAGAGGAAGAGAGAGAAAACCAGGGAAGCAAGAAGCTGGAAGCAACAAAACGCAGAAGAGAAGGGAGAGAACAAGAAATGCCGCCACATGCCTTGCCATGTGACAGAGGAGTCCAGGATCGCTGGCAGCAGGTCTTCAGGAAGAAGGTATCATCCTGATGATGCTTTGATTTGGACATTTTTATGGCCTCAGAACAGTAAGCTTGTAAGCTAATATATTCCAATGGTAAAAGCCAACCCATTTCTGGTATACTACTTTCGGCAGTCTAGCAAACTAGAACAACTGCTCACTTGCCTAACTTTACTCCTTGTTTGTAGATTTCCTTGCATGTAAATAAGCAAAGGGTAAGCATGTTGCTGAGGTAGTAAGGAAATCGCTGATGATAAAACTATGGAGACTTCCGGGAAGAAGGCAAACTAGAAAGACATGGTATTCTCTTCTCCAGAAAAATAACTAGAAGACAGGCTGAAACAGCCTAGAAAAAGATCTTCTAGGGTTTAGGACACCAGGCAAAGGCTGGACACCGCCCAGAGGAGAGAGGGACAAAGGAGGGAAATCGCAACATAAGAACTGTGAATTGAAACCAGCAGCCACTGCTGTCAACACCATCCCCCACACTAAAGACACTCCAGAATTCTCAGGCCTATGGGCCTGTGGCTGTAGACAAAGGAGGCTCCAGTGATCTACCACCCCAGGAAATGGGAAAGAGAGGGACAGGGCCTAAAGTTGACTTAGCTTTTGATCCACAAATTTGATCTGCTCTATCCCACCAGCCCTTCCAGGCTGGATGGGGACGTGCCATTGTTTACTTTGGGAGCCTGCAAGTGACTGAAGATATATGACCCTCCCAATCTCCTCTACTGACCAGGACTGATTGTTGAGGACTCAGAGGGAAGTGGAAATATTTCCTAGCTAGGAAAAGGGAGGAGGCTTCCAGAGAAGGCTGAAGAACTGTCTCAGAGAAAGTTTGAATTACAAGGCTCACAGCCTCCAGACAGGAAGCTCTATCACATTGATCCGGTCTGTGTTGCAACAAATACACTCCGACTAGGCATTGAACTGAGATCTGTGAAAGAGCACCATCTGCTGGCAGACAGAGGAAGTGCATGCAAAAACATTAAAAATAAGCAGGAGAGGCTTTTTCCAGCCTCTATAGCCTCCTTCCCCAAAGCCCTACAAAGTGAGTCTACAACCAATTACTGGGTCCAGTGTCCAGTTTTGAGCAACCAGCAGGGACAATCCTAACAATCCAGGTCGAGCCAAGAATCAAAAAGCAGTGGTAACACACAGCCTCCTGCCATGAAATCCCTACAAAAGAGAAAGAAATTGAGCATCTGAGTAAACTACATCCTGATCAGATGCCTAGACATCAGCAAAAAATTACGAGCCATACTCAGAGAAGAGGAGACATGGCCCAAGAAAAGGGATATATTAAAGCCCCAGAAGAGACGCAGAATTTGAGGGAACTAATCAGTGAGACATGCACAAATTTTGAAAATCAAATTAATGAGTTGAAAGACAATATAGTTAGAGAGATAAATGACATCAAGAAAACATTGAGTGAGCACAACGAAGAGTTTGAAATCCTGAACAGAAAAGTAACACAGCTCATGGGAATGAAAGACACTAGAGATGAGATCAAAAACATATTAGAGGCATACAACAGTGGACTCAAAATGATAGAAGAAAGACTAAGTGATACCAAAGACAGAGCAGCTGAAATTGAAGAGAGAAAAGAATGGAAAAAAATGAGCAGGGGCTCAAAGAGTTGAAAGACAATTTGAAACACAACAACGTATGTGTCATGGGAGTTCCAGAAGGAGTAGAAGGGAAAAGGGGCAAAAAGAGTATTTGAGGAAATAATAGCTGAAAATTTCCCAACTCTCACGAA
Source organism: Tolypeutes matacus (assembly GCA_026826555.1). Taxonomy (NCBI): domain Eukaryota; kingdom Metazoa; phylum Chordata; class Mammalia; order Cingulata; family Chlamyphoridae; genus Tolypeutes; species Tolypeutes matacus. The sequence continues at coordinate 16,631,334 of JAKSZT010054055.1, forward strand.
AGAAATCAACTTACATGTCCAATAAGCACACTGTACCCCAATCAGAATAAATCCAAATAGACCTACTCCCAGTCGATAATTCTTTATCCAGCAAAATTGTCCCTCAAATACAAAGATGAGTATAAAATATTCACAAACAAACAGAAACTAAGAGAGTTTGCAAAAAAGAATCCACCTTTGCAGGAAATATTAAAGTAAGGCTTAGAACCTGAAAGAAAAAGACAGGAGAGAGGGGCTTGGAGGAGAGTATATAAGAAAATAGCAGAAAGGATAACCAAGAGTAAAAAAGGCAGACAAAAATATGATATGACATATGAAAACCAAAGAATAAAATGGTGGAAGTAAATAGTGCATTTACATAATATCATTGAATGTGAATGGATTAAACTCCCCAATCAAAAGATACAGCCTGACAAACTAGATGAAAAAACATGAGCCATCCATATGCTGCTTACAAGAAACTGAACTTAGACCCAGGGATACAAAATGGCTAAGAGTGAAAGTTTGGAAAAAGATACTCCATGCGAATAGTAACCAAAAAACAGCAGGGGTAGCTATACTAATATCAGACAAAACAGACATTAAATGCAAAAAAGTTATAAGAGACACAGAAGGTCATTATATATTAATAAAAGGGACAATCCATCAGGAAGATAACAGTCATAAATATCTATGCACCTAACCAGGGTGCCCCAAAATACATGAGACAAAGTCTGATAAAACTGAAGGGAGAAATAGACATCTCTACAATAATCGTCAGAGACTTCAACACCCCACTCACATCATTAGATAGAACTGGACAGAAGGTCAACAAGGAAACAAGAGAATTTTTTTTTTTTTTTTTTTAAAGATTTTATTTATTTATGCATTTATCCCCCCCTTGCTGCTTGTGCTCGCTGGGTCAGCTAACCACGCCGTGTGGGCGGGCTTGCCTTCACCAGGAGGCCCCGGGAACCGAACCCAGGGCCTCCCATATGGTAAACGGGAGCCCTACTGATTGAGCCACAGCCGCTTCCCAAGAAACAAGAGAATTTGAACAATATGATAAATGAGTTAGACCTAACAGACATATAAAGAACACCGCATCTCAGTGATGAAAACTTTGTCCAGTTCTGCTACTGACTTTAAGTGACGATCAAGTATTACCTGAGGAGACAGAGGGCTTCATTCTTGCCCCCAGCCAACATGGACTTCTGAGGGGATAGATAGGTTTGGGGAGCTGCTCTGTCATTTTGCTAAATGCCACATACTCTCTTGCAGCATGCATTGCATCAAGGCCAGGCCAGTGTGGCCGAGCAGATGGCTATGTGCTAGAGGGTAAGGAGCTCGAGTTCTATTTGAGGAAAATCAAGGCCCGGAAAGGCAAATAATTCCTCCCTCCCGTCCAAGCTCATGTAATAAAGATGTTTATTGTTACATGAAAAAAAAAAAAAAAAAAGAACACTGCATCCAAATACAGTGGATCTTCTTCTCAAGTGCCCATGGATCTTTCTCCAGGATAGACCATATGTTAGGGCACAATGCAGCTCTCAATAAATATAAAAAGACTGAAATTATACAAAGCACCTTCTCAGATCATAATGGAATGAAACTGGAAATCAATAATAGACAGGAAAAAAGTAAATTTGCAAATATGTGGAGGCTGAACAACACACTACTAAACAATCAGTGGGTCAAAGAAGAAACTGCAAGTGAAATCAGTAAATATATTGAGACAAATGAAAACAAGGACACAACTTATCAAAACTTATGGTGCTGGAGTTGACAGGTGTACATCCAAAAGACTTTAATCTCTGGGCTAACCATGTGCTAGCTGGGCCCTAAAATTCAATGGAGTTGCAATACCTACTCTCCAGTTCATTTGACTCATCCAGGACAACTAACAAGGAGATGATGATGGACAAAAACCAGCCCAAGGAACCGAGACAGTCTACAACTGCAAGCAAGAGTCCCATCCATCTGCCCCATGGAATTAAAGCCTCCTCTCAATTAGAGGTAGAGTGGGCAACACCATCCCAGAATCCTCAGGATTGGAGAATGAACTATGTACTAAAGTAGACTTACTGGTATTCTACTATAGACTTATTTTGATTCTAGTAATGGAAGAAACTATATCATTCATGTGGACTCAGTGACCACTAGAGATTCTGAGGGCAGGGAGAGGGAAATACAGGTGAAATATGGGGGCATTTTGGGGAATTGGGAATTTTCCTGTATGACATTACAATGACAGATACGGGCCATTACATATCTTGCCATAACCTACAAAATTGTGTGGGAGAGAGTGTAAACTACAATGCAAACTATAATCCATGCTAAGTGGCAATGCTCTAAAATGTTTTCATCAATTGTAATGAATGTACCACACTAATGAAAGATGTTGTTAATGTGGGAAAATGTGGGAGGTGTAGGAAACGGGGCAATTGGGAATCCCCTTTATTTTTATGTAACATTTATTGTAATCTAAATACCTTTCTTCAAAAAAGAAATATATTTAAAAAAACAAAAACATGGGATAAATGAAGGCAGTCTTGAGAGGGAAATTTATAGCCCTAAATGCCTATATTAAAAAAAAAAAAAAAAGAAAGAGCTAGACTCAAAGATTTAACTGAACAACTAGAGAAACTAGAAAAAGAACAACAAACCAATCCCAAAGGACGAAGAAGGAAAGAAATAATAAAGATTAGAGCAGAAATAAATGAAATTGAGAACAAAAAAACAATAGAGAAAATCAGCAAAACTAAAAGCTGGTTCTTTCAGAAGATCAATAAAATTGAAAAACCCCTAGCTCGACTAACAAACAAAAAAAGAGAGAAGATGTAAATAAATAGAATCAGAAAAGAAAGGGGGGAAGTTAGAGTTGACTCCACAGAAATAAAAAGAATCGTAAGAGGATATTATGATAAACTGTATGCCAAAAAAGCAGATAACCTAGATGAAATGGACAAATTCCTAGAAATGTACAACCAACCTACACTGATGCTACAAGACATATAAGAACCTAATGAACCAATCACATTTAAAGACATTGAATCCATCATCAAAAATCTCCCAGCAAAGAAAAGTCCAGGACCAGATGGCTTCTCAGGTGAATTCTACCAAGCATTTCAAAAAGAATCAACACCAATCCTGTTTAAACTCTTCCAAAAAATTGAAGAGGAGGGAAAATTACCCAATATATTTTATGAAGCCAACATCACCCTAATATCAAAGCCAGATAAAGATACTACAAGAAAAGAAAATTGCAGACCAATCTCTCTAATGAACATAGATGCAAAAATTCTCAACAAAATGCTTGCAAAACGAATCCAACAGGATATCAAAAGAATTTTAAACAAATAATTTATTAATACATAATTAATAATTTAATAATTCATACATGAACATACACAAAGAACAAGTGTTCAGTAAACTCTGCAAACCTACAAAACAAACATGCACAACATCACACAGGGCTCCCACACATCACCCCACACAAACACCCCACATCATTGCGAAACATCTGCCAACAAACTACAAAAGAACATCGTCAAAGTACTACCACTAACCATAGTCCGCATCCCACTCCCCCACACTTCCCCTTCTTTTCAAGGATTCATCCATTTACTTTTATCCATTTTTACCCCCACCACCACCCCACCCCTGCCATTCCTAGCAAAGTGGCAGGATACAAGATCGACACGCAAAAATCAGTAATGTTTTTGTACACTAGTACAAAATTTGAACAATCTGAGAAGGAAATCAGGGGGAAAATTCCATTTACAATAGCAACAAAAAGACTCAAATACCTAGGAATTAATTTAATCAAAGAAGTACAGGACCTATAAGCAGAAAACTACAAAGCAATGCTAAAAGAAATTAAAAAGACCTAAACAAATGGAAAGACATTCCAGGTTCAGAGATTGTAAGAATAGATATCGTGAAGATGTCAATCTTACCCAAACTGATTTATAGTTCAATATAATACCAATCAAAATCCCAACAGCTTACTTTACAGAATTAGAAAAGGCAATTACCAAATTCATTTGGAAGGGAAAGTGCACCTGAATAGCCACAAGCATTCTAAAAAAGAAGAGCAATGTGGGAGGAATTTCACTGCCTGACCTTGATAAATCTTACAAAGCTATAGTGGTCAAAACAGCATGGTACTGGCATAAAGATAGACACATCGATCAGTGGAATAGAATCGAGAATCCGGAAATAAACCCTCAGCTATAGTCAACTGGTTTTTGACAAACCTACCAAGTTAAGTTAATGAGAAAAACAGTCTCTTCAAAAAATGGTGCTAGGGAAAACGTATGTGGCTCAAGCGATTGGGCTCCCGTCTACCATATAGGAGGTCCAGGGTTTGATTCCCGGGGAATCTGGCCCATGTGGCGAGTTGGCCTGAGAAGAGAGCTGACCCACCCAGCATGCTGGCCTGCACAGAGAGCTGGCCCGCGCGGAAAGCTGGAGCAGCAAGATGATGCAACAAAAAGAGATGCAGAGGAGAGACAATAAGAGATGCAGAAGATCAGGGAGCTGAGGTGGTGCAAGAGATAGAGCGCTTCTCTTTCACTACAGAAGGTCCCAGGATCGGTTCCTGGTGCCGCCTAAAGAGAAGACAAGCAGACACAGAAGAACACACAGAGAGCAGACAGTGAGCGAAAAACAAGGTAGAGAGGGGAGAAAAAAATAATTAAATCCTTTAAAAAAAAAAATGTGCTGGGACAACTGGATATCTATAACCAAAGGAATGAAAGAGGACCTCTATCTCATTCCCTATACAAGAATCAACTCAAAATGGATCAAAGACCTAAATATAAAAGCCAGGACCATGAAACTACTAGAAGAAAATGTAGGGAAACATCTTCAAGACCTTGTAAGAGGTGGTCGTTTCTTGGACCTTACACCCAAAACACATGCAACAAAAGTAAAAATAGATAAATGGGACCTCCTCAAAATTAGACACTTTCGTACTTTACAGGACTTTGTCACAAGAAAAGGCAGCCAACTCAATGGGAGAAAATATTTGGAAATCCCATATCCGATAAGGGTTTAATTACTATCCAGGATATATAAAGAGATGTTACAACTCTTAAAAACAATAAAAAGACAAGCAATAAAAAGACAAACGACCCAATTAAAAAATGGGCCAAAGACTGTAATAGACATTTGTCCAAAGAAGAAATACAAACGGCAACAAAACAAAACAAAACAAAACAAAACAAAACAAAACACATGAAGAAATGCTCAACATCACTCATGATTAGGGAAATGCAAATCAAAACTACAATGAGATATCATTTCACACCTATCAGAACGGCCACTATTAAAAAGACAGAGAACTACAGGTGTTGGAGAGGCTGTGGAGAGATAGGAACACTTATTCACTGTTGGTGGGAATACAGAATGGTACAGCCACTGTGGAGGACTGTTTGGCAGTCCTAAAGAAGCTGAATATAGACTTGCCACATGATCTTGCAATACCACTACTGGGTATATACCCAGAAGAACTGAGAACAGTGACATGAATAGACATCTACACATCGATGTTCATAGCAACATTATTCACAATTGCCAAAAGGTGGAAACAACCCAGATGTCCATCAACAGATGAATGGATAAACAAACTTGGTGTATTCACAAGATGTAATATTATATAGCTGTAAGAAGAAATGAAGTTGTAAAGCATATGACAACGTGTATTAACCTGGAGAACATTATGTTGAGTGAAGCGAGTCAGACACAAAAGGACAAATACTGTATGATTGCGTTACTATGAACCAAATATATTGTATAACGTATAGCATGATTCAAAAAAAAAATTTATATGTATCCAGTAAAACAAACAAACAAACAAAAAAACTATGAATAAGTGTCTACTTTAAATATGATAAAATACTTCTAATTAGGCCATAGTCCCAAGGACAAAGCTATATGGAATGCATGCTTTTCTTGTAACCACAGATACTTTACATTTCATATATAGTATTTTCATTATTGCTTAAAAATGCAAAAGCTCAAAAACCAGACAGTAAGGAGGATCCAAACAGGAAGGAATCCTGTAACATGAAATCAAGCACTGGTAGCTAAAGGAAAACAATGATTGTGTTACCCTATAAATACCTGCTGGCTGGGAAACTGACAGAGGACTGATGTAATATTGCTAGCATACTGAGCCATTTCTTTCTTGATAGACTTCTCCACATTGGGGGGGATACGGCCAGAGACACTGGTCATGATATCTTGCAATTCTAAGAGAGGCAGAGAGGGATCTCTGAGGGTCTTCATCAATCTTTCTACCCAGTCTTTTACCTAGGTAGAGGAGAAGGAAACAAAACAGGATCCAGACAGTTAACATAATCACCAAAATAAAATGACATATCTTAATTCATCATCATATAGTACTTTGAAATTCTAACATAAGCATCTAAATAGGCACTGCCTTTGTTCTCTGGTTTAAAAAGAAGAGACAGAGATAAGAATAAAAATTTAAAGACTTCAAATCCCATAATGAAGATAGGAGAATCCCAGGCCAAACAGTTCTTTCCCTCCCTCTAAAAAATCCTCAAGAGACTTTAAGCTATCTTGGAGAATAGGTACCCCATTTGCACATCCCTTCCCCAAAAGAAATAATTCATACCCTGCTGCTAAAGAAAGGATCTGGAAGGCAGTATCCATTCATTACATTGACCAAATTATCCAAGACATAATGGAAAACTCTGTGGAGCTTCTCGCCTCTGAGTGCTGTGCTCTGGATCCGTGGCAGACTACCCGTGTGAAGCTCAGCCTGTTAACCCCAAAGAGAGATTAAGTCATCTACTAACTTCTATTCGGGATACAAACACACCCATTGCAACTCAAATTTATTAATTCAAAATTCAAACATCCCTTCACCATACCCAGCTACCAGGAGATGTCATTGGAGGAAGCAACATGAGGAAATTACAGTCTCTGTATGCTACTAACTCTTGCAAATTCTAGTTCCACAATATCTTAGGCACAAATTTAAGGTGTACAATCAGGAGAAAAAGAGCTTAAGAAAAAACTGGCAAACCAGCACAGAAATCACTTGCCTTTCCAAACAACTCTTGCCATATAATTTAGCTCTTGGAGAACAACATTCAGAGTATCTTCCTGCTCACCTGCTGGACTTTGCTGGGGTTATCCAACTGCAATTTGGCTATTACACAGCCAGGGTCAAGAGCTGCTCCAGGCCGCTTGACATAATGGATACAGCCAGACTCTGCAGCTGTTAAGGTCATCACCATCTTCATCACCTATAGTGAAAAACAAAGCAATATGGAATCTGGCATTTGACCTGTCTTTACACAGATAAGTGATTTTAAGAAGTCATTTTCTTCTTCACCATCTAAGGTGGACTACACCTATTACAGTTCTGAAAAATGAGAATCTATCAAAATCTCCCATATACAACCAAGGCAGGCAATTAGAAAACTTGTCAAGATGTAGCTTTAGGGATTAATGACAGTTACTGATATGTCCCTCATTTCTAACTTTTAAATCTATTTTTCCACATTTTGTGTTTTTACTTGTTTTGTACTTAAAAGTGATGAAAAATTTAGCCTACTTTTTCCAGGAAATCTAGGCTTTCCCTCTCTGTCTACTTAAGATATCTGGGCTAAAAACCAAAGGCCATTCTTTATTCCTCTTTCTCCCTTATCTACTGGTTACCAATCCAGCCAAGTGCATCTTCTAAAGCTCTCTCAAAAATCTTCCTTTCTTGCCATCTCTTTAGTGTAGGCCCTCATCACATCTGGTCTAAAATACTTCAAAAACTTCCTAACAATTTTTGCTCCCTATGATCTTGTATCTCTCTCCTATACACCTCTAACAAGGTCATTAAAGCAATTTTTCTAGAACCTATATCTCATGTTACTTTGCTGATTAAAATCCTTCAATGACTCCCCATTGCCTTTAAGATAAGCCAAATTTCTTATTATAGCTTATATATCTTTCATGATTTCACATGGGGGATCTCACATCTCTTTAGCATTTTTTGTTTTCCACTCGCCATTAAACCTTATCCTATTCTCAAGCAAAACCTATATATGTACTTGCAGTTCCCTAAATACACCATACTGTCTTGCTTCTGTGCCTTTGTACAAGCTGTTCCTTCAGCTTTAAATATTCTTCCCTGCCCTCCTTCACCTTATATTTTTCAAAACTAAGATTTTAAAATGGTTATCTTAGAACCCAAAAGAATAAAGAAGAATAAAGAAACAAAACTAAGATAAAACATCTTTTTTAAGGAATCTTCTTTACTACCCACCCACACTCATTCCACCATGGTTTGGGTTATGTGGCTCTCTGCATTCTGTACTTAGTTCTCTCTGTTTTGGGTCCAACTCCATCTATCATCATATTTTCTCTGTATAAGCAAAACTGAGCACAAAGTCAATAAGAAAAAGAGAATCCAATTTTAAAAATGGGCAAAAACCTGAAAATATAGGTTGGTGGTTCCTTAGAAAGTTAAATATAGAATTATCATATGACTCGACAATCCCAGTGATAGGTATATCCCCCAAAGAATTGAAAGCAGAGACTCAAACAAATATCTGAACACCGATGTTCATATTAGCATTATTCACAAGTGCCAAAAGGTGGAAGCAACCCAAGTGTCCATCAAGAGATGAATGCATAAACAAAATGCAGTATATACATACAATGGAATATCATTCAGCTGTAAAAAGAAATGAAATTCTGATGCATGATACAGCATGGATGAACCTTGAAGGCATCATGTTGAGTGAAATAAGCCAGACACAAAAGGACACATATTGTATAGTTTCACTTATATGAAATAATCAGAATATGCAAATTCATAGAGTAAGAAACTAGAATACAGGTTACTAAGGGCTGGTACAGAATATCTGTTTGGAGTGATGGAAAAGTTTTGGTATGGTGGCACAACATTGTAAATGTAATTAATACCATTGAACTGTACATCTGAAAGTGGATAAAATGGGAAATTTTAGGTTATATATACATGTTACCAGAATAAAAAATAAAAACTTAGCACAATACCTAACACTCAATAAAGTGTTGTTGCCTAATATCTATTTTTATTTTTATTATTATTTTTTTTTATTATGGGTAAAAATCAAAATTCTCACAATACATACAAACATTTGTAAAATGATATATAAATATATATGCATATATGTGTATTTGCTTACAAAAATGTTATTTATATATATATATACATAAGAGGTGCTTAGATTACCTAAAATATTACACGGAACCCACTGGGATTCCCATGTTGCCCACCTCCCACCTAATATCTATTTTTAGAGCTAGAGATTCCTCCACAAGTCAAAGAAAAACCGTAGAGCTTTATATTTGTTTTTAAATCTTACAATTCACACCCCAAATTAAATCAACGGATGCTCTTTCTTTCTTTTTTTTTTTTTTAATTAATTAATTTTTTATTGTGGATAAAAATCAAAATTTTCACAATACATACCACTATTTATAAAATGATATATAAATATATATGCATATATGTGCATTTGCTTACAAAAATGTTATTTATATATATATAAACATATTTTAAGAGGTGCTTAGATTACCCAAAACATTACACGGAACCCACTGGGATTCCCATGTTGCCCACCTCCCACATCTCCCACCACATCCCACACAAACATCTCCCACAAGCGTGGCCCACCACCCTCAATGGACTCACACATCCTGGGGCACTGCCACCAACCATAGACCACAGTTCACTTCGGACGGATGCTCTTTCTTTTCTATTACTCCTCAGTCTAAGTTCATCCCATCAAATTCTTCCAACCTTCCCTCCCAAGACCCAGGAACCCATTCACCATGCTGACCTCAATCTCTGCATAGCACTGGCCAGCAAACACATGGCCCCCATCTTCCACAATATACTGGATTAGCTTCCCAGCAGAAGGTGAGCGCATCACTGATGGGTCATTCTCCTTCTCAAACACACATGTTTTATTGCCAATTGTGATCCGATATCTAGGTGATAAGTGGGAAGGAGGTAAGGAAAAAAACAAACAAAAAAAAAAACAACACTTGAAAGACCTGAAAACTTTCTTACACACATACATAGAGGCTATTCATTGCATATTTGTTTACAATGCTAAATAACTAAAATGCTCTGGTCAGATTAAATAAATCATGGTACATCCACATAATGGAATATTATAATACCATTCAAAATAACAGGGCAAATCTATTTAAAAAACAAAACAAAACAAAACCACCAAAAACAAGAACATGGGGAGAAGATGTAGCTCAAGTGGCTGAGCACCTGTTTCCCGTGTATGAAGTCCTGGTTCAATCTCCTGTACCTCCTAAAACAAACAAACGAACAAAAAACCAACTCTCATTGGGAAGCAGATGTAGCTCTGTGGTTGAGTACCTGCTTCCCATGTAGGAGGTCCAGGGTTCAAACCCCGGTATCGCCTTAAAAAAAAAAAAAAAAAAGCAAGAACATGAAGATGATGATATATTAGCTAACATTTCTTGAACCTTTATTATATCCTAGGCAATGTTTTAAGCACATTACATGGATTAATTCATTTAATTCTCACAACACTATGACTGGTGTCAAACAGTCTACAAGATATGTTAAGTGGAAAAAAGGAAGGTATAAAACTGTGTTTAATGGAGGTTTTTTTAAATTTGTGAATGTTTTTAAAAGAAATACAAAGTATGTACATATATGTAACTTGAATATGTATATACAATTTCTACAAAAATATTTAAAAACTATTAACAGCTATTGCCTCTAAAGAGGGAAATTTTTCATTATCTACCACATCAGCATGATAGAGAGATATGTTTTTTTTTACCTTTTAAAAAAAGTTTATTGAAGCATTATCAATCATACATAAACATACATAAACAATAAGTGTATAGTAATAGTTGTGAACTTACAAAACAACCATGCACATGTACAGAATTCCCATACAATACCCCTCTATCAACACACCATACCGTGGTGGAACTTTGTTACAGATTATGAGATAATATTATGAGAATATTACTACTAACTAGGTCCACAGCGTACACTGGCACACTATTTCTATACTCCCCCATTTTTAACACAGTACATCTTTAGAATAGACGCATGAATATTACAGTATTGATGTTAACCACAGTCCATAGGTGACTCCAGTTGTATTTTTCCTGTGTTCTCCACATTCCCACTACTCTGCATTAGTGATGTACATCAGCTCTAGCTCACAAAGGACACTCTTGCATCTGTACTATCAACCACAATTCTCATCCACCTCTGGGTTTACTGTATTATTCAGTCCCTAGATTATTCTCTAGCTTTCTTTCAATTGACATTTATATCCCTAGATTACCCTTTCCAGCCACATTCCCATTTATAAACCAGCTGTTATTTACTACAAATGTGTTACCATCAACTCTATACATTTCCACACTTTTACAGTAAAGTTAATTAAAACTTCTACATACATTAAGCATCCATAGTCCATCTCAGTCCTTCTCTTATCTCCTTTAAGAATCCACCACCTACCACCAGGTTTGAAGATGTTTTCCTACATTTTCTTCTAGAAGCTTTATGGTTCTTGCTTTCATATTTAGGTTTTTGATCCATTTTGAGTTAAATTTTGTATAAGATGTGAGATAGGGGTCCTCTTTCTTTCTTTTGGCTATGGATATCCAGTTCTCTCAGCACCATTTGTTGAATGGACTTTTCTGCCCGAGCTTGGTGGATTTGACAGGCTTGTCAAAAATCACTTGACCATTGATGTGAGGGTCTGTTTCTGAACCATCAATTTGTTTCCATTGGTCTATGTGTCTGTAATTATGCCAGTACCATCCTGCTTTTACAACTGTAGCTAGGTAATACGATTTAAAGTCTGGAAGCAAGAGTCCTTCAACTTTGCTTTTCCTTTTAAGATGTTTACCCTTCCAAACAAATTTGATAATACTGTTTTCCATTTACTTAAAAATTGCTGGTGGAATTTTTACTGGAATTGCATTGAATCTGTATATCAATTTGGGTAGAATTGACATCTTAATGATATTTAGTCTTCCAATCTGTGAACATGGAATGTTCTTACAATTACTTAGGTCTTTTTTAAAATTTCTTTTAACAAGGCATTGTAGTTTTCTGAATATAAATGCTTTACATCATTGGTTAAGTTTATTCCTAAATATTCAATTCTTTTAGTCACATTGTAAATGGAATTTTTTCCCCTAACTTCCTCCTCAGATTGTGTGTTACTAGTGTCTTTTAAGTCTATTTCATCTGATATAAGTATAGTTACTTTGGCTTTTTTTGTTTTTTGTTACTGCATGCGTGGAATATCTTTTTCCAACCTTTCACTTTCAATCTATTGGTATTCTTGGGTCTAAGGTGACTCTCTTGCAGACAGCATTTAAGTGGTTCATATTTTCTTGTCCATTCTACCAGTCTGTGTCCTTTGATTGGAGAGTTTAATCCATTAACATTCAATGTTAATACTGTAAAGGCAGTTCTTATTTCACCCATTTTGACCTTTGGGTGTTATCTGTCATATTTTATTTTCACCACTCTTTTGAGAGTTTTAGTTACTTTTACTGATATAATCTTCATTTCCAGACTCTCTTCCAAGCCTCTCTTTCCTGATTTTTCTTTTTAGACTGTAGCACATTCTTTAGTACTTCCTGCAAAGCTGGTCTCCGGTTACAAACTCTCTCAGTTTCTGTTGATCTGTGAATATTCTAAACTTGCCCACATTTTTGAAAGACAATCTTGCCAGATATAAGATTTTTGGCTGGAAGTTTTTCTCTTGCAGTATCTTAAATATCTCATACCACTGTCTTCTTGATGGTTTCTGATGAGAAATCGGCACTTAATCTTATTGGGTATCCCTTATATGTGATGCATTGCTTTTCTTTTGCTGCTCTCAGAATTCCTCCTTTGTCTTTGGCATTTGACATTCTGATTAGTATGTGTCTCAGAGTTCGTCTATTTGGATTTATTTGGATGGTAGTACATTGTGCTTCTTGGACACACATATCTATGTCCTTCAATAGGGTTGGGAAATTTTCTACTATTACTTCTTCAAATATTTCTTCTGCCCCTTTTCCCTTCTCTTCTCCTTCTGGGACATCCATGACACATATATTTCCAAGTCTCTTGCTTCATTTAGCTCCCTGAGACCCTGTTCAATTTTTTCCATTCTTTTTTTCATCTGCTCTTTTGCATGTTTGCTTTTAGAGGCCATGTGTTCAAGCTCACCGATCCTTTCTTTTGCCTTCTCAAATCTGCTGTTATATGATTCCAGTGTATTTTTAATTTCATTTATTGAGCCTTTCATTCCTGTAAGATCTGCTATTTTTCTATGCATGCTTTCAAATTCTCCTTTGTGCTCAGCCAATGTTTTCTAAATACCCTTAATCTCTTTAGCCAGCTCATTGACTTTATTAAGGAAATTTGTTTGAACATCTATGATTAGTTGTTTCAACTCCTTTATGTCATCTGGAGGCTTATCTTGTACATTTTACTGGGCCATATCTTCCTGTTTCTTGGTATGGATTGTAATTTTTCATTGCTGTTTTGGCATCTGTCTTACTAGATGTATTTATTCTGAGTGCAGTTTCTCTCTTTAGTTTAGGGCTTTCTTGCCTTTTCTCCCTTGCTGGTTGTGTAGTAGGAGCCGAGGATGTAGTTGGTGCTATAAGCTATGGAGGCTCAAGCTGCCCTCATTTCCCCAAGGACCGATGAAGTTTCTCCCAACTTTTCTCCTTTGCCGGGGGTAGGGACAGAGCTGGAGAGGCTGGAGCAGGCCCACCAGCTTTCTCCCTGCCAGAGGTGGGGCTGCAGGCCGATCTGGGTGAAAAGAGCTGGTCCCTACCATCACTGTGATTTTCAGTTAGCCCTGCTTCCCCTTGTGCCGGGGGTGGAGTCAAAACTGCGGCTACCAGCCTCTTTCTGACTTGGACAGGTTCAAACTTTAGCTGTTCTTAGGGTTATACTTCAGCTAGCCGAATTTACTAATCAGTTGCTAAAGTCGGTGGCCAACTGACTCTTCCTCCCCTGTTTTTGGGAAATGGAACTTCCAACTCGAGCCATAGAATAGCTTCTGAGGCAGCTTGTGCCACCAGAGTAGGATGATCACCAGCCTCCACTGCGTGGCCTGTATTTTCCCGGAGAGCCTGGCGCAGGTCCACCTAGCTTCCTCCCTGCCGGAGGTGGGACTGGGGCTTAGGCTAGAGCTGCAATCTCATCTGGATGGAAAGAAGCCTTTCCCTGTCAGCACTGTAATTTTCAGTCTGCCCCGCTTCCCCTCGTGCCAGGAGCAGAGTTAAAATGGCAGCTACCGGCCTCTTTCTGACTTGGACAGGGTCAAACTTAAGCTGTTCTTAGGATTATACTTTAGCCTGCCGAATTTACAAATCAGTAGCTAAAGATAGGTGTCCAACCGTCTGTTCCTCTCCTGTTTTTGGGAAGTGGAGTTTCCATTTCCAGCCACAGAATAGCTCCTGAGGTGGCTTGTGCCGCCAGAAGAGGATGGGCACCGGCTTACATGGCGTGGAACGCTCTACTTACAAATCTCTGCAAATGGGCAGTGTCGTCCTTCCATTCTTTCAAGGATGTTACAGATGTTCTTCTGGTCTCCTGGAGCCCCCTAACACGTGCTTTAGATAGCTCTGGGTGATTACTAACTACCCTGTAGCACGAACTGACTCTAGGAGCTCCCTATTCTTTTTTCTTTTCTTTTTTTTTTTTTTTTTAATCGGGAGGTCCCAGGGATCGAACCCAGATCCCTCCATATGGGAGACGGATGCCCAACCGTTTGAGCCACATCCGCACCCCCATGGAGCTCCCTATTCTGCTGCCATCTTGCTGGTTGTCCAAGAGATATATTTTTAATTGTACTTTTTTTTTTTTAACTAACAGAACAAATATGAGAATGTTTCCTCATGAACTATAACAAATATATAATACTAATACAGGGTGTTAATAATTGGGTGGATTGGGAGAAAAATACACCAAATGTAAGATATGTGCTTTTGTTAGTTCATAGTCTTTAATAAATGTTTCACAACAATGCAAGGTGTTGGTGGTGTGGTGATGTATGGGAACCCTGTATGATGATATGCATGTTTGTTTTATAAGTTCACAACTTATACTATACACTTATTGTTTATGTATGTGCATGTATATATATTTCAATAAAATTTAAAAAAATAAAATAAAAAGAAAGTAGTATCACAAAAGAGAGTTAAATATAACAGGGTTATTTACTTTTATTGATTATTAATAAAAGACTAGAGTATTATAAAACAAAACAAAAAAGAGTCAATAAATTCCCATTGTTTAAGCAAAAAAAAAAAAAAAAAAAAAAAACTCCACAAAAACAAAAAACAAGAGTATCAAAAAAGGTCTTGAAAAATCCTGAGAGTGACTTTTAAGTACCTACAATGTTTCTAACAATGGCCAGCAAATAGACCTCAGATAGACACTTACCTATCCACTTCTTCCTTCATGTATGTGGTATAGCTGCTGCCATCGTAGGACAAGAGTAGTCCTCCATCACTCAGACGATGCACATCTACTTCCACACATGAGCCGTTCATGATCACCACATAGGAGTTGGGGGACTGTCGAGTCACCTGAAGGCAATGAGAACCAGAAGGGACAAGTCATTGTGTCCCTTTCAGGTAGAGCTCCAGACAAAATTTCAGTAATTCAAAAACATATGTAAAAAAGATCTGTCAGAGAAGAAGGAACTCATGGGAATGGCTTGTTCCTGCTGCAAGCAGACTAACTTAGTTGCTTCTCACGGCTCTGGTTGTCCCCCCTCTCTTACTTTATTTCCAGGCTATTTATGTGAAGTTGAGGAGTAACTAAAAGGTTTTCATAGAATCACCAAATATTGCTTCAAGCTATCCACATAAATAATGACCTTAATTTCACTAATGCCCTAGCCCAATAAATCAAACTTCTCCACCCCTGCCCCCACCCCCTCCTCCTGACCTAAAGAAAAAAAGTTAAAGAGAGACAAAAACAAGGTACAGGCTTCAGTGGGGTTAAGCATACCTTAAGTACATACTTGACTCCCTCATAGATAAGTTCAACATCTACTGTATTAAGAAGTGTATGAGCAGGAAGGACTTGACCCCTGAAAGAAGAACAATGTGAGAGACATTTACTGCCAAAAAGTTCTAAAAGTTTATAAATGATGCTCAAAGGTTACTGACTATAGCATTTCCCATAAAAAAAAATTGGAAACATGCAAAGCAGGTGTAGCTCAGTAGTTGAATGCCTACTTTGCATATAAGAGGTGCTGGGTTCAATTCCTGGTACCTCCTAAAATAAATAACAAAACAAAAAACTGGAAACAATCCAAATGGCTATCAGTAAAGGACAGATTACATAAATTATGGAAGAGCCATATAATGGAATATTATGCAGTCATTATAAAGAAAGATGAAGCCTTTAATGTACTAATATAAAACATTCTCCAAAATATCCTGTTAAGTGAAAAAAAGTAAGGTGCAGAACAGTTTTAGAATATGCTACCAATTGTGTTTTAAAAACGGGAGGATGGGTGGGAAGGAAAAAATATTACATGTATATGTTTATATAAATTAAGGCTATTTCTGGAAGGTTATGTAAGAAACTATTAACACAGTTTGCCTATAGGGAAGGGAATTGGGTAGCTGGGGAAGAGAAGTGAGAAGAGACTTTTTACTATATACTTTTTTATGCCTTTTTGCATTTTTAACCATGTGGATGTATTAGACTTTCAATAGTAATAAAGAGGGAGTGATAAAGCAAGCATGGCAAGTTGTGAATAATTAGAGAATCTAGGTGAAGAATAAACAGAAATTATTTGTAATAATCATGCAATTCTTCTATAATTCAGAAATTATTTCAAAATACAAGTTCTAAAAATAAATTTAAAAATAATTATTTTTTAAAAAGGCTTAGAGAGGATATTGCACAAAGCATATTTGTAAACCTGTAGGAAAACCATTTAACTAGATAGAGATTGCATGGTGAGGAATAGAAGTAAAACTGGATCAGTAAAAAAGGTTGATAAAGAATAGCTGGAGTTGAAAGGCACACTGAGGTCTTTAGACTTGATACAAAAGGAAAATGGGAAGTTTTAACACCTGAGAGTAACACAGTGAAAGATATTTTTTGTAAGGATTGAAAAATTGTGCAATCTCTGTTCAAAATTAAAAATTTTTTTTCTTTTCTTCCTTTCAAACACCTCACAAGGGAGCTTATATAAGTCTAACAACACCAAAGGAAATAAAGTGTCTGTGATTAAGGTACTTTAAAAATAATTAGCCTCTTGGATTATTCCTCCAGGGACTCAAACGCAGAGCTTAAAGTCTCTAGAATCAGTGTTACAAATTAGTTTAGTACCATATATGTTTGACCTTCACTTGAAAGACTCATGAGGTCATCTTGAATACCGGCCTCAATTATTAATTCCTGAAAGGTGCTGCAGATTGTAATATATGAAATATCTAGGGAAAAACACCAGATTTTCATCACCAGGGTTTTGACAAATTTGATGTTTATACAGGATAGAATGTTTAGCTGGATTCCAGTTTTAAGAAAAAGCAACCTGTTCTAACTGTGGTATAAACTACTATTTAGAATCTGCAGTTAGAGTACCCAAATAATTTGCCATAAACTTCTACATTCCCTCTCATTCCTCCCCCCACAGTCAGTGAATAACAAGTAGCACTCACAAGCTGCCAGGAACAGAATGAAGAATAAATGGGTCTTTCAGCTTCAGTCTTATATTCAGCACTGTTGGTTAGCTTGTGCAGGCTACAAAAAACAAAGCCTACCTTTCTAATGAGTGAAGGAAGTTAGAGACGCTATTCCTCAGACTCACATCTGCTACATGGAGAGCCCCACACACAACTCCCAACATGGTGTGAGGTCGTTCTGCCTGAAAAGAAAAAGAGGGCAGATTAAAAAAAAAAAAAAAGCATGATCCTTTGGTACCATGTCCCCTTATTCAAATCAGGATCAAATTTGCTGTGAAGGGAAGCGGCTGTGGCTCAATCAGTAGGGCTCCCGTTTACCATATGGGAGGCCCCGGGTTCGGTTCCCGGGGCCTCCTGGTGGGGGCGGGCCCGCCCGCACGGTGTGGTTGGCTGACCCAGCGAGCACAAGCAGCAAGGGAGGGGGGGAATAAATAAATAAATAAATAAAATCTTTAAAAAAAAAAAAAAAAATTTGCTGTGAAAAAAACAGCATTGAAAATCTCCATTCTTATTGATTTTTGAGATAATAATGAACACATTTACTTTTAGAATTTGAATAGAGATGAATAAAAGGAAGATTGGCAGGGAGGGAACACCTTTTCCCTCACTCTCCCTAAGATCTCCACTGAGACAAAGAGTAGCCTAAAAGCAGGCTGTCAATTAAATTTTACAAAGATTAAAAGTACAAAGATTTGGCTACAGATAATCTCAAAGAAAATGCTGTATACCCAAATTTTGAACTTCAGGAATAAGAGGTAACCCTGTTGATTTAAATGAGGCCTCTCTCATCACTACTGTAAAAGTTGGTAACTCTGACCAGATTTAATATCAAATGAGGAGGGAAGCGGCTGTGGCTCAATCAGTAGGGCTCCCGTTTACCATATGGGAGGCCCCGGGTTCGGTTCCCGGGGCCTCCTGGTGAAGGCAAGCCCGCCCGCGCGGCGTGGTTAGCTGACCCAGCGAGCACAAGCAGCAAGGGGGGGATAAATGAATAAATAAATAAAATCTTTAAAAAAAAAAAAAAAAAAAAATCAAATGAGGAAAGAGGAAGTATTTCAATCAGTGCATGCCTCTCTTCAAATACAGGCCAAGAACTCTAACAGTGCTAAAATTACAGTGACTCAGATTCTTCCAGAACCATTTAAATGGATCAAGAACCATTTAAACTAGAATCAAATAAGTTTCATGTAGTAACATGGACTGATCATAACAAAAGCCTATAAAAACCCAATCCCAGAGGCTTTTTGTGCAAGTGGAGAAATACACACCTGTACTTTTTCTGCTATCAGCCTATCCAGCCAGCCAGTATCAATTCTATTTAACTGAAAGCTTTCAGTCTCCAACAATTTGATCAGGTATTCAACTGTAGTTCGAAAGTCACCCCGAATAGATAACTCCTTCAAAGCTACCACCATGTTTCTGGGAAGAGAACAGAAGTAGCTGTTTCAGCAACAAACGTTTTGGTTTTTTTCAATCACTTTACAAAATTGTTCCATTCCTTTGGAGTCTTAGGAGGGAGGGGAGAGAGATCCAAAAACAAATGAAGGTACACATGTAAGTATGCTCATTCATGTGTGTTCCAGATAGGGAAAATTTGCAAGAAGTCAGTAAACTTATGAATTCTGACTGATATTACCATAAGTTCACTGGCAAATACATTCATTTTATTATATAAAGAGCACTGAACAAATTATATACAATACTCTCAGCTATATACAAACCATCCTCAGCTTTCACTTACTAGGTTTTCACCGTTCCATCCATTTATTTCTGGCTAACTAGAATTAGAGCATACTTGTCATGTTTACAACTTATTTATTTTATTGAGATATAATTTACATGCAATAAAATACACTATTTTAAGTGTACAGTTTAATGAATCCTGACAAATGTTAATACCTTAATTTAAAGGTTTCTATACAATGAGGCAACTGCCTATGTAGTATAGTCAGGTATCAACTTGGCCCTGCACATGAAAGTGTTTTTTAAACTGTATTTTAGACATCTGTGTAATGACTTGCTCATTACTTTTATTACAATTACATTTAAAAATCTAATTCTAACAGAATTTCAAGTATTACGAGATTTTCTGTATTTTTTCTGCTCAGTGTCCATCTTGTACAGGGAAGGAACTTAATTCAACAAATACTTTTTATGCATCTCATATACTCAAGACACAAACTAAGCACATAAGAAAAAGAGAATATAGATGCAAAAATCACTTTCAAAATAGAAGGCAGAATATTAAAAATGCCATTAGAGAGATACAAACAAAGTGCCAGAGAGGTTCTAAGAAGGAAGAGAATCTACCTACCTATGGTTTCATGAAGAATGTGAAATCGTTTGTGGGCTAAAAGTATAGATGGAATTTCACCTATGATAGAAGTAATATTCCAGGTGGTCCAGGTATTCCCTTTGGTCTGGAACATTATTGTTTCCCACCACCATCCTTTGCTCTGTATCCTCCCTTAGCCTGGCTTATTCCTATACACTCTTCAGGTATATCTATCTAGATGTCACTTGCTTCTGGTAAGCCTTCTCTGACCTCTTCTCGACTGAGTTAGCAGCCTCTGCTATATGTGCCTATAACACCCTTAACTAATGTTATATGTGCCTATAACACCCTTAACTAATCCCATGGCACTTACTACTCCGTGTTTTAATTGCTTATATAATTGTCTCTCTTTCTCTAGATTGTAAAGTTCTGTGAAGGCAGAGACCCCAGCTTTGGTCATCACTGTATTCCCAGAACCAGCAAGC
Source organism: Tolypeutes matacus (assembly GCA_026826555.1). Lineage (NCBI taxonomy): Eukaryota > Metazoa > Chordata > Mammalia > Cingulata > Chlamyphoridae > Tolypeutes > Tolypeutes matacus. Next base: position 16,651,830 of record JAKSZT010054055.1, read on the forward strand.
ACATAGTAGATTCTCAGTAAATATCTGTTGAAATGAATGAATGGACAGAAGAAGTAGCAAGAACAGACGGAAAGAGGGAAGAAAATAGGTTGTATTCAAGGTATGAGTAGGGAGATTAGTGGGAAATCCATTCATTCAACAAACATTTACTGAATACTTACTATATTCAGGGTATACAGCAGTAACAAGATAAACATAGTCCATCCTCATGATATTTAGATTATGATCTATGGGAAGTAACACTGGAAATATGGGTTGGGACTATTCTGGAGAACAAGAGTCCAAATGCCAAGCTGAAAAAATATAGTCCTAATAAGAAGAAATAAAGATATCTCTGAGTTGAATAATGAACTTTTGGGCATGGTATCAAGAAGCAAGCTTATATTGTTGAGACCATATTTTTGATGTGTTCAAAGTTAATCTAATTAGGTTTATACTGTAGAGAACAGTACAGAGCAGGTCAAGAAGTAAGGAGCTAAGCTTTTGGACTGGGTCATAGGGCATGTCTCATAGAAAATACACAGTGATCTGCCAATTCAGGACTGTAAACCTAAATGCCAACAGAGGTCAGTCTGGGAACATGAATGAATAAGGCAAACTGCAGAGATTGTAGGGAACAAGAGAGTTCATGTCCTATCTATACAGCTCACAAAGCTCCAGCTTAATTTTGCCAAATGGAATATGGAATCAATCTTGTCGGTATTATCCCATTTTTTAAGAGCAGGCAAAAATCTAGATTTTTATTGTAATCTCCCAATTTTTAAATATTGGCAAACTTTCTTTTTTTAATTAAAACTGTGGCCAATCAAAATACAGCTGCAGAGGATTGTGGGAAGATGGCGATGGACTAACAGGCAGAGCTGAATGCTCTCATAAAAATAACGGAGAAAGAGGCAAAAGCTGTCTGAGGGACCTGCTTTGGTGGGGGTCAGCAGACCAGGACAGTGCTATACAACTCCCAGGAGGGTGAGGGACAGAGAGAGGAAGAAGCCGAAATGACAAACCCGAGTTACCAAGCCCCTGTGGCAGCCAGGAAGGGCTCCCTTCCCCTACTCCCAAGAGATTAAGCTGGCTCACTGCAGCTGACTGAGAGGGGAGCAGACATTTTTCTCCCTGTCAGCTGTTTCAAGGGAGGTCAGGGTGCTTTTCTCCAATGAGTTTGGCCAGCAGAGCCCACTTTGAATTTCCAATCTGGAGACTCAACACAGGAACACAGGAGAGCCGAGACTGAACACCCCCATGGAACGGTGTACTGACTAGTGCCATCTGCTGGCCAGTCTAGAAATTGCATGGATTAAAAACTGTTCACACTCTCTGTAGCAACCCCTGGGAGAAAATCTGTGCCCCATTAGTGAGTCTCTGGCCTGATTCTGAAATCTTAAGCTGGGCAATTTTAAAGACTCAGAATAAGTTGAACCAAATATCAAAGAAGAGCTGTGAAAGAAAACAAAAACAAAAACAAAAAACAATAGGCATGAGAGAGAAATTAGCCATCAGAGTAAATTCATCAACATATTCAGATGTCTAGACATTAGCAAAAAATTATAAGCCATACTATGAAAAAAGACGAGATGGCCCAGCCAAAAGAACAAGCCAAATATCCTGAGGAAATACAGGATTCAATACAATTAATCAGTGATAATCACACAACTCTCCTAAATCACTTCAAAGAATTTAAAGAAAATATGACTAAAGAAATAAAGGCTATTAAGAAGACACTGGGAGAACATAAAGAACAATTTGAAAGCCTGCAAAGAAAGTTACAGATCTTATGGGAATGAAAGACACAATGGATGAGATTGAAAATACATTAGAGGCACATAAAAGTAGATTTGAATTGCCTGAAAGCAGAATTAATGATTTTGAAGACAGAACATCTGAACTGGAAGAGTCAGAACAGAAAGAGAAGACAATGGAAAAAATGGAACAGAGTCTCATGAAATTGAATGCTAATGCAAAACACATAAACATTCACATTATTGGTGTCCCAAAAGGAGAAAAGAATGGAAAAGGGGCAGAAAGAATATTTAAAGAAATAAAGACTGAGAACTTTCCAACCCTTATGAAGGACATAAATATTAATATCCAAGAAGGACAACGCACCCCAAACAGAATAAATCCAAATAGGCTACCCTGAGACACCTACAATTCAGAATGACAAATATCAGAGATGGAGAGAGGATTCTGAAAGCAGCAAGAGAAAAGAAAAGCATCACATACAAGGGAAACTTGATAAGATTAAGTGAAGACCACTCATCAGAAACCATGGAGGACATAAGAAAGTGGTATGATATATTTAATGTATTGAAAGTGGAAACTGCCAGCCAAGAATTCTGTATCCAGCAAAGCTGTCCTTCAAAAATGAGGGTGAGTTCAAAGCCTTCAGAGACAAACAAAAACTGATAGAATATGCTACCAAACAACCAGATTTGCAAGAGATACTAAAGGGGGTGCTGCAACCTGAGAGTAAAAAAACAAGGGTAAGAGATTTGGAGAAGAGTTTAGAGATGAAGGTTATTAGGAAGGGTAAACTAAAGAATAAGCAGACAGACAATAGAATGATATGACAACAGAGAGCTGAAGGACAAAATGGATGAAGTAAGTAATGCCTTTACAGTAATAACACTGAATGTTAATGGATTGAATTATCTAATCAAAAGACATAGACTAATAGAATGGATAAAAAAATCTGAGCCATCTATATGTTACCTACAAGAAACACACTTCAGATGTAAGGACACAACTAGGTTAAAACTGAAAGGTTGGAAAAAGATATTTCATGCAAATAGTAACCAAAAAAGAGCTGGAGTAGATCAGATAAATGTAAAATAAAAACATTATAGTATATGAATAACAATTACTCAGTGCAACTGACAGTCTGTTCCTGTGATCAGTATTCTGTGATTTTTTTCATACAAAATAAACACTGGCTTTTAATTGAGAAGGGCTAGAGAAGAGATATATTTTTGGATACTTCATTTTTCTTTAACCTTTCTTATTCATGCTCTTTAATTAAAATAATCTATCTGGATTATTATGATTTAGCGTGACTACAGTTGAACAAGATTCTGAGCTTTTATGCCTTAAATTATGAGTTGGCAATTGTTATCTGCTGTAATTCATTCCAATAAGTTGAGAAGAATTCCCAAATAGGAATTTGATTATCTAGAAAGAATTATGGCCTAAATGGAAATTAAATAACTAAACCAATAATTTATTTCATTCTTAGAGATTATTATGTTCAATAGTTAGAGGTGTAATATAAAAATTAGAATTATGTTTTAATTAATTACTATTATATTAGGTTGGTACAAAAGTAATTGCGATTTTGCATTGTTGAAATTTGCCGTTTGATACTGGAATACATTCTTAAATAAATGTGGTTATGTTATACATCATTTTAATGTGCATTTCTCACTTTATATTTTCTTGCTAATGATTTTGGACTATGGAAATGATGTTGGACAAAAAGCAAATTTGAGTGATTTTCTTATTTGAGTTCAAAATGGGTCGTAAAGCAGCAGAGACAACTGCAACATCAACATCGCATTTGGCCAGGAACTGCTAACAAACGTACAGTGCAGTGGTGGTTCAAGAAGTTTTGCAAAGGAGATGAGAGTCTTGAAGATGAGGAGCGTAGTGGCTGGCCATTGGAGGTTGACAATGACCAACTGAGAGTAATCATCGAAGCTGATCCTCTTTCAACTACACGAGAAGTTGCCAAAGACCTCAACGTTGACCATTCTATGGTCATTCGGCATTTGAAGCAAACTGGAAAGGTGAAAAAGCTCCATAAGTGGGTGTCTCATGAGCTGACTGAAAATAAAAAAAATCGTCGTTTTGAAGTGTTGTCTTCTCCTATTCTTACCAACAATAACGAACCATTTCTCAATCAGATTGTGACATGCGATGAAAAGTAGATTTTCTATGATAACTGGTGACAACCAGCTCAGTGGTTGGACCGAGATGAAGCTCCAAAGCACTTCTCAAAGCCAAACTTGCACCAAAAAAAGGTCATGGTCACTGTTTGGTGGTCTGCTGCTGGTCTGATCCACAACCGCTTTCTGAATCTTGGCAAAACCATTACATCTGAGAAGTATGTTCAGCAAATTGATGAGACTCACCAAAAACTACAATGCCTGCAGCCGACAATGGTCAACAGAATGGGCCCAATTCTTCTCCACAGCAATGCCGGACCGTATGTCACAGAACTAGTGCTTCAAAAGTTGAACGAATTGGGCTACGAAGTTTTGCCTCATCCGCCATGTTCACCTGACCTCTCGCCAATCGACTACCACTTCTTCAAGAATCTCGACAACTTTTTGCAGGGAAAACGTTTCCACAATCAGCAGGATGCAGAAAATGCTTTCCAAGAGTTCATCAAATCCCAGAGCATGGATTTTTATGCTACAGGAATAAACAAACTTATTTCTCATTGGCAAAAATGTGTTGATTGTAATGGTTCCTATTTTGATTAATAAAGATGTGTTTGAGCCTAGTTACAATGATTTGAAATTCACGGTCCAAAACTGCAATTCCTTTTGCACCAATCTTTTTCACCAACCTAATATTTGAATTATTATTTACATTTATAAATGTTTGTTGTTATGCTATCAATTTTTTACAATTGATTATATTAAATCTAACCTGGCCTTGCACTCTCATTTAAAATTTGTAATTTCTTTCAATCTATTTTTCTATTTATTTTACAATTTTACAATAAAGGTTTTTTGGTTTTTTTTTTAAAGATTTTATTTATTTATTCATCCATCCCCCCCTGCTGCTTGTGCTCGCTGGGTCAGCCAACCACGCCGTGCGGGCGGGCCCGCCCCCACCAGGAGGCCCCAGGAACCGAACCCGGGGCCTCTCACATGGCAAACGGGAGCCCCACTGATCGAACCACAGCTGCCTCCCAAGGATTTTTTAACAGCTAAAGAAAAAAAGCCATTGATTATACACTTTGGATAGATGACATGGTATGTGAACATATCTCAATAAAACTGCTTAATAAGCTAATAAAATATTGTGCAAGAATAGCCAATAATAGCAGCTATGCACAGCAGGGTAAAGAAAGAGATTGAGAGGTGAGGAATTTTCTTGTTTGTTTGTCTGTTTATCATTATTATTATCATTATTGAAATAATGAAAATGCTTTAATAATGACTGAAGTGATAAACACACAATTATGTGGTTATACCAAATACCATTGATTGTACACTTTGGATAAATTGTGTGCTTTATTAATATGTATCAATAAAACTAATTTATTAAAAAAAACAAAACATACACATCTTTAGGCTGAGACTAGTTTGAAATCTATAATTTGCAAACTCTAATGTAAATCTTCCTCACTGTTTGGCAAAGCAGGATATGGCAGTAAAAGAAAAAAAAAAAAAAAAAAAAGGCAGTTTTATACCAGATGGTTTTTCTGTAAAATGGCTTTAATTTTGAAAAACTCCAATTTTAATTTTGAAAAACTCCAATTTTAATTTTGAATAAATGGAAAGAATCGTAGAGGACAAAATAGATATTGAGACTTCTCTACTTTTGAAAACAATATTAGTAACCAATATTATTAATAAATGCTTTTCGATTACCTACTCTTTGGTACAGTTCAAGGTCAAGGGAATGGTTTAAATTCTTAGAACAAGGAAACAATTAAAAAATGGAAAGTATTCAATTTTGTATAGATATTATAAGGTATCTGAACTCCAAATTACTTCCCAAAGCCCTACTTTTTAGGCAAGCAAGATTGCTATTAATTTAATAATTATTGTTTATTATCAATAGAATATTAATTAATAACACCTATGATGTACCAGTTATATTTGTATAAGCTGTATAGTTTATAGCACACTGAAGTCTCTTAGCTAAGCAATGTGGACAGTTCCCTTATGCTCATTGTGTCAGTTTGAGATTATTTATGAATTCCAAAAAGAGAGATTAGGTTTGTAAATGGGGCTGTTCCTCTGGGGGTGTTACCCTTTGATTGTATGAGATTCAGATGAGATGTCTTTGATTAAATTATGTTAAGATTAAGGCTTTGATTTGACCATGTCAGTAGGGTATAACTCAGGTTAAGTCCCTGCCCCCTTAGTGGGCTGATATGACGAGACACTCACTCAAAATGACACATGAGAAAAGAGAGAGCTCTATAGACACGGAAGAGGAGAGAACTTGGATCCCACGGCCCAGGGGAGAGATAAGCCATTCGCCTGATAGTTTACAGCCAAAGAGAACAGAGCAGCTGACAAGCTAAGGCCCGAGAGACCAGGCAGAGACTGTGCACCATCTTGCTCCAACACGTGGCAACTGACTTTGGTGAGAAAGTACCTCTTATGACTTTGGTGAGAAAGTACCTCTTGAGTTGGACTCTTTATGGCCTTGTAACTGTAAGCTTTTACCCCAAATAAATACTCTTTATAAAAGTCAACAGATTTCTGGTACTTTGCATCAGCAACCCTTTGGCTGACTAATACACTCATAAAACAAGCAACATAATTTTATTTTAAATGACCGCAGAAAGTTTATAGCTATACATTTATTTTGATGACAAATGACAGATCTTATCTGTGATGTATTTGATGTCAAACCTTGGTTGAGATTCTGTCGCTCTCCAGCCCCACAATTACAAAACTGTTTCTATGGGAAAGTATGACACTCTTAATCAATTTTATAATTTTATCAAAACATTTGAAAGTAAAAATACTTGAAAAGGCTCAGAACAACAAGGAGAAAAATATCTGTAAAACTGCATAATTGACACATAACATGAATGCAAGTATGATTTAAGATACATCTTCAAAAAGGTTGTCTATACTGGTACTTCTGTAGCAGATAAATGGTACACATTCCTCCCCTGCTTATACCTTCATGGAAGATTAGTATGAATTTATTTTGTAAAATGCAATTAAATGCTATTATACTCACGAGATTGCTTCCTCTCTGTTTTCTCCCCAAGAAAAGCAGTGACCAAACTGAGAATCAGCAAATTCATGAAGTCCTCCTGCAGCAGCAACACTGAAATAACCCCAAACGTTTTTATTGCTGCGGAAATTCAACTCCTGAACTGTTCCCGAGCTGGGCTTAAAACCCTGTTGGAGAATGGCGAGTATGAGAGACCATAGTACATGTGCAAAGAAGAGAACATTTCTACAGTCATTGTTTAGGCTTTAGGCTAATCACACACAAAAACAGAAATGATGCACAAAAATCATAAAGACTTAAGAGTTAAGGTTCAGTGCTACAGACCCATTAAGGACTCCATAGTTATAAAATGAGATTAAATGATCAATGGAGCAATGACCACTTATTTATCTGCTCTGATTGAAACCTCTACAAATTTCCCTCCCCAGAGGAAGTCCCAAGATATTTCAGAAGTATGCAACTCAGATACTATCTTAATATTAGAGTTCACAAGGGGAGAAAAAAAGATGTGAACCTTTTAAGTGATGGGTTACCTCATCTGGATTTTCACTAGTGATTCGAGCAGCAATAACATGGCCCCTTGGGCAAGGAACATGGGCAGAATTTTCAAAATCAATGGGAGCATCACCCCAGGGAGATACCCCATACATCATACGGATATCCTTGGTTCTATATAGAGGGATTCCCATGGCAATCTGAAAGGTAATAATAAAAACATGTCACTCACTTTCCACACTTTCCTTAAAATATGGAGGCTATCAGATGATCTACAACAATTTTCATTTTAGTAGCCACCACCTAAAACATTCTATTTTATAGCTGGTATTCCATAATCACCAAACAAATAACTCAAAACTCAAGTTACTTAAAACAGAATATACTTCTACAGATATTTCCCACTCCTTAAAAAGCCCCCAAATTCCTAGTGCAATAGACATGAGTTCTCTTCTATTGTCATACCTCCATTAAAGGATCAGAATGAAAATATCCAATGGAAGAGTCAGTATCAGTGAATATTCAAGAAATTCATACAGTTCAGAAGTCCTAACTATGTTATAATTATCTCTTCCATCCCACAGACCACTGGAAGAAGAAGTAATTATATTCTTTAGTCCTTAATGGGAATACAGAAGGGGTTCACAATGTGGGACAAGAACATTTTAGATACAAATAATATCAAACCTCATCATTAGCTATTACTGCTTCCCATAACATTTGTTTTCTGGGCTGGGATAAGGCAAAAATATTGACAGCTAGCACTATACACATTATAAAAATAAATGTGTGTTACCATAGTCATGCCAGGAAAAACTTTGATCACCATTCTGATATGGAATAATTTTCTAATATAGAACACTGGTAAAAAGGAGTGGGGGTGGGGGCAGGTAGGGGGAAAAGGAAAAAGAAGTAGGTGGCAATACCAAAGCTGTAAAGTTTTCTATAATTAAACAACTGAATAAAGCATATTATTTTGAAAGTTTCTTCTTAAAGTATGACAGTTTATATCTAATTTGTCTAGCTAAAAAATATAATAATTTCCCTATGTTTGTATCATATCAAGAAAACCAACCCACACATACACAATCCACACAGTGCAAAAGAAATGAACATTAGGTGAGACTTGGAAAGAAGGTGCATTTTTCTTATCAGACACTGATTAAACCAGTTTTTCAGGCACCTTTGACATTCCAAACTTCTCTAGGTTCCTCCTTGAGCCCAGATCAGGGTGACTCACTTGGAGTTGTGCTGCAGGGAGGTTAACATCAGCCACCATCTCTGTACAAGGGTGCTCCACCTGTAGCCGAGGGTTCAATTCTAGGAAGTAGAAGCTGCCATCCTGGCTGTAGAGGTATTCCACAGTCCCAGCACTCACATAACCAACCATTTTGGCAAGTTTCACCGCACACTCAAAGATAAAAGATAAGCAAACATAAGTATCTCACCTATGCAGCTGTTGGACCACTGCTTATCTAGAGCTTCTTCCTGACTCAAATATCCAGAGTTTATAAGAGCCACCAAAGCCTTTGTGACACATTAGAACAAATTTCACCCTCTCTGATTATAATATGAGATCCCTGGACAAACTCAATGAGAAGCTGGGAGAAAACCGAGAGTTTTTCATTTTCAATCCCAAGCAACCTATGGCAGTTTGATATTTATTTACGAATTCCAAAAAGACATATTGATTATGTTTGTAAACTAGTCTGTTCCTCTGGGCATGATACCCTTCGATTGGTTTAAATTCAAAGGCTTTGCCTTTACTTGATTAAATCAAGATTAGGGCTTTGATTTGTCGATGTCATCAGGGCGTGCAAGGTTGAGTCCTTGCCCCCTTGGTGGGCTATATAAACGGACTCAAGGAAAACACAGCAGAAGAACACAGAGGAACAGAGAGAGCTCCATAGACATGGAAGAGGAGAGAACTTGTCAGCTTTGATCCTGCAGCCCTGGGAAGTGAGATGAGCCATTCGCCTGATAGCTTACAGCTAACCTTGTGAAGAGAACAGAGCAGCTAAGCCCTAAAAGAAACAAGCCCTCCAGCTTACAGCTGAGATCAGAAGAAGCTGGGCCCACAGAGCCTTAAGAGGAAAGAGGAAGGCTGAACCCTTGCAGATATCGGCAGCCATCTTGCTTCAACACGTGGCAACAGACATTTGGTGAGAAAGTACCTCTTATGGTACCCTGAGTTGGACTCTTTTTTTTTTTTTTTTAAGATTTATTTATTTCTCCCTCGTTGTTTTGTGCTTGCTCTCTGCTCTCTGTGTTCTTCTGTGTCTGCTTGTATTCTCTTTAGACAGCACCAGTAACTGGTCCTGGGACCTTCTGGAGTGGAGAGAGGCTGCTCAATCTCTTGTGGCACCTCAGCTCCCTGATCTGCTGTCTCTTATTCTCTCTCTTCTGTGTCTCTTTTTTGTTGCATCATCTTGCTGCGCCAGCTTACCATGTGGGCTTTTCACCAGGAGGCCTTGGGAATCAAACCCTGGACCTCCTATATAGTAGATGTAGCCTAATCACTTGAGCCATATCCGCTTCCCTTGAGTTGGGCTCTTTAGTGCCTTGCAACTGTAAGCTTCTACCACAAATAAATACCCTTTACAAAAGCCAACAGATTTCTTGTACTTTGCATCAGCACTCCTTTAGCAGACTAATACACAACCTCACCCAATCAGGCCTAAGTACATATATGTAAACATACATGTGGCAGACTTTTCATTGTCCTTTAGTTTCTAGTATTTCCAGTATTCTCTCCTTCTTCCTGGAAACTGCTGCCAAGCTAGAGACTAGATTTTCCAACCTCTTTTGTAGCCAATGACTAAGTTTTGATCAATGGGATGTCAGCAGTAGTAAATGCTGAATCATATTTTGAAAAGGACACTGCTTTCCTACAGGCCAGAACATAGTTATGATAGTGCAAGCCAATTTCAACTATGCAAATAAGAACATGCTAAAAATGGTAAAACAAAATAGAAAGAATTTGAATGTTGAGACGGCCTCATGGAGCAGAACTGTCACAATAGCCCTGGAGAGTTCATCTCAGATTATTAAGGGGAAAATAAACTCCTATCTTTAGTCAGTGTATTTTTTTTATCTCTCTGTTACAGCAACTGAATCTGTTCCCTAATCAATGCAAAAACTATTAACTACAGGTAGGATGCTGCTATTTAAATTTTTTTAAAATGTGGTGTTAGCTTAGTAATAGGAAGTGGTTGGCAAGGAAAGAGATATTGCAGGATGGACATCAGGTAGCCTCTTTATTAGAGCATAACAAAACATTTGATAAACGGTTCCCTACAATAACTTGGAAGGCTGACTACATGACAATTAAGCTCTAAGAAAAATGGCTAGAAAAACAAAGAATATTGAAAAAGCCAAAAAAGATTAGATTCTCACCTTGAAGCCACCCAATGTCAAAGATCAGATTAAGGGTAATGTTTTAGTTTTAGCTGGCTTCAAGGTAGTCACCATTAAATTTAGGAAAGAGAGATGGACTAGGCATAGAATGGCTTAATAAAAGAGGAAATTTCTATAACCAGAAAAAATAGTTGGGTGTGGTTAACTCCACCTTGAAGATGATTGGAAGCAAACAGCCTAGAAGTTTACAAAGTTTTTGTAGGAATTATATTACTAAAGTGACTAATGATTGGACTTCATCTTTGTGCTCCAAACCCTGTATCAGCAGGAAGTGAGCTGTGAAAGTTTTTCCAAAGAAGACATTGTCCAAAGCCCAATTCATAGAGAAAACTGAACAAGGAAGAACTCCCAAAAGGGCAAAGCTGGGAGGTGCCTTGAAGGACAATGGGCAAAAAATTTACTTTCAAAGAGCAAAACCAGGGGCAGCCAGAAGGGCTAATTGAAGTATTACTCCACTACATGGCAGGGAACCATCACAATTTCTACCCAGAAGGATTTGATAATTGCTAGGGACCAATGACTGCTTGGTATTTTTCATTTCTCCATTTTCCAAATGGGACTTACCTTGTTCCTACTCCACCACTGCACATTGAATATATGGGGGTTGGGTGGGGTGGGGGGAGGGGTGGATGGGGTAGATAACTTGTGTTTTAGGTCATCAGCCCATGAAAAACCACATGCATATTTAATGAAGATGACTGTACATTACCCAGAGCTCCTGGACTTTGAGCTGAATATCATAACTAGATGAGACTTCAAGTCTTCCTTAGGGAAATGCTAAGTATGTACTAATAGTGGGGAAAAGGGTGTGAAAGGATATTGGGTAGCCAGAGGAGCAGACTGTGGCACAGTATGCTAAATGCCCTCCAGTAATTTTTCTTTATTTCACCTTTTTAGTAGTTGAATCTCCTGAATTTTAGCTGAGCACATAGCCACCAAGCTAGGGACTATAATTCCTTCATCCCTTACAGCTGGGAGTGGTTGTATAACTAAATTTTGCCCAAATGGGATGTGACCAAAAGTTATATGCATAACTTCGAGAATGAGTTTTTATACCCTTGCCGTCCATGTCCTCTCTTCCCCTCTTCCCACAGGCTACATAATTATGTGAATTAGCTTTAATCCTGAAGATAATGACGCCACTCTATGGCAAGGGTTAGCAAACTTTTTCTATAGAGGGCCATATAATAATAATCTTCAGCTTTGTGGGTCATACAGTCTCTGTTGCAACTACTCAAGGATGCCATTGTAGCACTAAAATAGCCATATAATAAAATAAAAGCGAGACTGTGTTCTGATGAAATTCTATTTATCTAAACAGGCAGCAGGTTGATTTGGCCCATGAACTATAGTTTGCCCACCTATCCACGAGGATAGCAGAGCAATAAACCTGGATCTCTGGCTTGGAGTAATGCCACTGTACTAGCCTTGAACAGATCATCTCTGAACTATGATGAGAGAAACTTAAACCTTGTTTAAGCCATTGTCTTTTGCAGGCCTCTTTATTACAGCAGTTTAAACTGCACACTAACATGTACACGAGTAGGAATTAAACTTCCAATGAAAGGGATCATATATTTAGTTTGTTTGGAATTCAGAGGAAGAAGAGGTAGAAAATATATCTCCAATAAGATGAAGACTGAGTCAAGATTCCATGTAAAGACCCCTAAACTAGAACTGTTTCCAAGTCAACCTTCAAGACACCTGAGATATTATTTTCTATACAAAATATATGTGAGTTTTAAAGATACTTTGAAGACATTTCAAGATAATGACTTGAATAAACTCAGCTGAAGACACAATTACAATCAATATAGAAAATGGAACTGCTTGCTTATCATGAACTTGTTAAAAAAAAAAATCAAATAAGATTTTTAAAAAATCCCAAAACACTTCATTATTCCTACCGAAAATAGTGTAGTATACTTTTTTTTTTTTTTTTTAAGGTTTTACTATTTTTAGAGTTTGAAATTTTCATTGGTGATTAGAAGGAGAATAACAGAAATTTTTTCTTCCAGATAAAGGAATAATCATATTAATTAACTTGAATCCTTGCTTGAAATTCCAGTATTCTCACAGAGAAAACGACATGGCAGAGAAGAGAGTTTTAGTTTTGATGCTGGAGCCCCAGGAAGTAAATACACAGAGAAGAACAGAGGAAGAGAGACAGCTCATTAGACATGGCAGAGGCCCTGGGAAGAGCGATGAGCCTGATAGCCTACAGCTGACCTTGTGAAAAGACCTGAGCAGCTGAGCCTAGGAAGAAACGAGCCCCAGGGAGAGAGACAAGCCTTATACAGGCCTACAGCCTAGATCGGAAGAAGCTGGGCCCACGGAGCCTTAAGAGAGAGAAGTAAGGCTGAACCCTTGCAGATGTCAGCAGCCATCTTGCTCCAACACAAAGCAACAGACTTTGGAGAGGGAAGTAACTTACGCTTTATGGCCTTGTGACTGTAAGCTTTTACCCCATATAAACACCCTTTATAAAAGCCAAGAGATTTCTGGTATTTTGCATCAGCACCCCTTAGGCTGACTAATACATACCTGTTCCATATGTTCAAATACTGCTGGAGTAGCAATAGTAGCAGGTGCCTCTTCAATAATTTTCTGATGCCTGCGCTGAACAGAGCAATCACGACCGAACAAAGAAATAGCATTGCCATACTGATCTGCTAAGATCTGCACCTCCAGATGACGAGATTGTTTGGCTAGTCTCATCACAAATATAGGAGATCCAGGGACTTCAGCTTGAACCTATGATAGAAAAGAAAATAAAACAAATTCACAATTGGAAACCATTTTTTATTATCCTGAAAAGTTGTTTCAATTTCAACAGTCAGATGCCTAGACATGCCAGGAACCATAGTAATCAGTAGGAACACAAATTGAATAAAATATGGTCATTGCTCTCTTCTATCTTAAAGATATGTATTCTTAGTTATATAGCTAATATTAATTTAGAAATATGAAAACATATGAACATCCAGTGTGTTACTAGGGCAAAAAACAAAATATTTGAAAACATACAAACACAAATCCCACAATATGGCAAAATATTGCCATCAACCCCATACAACCATCTTTCTTTTGAAGGATATGGCCACTGGGTACAAAACTTGACACTGTTAATTACTTTCTTTCAGTATTTGAAAGATATCCTGATATTTCTGGTTTCCACTGTGTCTATTGAGATGTTGCCTGTCATTCGTGTTTTTGCTCCTTTGAAAGTAATCTTTCCTTCAGCTGCCTTTAAGATTTTCTCTTGTTCTTTAAGATTTTCTCTTTGGGGCAGATGATGGAGGGTGGGGGAGGGCAGTTTATGCTGAAAAAACTTAGTTGTTACTTTCTTTGTATTTGTCCTTTTTGGGGTTCATAGTGCTTTTTGAATCTGTGCTTGGTGTCCTTTGTCAGTTCAGGCAAATTCTTAGCCATTATCTCTTCAAATATATGTTCTGCTCCTTTATTTCTTCAAATACTGATTCTCCTCCAATCTATCTCTCTTCTCTGAGACAACAAGGACATGATGTTAGATCATTTCACTGTATCCCATATGTCTATTATGTTCTGTTTTGCTATGTAACAAGTCATTTCAAAATTCAGTGGCTTATTTAGGACATCAATCATTTTATTTAAATGCTTGTGATGCTGAAGTCATCTGTGAAGTTCTTGTGTTTTTGCCAGGGGACACTCATATGCATACCATCACCTGGTTGCTCAGGTGGGCTAAATGGTCTCACTCACATGTCTGGTTATTTGTACTGCCTGCCGGCTGGTAGATCTAGAAAGCCTCAGCTGGGACAGCTCATCTCTCTTGCATGTGGCCTTTCATCTTCCAGTAGGACAGGCCCAGGTCTTTTCAAGGCAGTATTCCAAGAGGGCAAGGGAAGAAGCTGCAAGGCCTCTTGAGATCTAGGCTCTTGAACTTACACAACGTCACCCCAGCCACATTCTGATGGTCTAAGTAAGCCACAAAGCCAACTAAGATATAAGCGGTGGGGAAAGAGACTCTACCTCTTGAGAGGAACAGCAAAGTCACATTGCAAAGGGGTGTACATCCTGGGATGGAAGGAGTTACTGTGGGCATTTCTGAAAACAATCTACTATGGTCTGCCCTCTGGCCACAATAACTCACATACCTCTTACATGCAAAATACTCAACCCCTCCCCAAACCCAAATTTTTATCCAATCATGGCTTGACATCCATTTTTCTCATGAGTTATGTCTGGAAATGAACGAGGCTCCTTAGGTACAGGTCTTCAGGTATGGTTTCTCTTGATCCAAAGACCTGGGAACTAAAAAGATAAGTTACCTGCCTCTAACACTTCTAACATATAACTGTGAGATAGGGAAAGGATAACTGCAGAATACATTCCTGTTCAAAGAGAAGATGGATGACAGGTACATAAAAATCACTGGTCCATACTAATTCTGAAATCCAGATGGGTTTACTTTGTCAGGTTCCCTTGCTCCAGGGACAAGGGATATTTTTTTTATTTGGGTCTGCTTCCCTCTACTCTTAACTCTATCCCTTTGGCTTTCTGGGTCCATTCTATAAGAAGTAGCTCTTTATATTATCTATGTTTATAGCAGAATAGTTTTCTCAGCCTGCTTCCTGACAATTAAAAGTTGAAGGCCCAGAGGGCTTTCATTCTGAACTTTGTCCATTTTAGTCCAAACTGGTGGTGCATTAATTTATACAAGTCTCTTTAAAACTGTGGCTTTACTATGAATCATCTTGGGGTTCATCCCTTGCCCCAAAAGTCATATCCATAGTTCTTTTCCAGGCAGACCTCTCTATACTTCTGGCATGTCAGCCTGCTGTGGGACAAAGTCCTTAAGATTCTTAGAAAACCTTTTGTCTAGCTGAGAGGGTCAATCAGGTATTGCCTTAAATAGTTCTGAAGTAGAAATGGATCTTACCAGCACTCCTGTCTTGGCCTTAACTCTGAAGCCATTTCTTACTTTGAGAATCTTTTGGGAACTGTTGAGATCGGGAATGAGAAACAATTCTATTTTCAAACCCAGCAAGTCCTGAGCTCTTCATATTTCCTCTAAATTCTTCTTGCAAAGTAAACATCTTCTTTTTTGTCTCATTTCTCTTTTGTAGTTTCCTAGTATACAAAACCAGAAGCACTAAACAGATACTTTTAACACTTTGTCTAGGGATCTTCTTAACCAGAGCCACAAGTTCATTAAATACATTTTCTATTTTCCAAGTTACCTTAGGCAACGCTTTTCGCCAACTATTCCATCATTACAGAACATGCGTTCTCTTCTTCTAGGAAAATGGTAACAGCTTCCTCACCATTTTTCCAGAAGCCACCTACCAGTTAGTCTCAAAGCCAATGCTCCATGTTTTACTTTTGTATTAAGGCAGTATCCCATGTTTAGGGATCAATTTTTGTGTAAGTTATGTATTGATGCCAAACCACCAAAAATTTGGTGACTTAGGACATCAACTATTTTATTTACCCATGATTCTGTGGACCAGCAATTTGATCTGGGTTCAAATGGGCAGTTCTTCTGCTGGTCTTTCCTGGAATCGCTCATGCAGCTGCAGTCATCTGACAACTTGCCTGGGGTTAGATGGTCTAATATGGCCTCACTTACATGTCCCATAGTTGGTGCTGACTGTCAGCTAGTAGGTCTTAGAGGCCTCAGTTGGGAGAACTCATCTCTGCAAGTGGTCTTTCTCCAAGAGGCTTTAATGGGCTCTTTACATGGCATTCTCAGAGCACATTCCAAAAGGTGAGAGCAGAAACTACATGATCACTTGAGATCTAGGCTTCAAAAACTCTATGACATTTCTGCCACATTTTACTAGTCAAAACAAGTCCCAAGACCCAAGAAACTCAAAAGATGGAAAAAGATACTTGACTTCTTGATGGGAAGAGTATCAAAGTTATACTATAAAGGGATGGGCATAGGAGATGGGGTGAGTTATTAGTCATCTTTACAAATAATTTCCCATATGTTATTATATATTTTTCACCCTTTTGTCTCTTCCTGCTTCTGAGTTTTCTACAAACCTATCTTTCAGTCACTAATTTTCTCTTCAATCATATCTAATATGCTATTAAACTTCCCTATTGTGTTCTTAATTTTAATTGATGCATTTTCCAGTTCTAGAATTTCCATTTGGTTCTTCTTTGTGGTTTCCAGTTCTCTGCCAAAATTCTCAATCTTGTCTTTTATTTCCTTGAATATATTAAGCATAGTTACTTTAAAGTGCTTGGCTGATAGTTCCATTATCTAGATCATCTGTGGGTCTATTTCTACTATCCTTTGTTTTTCTTTGTTGTCAGTCTTGTAATTTTATATGCATGCTTACTTTTAATTGCATGTTTGATAATGTATATTTAAAATTAATAGGAAAAAAATTGAAGTTCTGGATGTCACCTTTTTCTGGAGAGGATTTGCATTGATTCTTACATAGGTAATTAGGATGGTAGGAACACTAGCAATCCTAGAGCACATTGCTTCAATCAGGGGTTGAATGTCTTGAAGCTGAGCTTTAGTATCTGTGAGGGCTAGTCTATTTCCAAGTCACCCTTACTCTTGAGGTCTAATCTTTCAGTATCCTAATCTAAAGTGTGGGAGATTTCCCAGGGCTTTCTCTCCTCAACAAGCTTGAAGCCTAATTTTGTCCCTCTAGTTTTAGTTTTGTGAACCTGTTGACAGTTCTTTAGCTTTTCAGCTACCTCTTCCCAAAGTGGATGATACCTCTAGGGAAAAGAGGGATTCAAATGCCTAGCTCACTTTTCTGAGTTTCCTTCTCCTCCAATACCCTGGCTCCATAATTCTTCACTGTCTTGACAGATCTCTAATGCCTTAAAACAAATTGTTTTTTAAATTTGGTCCAACTTTTCTTGTGGTTCTCAATGGGAGGATTAGATTGAGTTATTTCTTTACCATTATTTGAACTTTAAAGCCTTTTACAGAAAACTTCTTATTGTTCTAGACTCTTCAACTATGTGATTCCATATTGATAGTAGTTTTGAAATGTCTAAGGAAGTTAGCACTCTTTTCAAATTAATATGAAGTTTCTTTTGCTTGTAAAAGCAGACCTTTTTTCTGGACCACATGAGGCATTGATCTAGCTAGTATGAAATTAGGATTACTCCAGAGGGAAATGTAAAGAAAAAGACTGAAATAATGTTCAACTTCTGACCTTCAAAATAGGATAATGCAATAGCCTACAGACAATACCTTTATCACTTTATCTACTATAACAAATAATGGAAGACCACCCAGTTCACAGTATTTCCCTATAGCCCATGAAAGTGAAGCAAGACATTTGCTGCTGAATGATTAATAAAAAAAAAAAAAGGGCAAATAAAAGTACAAAGTAAAAGATGGTGCAAAGTAAAAGATGGGAAAAATAAGAAAAAGTGGGAAGTTAGGAGAGTGAAAAGGTCAGAATTGTGTTCCAATTTTCTGTTTTCTGGGTATTAGTAGGAGAGAGAGAAGTGAGTCAAGTATGTGAGGATAACACTGAGGATAGGACAGAAGAGACTCCTGCCTCCCTTCTTCTACTGTTTAAGATGCAGAAAAGAGGTCATCATCTTGGCTGGCTCTACAAGCAACCTTTAGTATGGCTGTATCAATTTGGTTGCAAAAAAGAATCAGGCAGAAAGATTGTGGGTTTGGTTTTCCTGGGAAACTCTCAATTCTAATATGACATGGGCTTGCCATAAGGTTCCTGAGCCAGTCTGTGGTAGCCATGCAGCACAGGTGAGAGTGCAGACTACTGGGCCAGCAGGGTAGATGGGACACATGGCTGAAACTCAGGGGCCTGTAGCTAACAACAGCTGAAATGAGGTAAAAATCAGAAAGCCTGGGCCTGGCCAACCTAAAGGCAACTAGATGAGGAGTTAATCATACCACATACTTTATCTACAATGCCAGCAGAAAAGGGGCACACAAAAAAAGGCATCAACTCTTCCTTGCCTTTATGAGGTCCTATGAGCCATAAACAATTTAGAAAACAGCTATCTGAGAAACTGAACATTTTTATATGAGACTAACTCTACTGTTTGAACTAAATAATTGAATAAAACTTTAAACTGAATTGGGGAAGCGGATATGGCTCAATCAGTAGGGCTCCCGTTTACCATATGGGAGGCCCGGGGTTCGATTCCCGGGGCCTCCTGGTGAAGGCAAGCTAGCCCACGTGGCGCGGTGAGCTGACGCAGCAGGACGACCCAGCAAGGGGAGACAAGCAGCAAGGGGGGGATAAATGAATAAATAAATAAAATCTTTAAAAAAATAAAAAAATAAATAAAAATAAACTGAATTGGATCATTGACTAACATTTTTTCCCGTTTATAAGCAGGTGGAGGCTAGTGAGAAAGACCAGATTAGTTACAGACAAAATGAAAATTTATATATTCTCTGGACATCCAAATTATAGTTTGAGTTAAAATCATGTTATCTCTGATACACAAGTTAATTCAAGCAAAGACAACTTGTACCCTACCTGTCTGAAGAGGTTAGGGAAGTCATCTGCATTGTTGACTTTTCTGATTCCCTTCCCTCCTCCTCCTTCTGATGCCTTGATCATTACTGGATATCCAACTTCTTCCGCTGCCTTCAAGAAGAAAGAAAAATATGGAACAAAGAGTGGTAAAATAGGGAAAAGCAAAACTGGCATTTCTCTCTCTTTCAGAATGCTGTTATTTAGGAGGTCTAAATGTAGTAAAATAGAAAGATCTTAAAAATATTCACAATTAGGTAAAAAAAATAAGTAATAGAATGATATTTGTAGTATTATGTCGAACCAAAAGAAATGACCATTTTTGTACGTAAAAACAACTGAATACTAAAAATTTTATATGGTTCACATAATCCCAAAAAAGTAAAAAATGAAATAAAACTGTTTATATATGATTATGTATGCAGTCCCACATATGTAAGTGCAAAGAAAAAAGTCTGGACGAATATACACTAGTGGTTGCCTATAAAAGGAAGATGGATGAATGCAAACTTTCAGTTTTGACTATATTATTTCTCTATTGTTGGAATATCTTATATTATGAATGTATTCATGTTCATGTATTACTCACAATTTCTATTTTAAAAAAGACATAAATAGTTCACTTAAAATTAGCTGACCATCTCAGTATAGTTTCCTACCACATAGAAGACTCAACAAACCAGATCCCATAAGGATCCAGAAACTTTTCCTCAATCAACTCTTTATCAAAGATAAAAATGGCAAGTTATCAAAATAGCAATAAAATTAATCAGAAAACTAATTTTCAGCACATGTTCCAACATATCTATC
The DNA here is from genome assembly GCA_026826555.1 of Tolypeutes matacus. Classification (NCBI taxonomy): domain Eukaryota; kingdom Metazoa; phylum Chordata; class Mammalia; order Cingulata; family Chlamyphoridae; genus Tolypeutes; species Tolypeutes matacus. The sequence continues at coordinate 16,671,956 of JAKSZT010054055.1, forward strand.
CCCATTTATAGTAGTATATAATGATCAGATGATGATCCTAAGATTTTTAAAAAATTACACAGTCATTCCTTTTTCAAAACATTCTAGTCTTCAAGGTTTTGCTATATCATAATAAGATCCAAAATGTCTGTCACCAGAAAAAGAACATTTAAAATTTTAATTTGTCTCGGTAGATTAGGGATGAAAATCTTTTGCTGAGAGTTCCATCTCTTCTAAACTTTCCTTAATTCTTTCTTTTCTGTGCTCACATTCAGAGTGAGCAGGATAAAAATCACTGGGTAGGAGTGGATGTGGCTCAAGCAGTTGAGCTCCCGCCTCCCACATGGGAGGTCCTGGGTTCGGTTACCAGTGCCTCCTGAAAAAACAAAAACAAACAACAAACAAAACAAACAAAAACACCAACTCAGGAAGCCAATGTGGCTCAGTGGTTGAGTGCTGGCTTCCCACATATGAGGTCCCAGGTTCAATCCCCAGCCCCTGGTACCTCAAAAAAAATTACTGAATGATAAGTGATCAAAGAAACAGATAGCTACAAATGTGGAAAAGACTTAAACAATAGGGTAGCCAGTAAGTCAGTAAGAAGGTAGGCCTTTGAAAATATATGAATACCTCTAGCCACAGGTCAACCACTAAACACATTTTAAGGAATTTCAGTGACATGTGGAAAATGTTCATATATAATATTAAATAGAAAAATAAAACAAGGATTACTGAACAATATATATAGTAAGACCCCAATTTTATAATAATAATTATGATTATAGGAATATATTAATGAAGATTATTTTAATATTACTATATGAACCTGTGAATTTTAAAAAGGCTAGAAGAAAATACATGACTATTTTAATGGGCATTATCTGGCTGGTGGGTTTATTGTTGGTTTTATCATCATCTCTTTATTGGCTTTCCAAATTTTCAACCAGAAAATTTTATATTTATAATTATAACCGGGAAAACAAATAATTTTAAATGATAAACAAAATAGCCAGTTCCAAAACAAAGGGGCTTCAACTCTTTTGCAAATTATAGCAAACGGAATATAGCATTTGCAATTCCATTAGAAATTATTTTTATTACAGAGAATATAGGCATGCTTAACTTGAAGTACAAACAATGGAACAAAATTAGTTGAGCGTTCAGTGTTCCTCTTGAATTTACAATATACAAGTTAACCACAGGCAGTATGTTTTTTAAAATAGCCTCTTTCATTCTCTACTTGGAGGTATAACTGACACTTCCAATTAGTTAAATAGTGAAAGGGGAACAAACTGGAGAGGATTATAAAGGAAAGAAAAGATACTGTTGGGGAACAGATCTCCTTTTGCCTGGGCTCACATTTCCAAGGGGATAGACAATAGCTATAGTAAGACTTTTCAGCCTCTCTCTGCTACTTTACTCACTCCTCCCTGGGGGAAAAAGAGTGAATTATGTGATTGGCTAATTTGGAAGGAGGAATTGAGCACAGATAGCTTAGCCTCTTCCCTCTTGGGATCAGCTGGGTCAAGGAACACATGCTCTTTGTCAGCTCTCAGTAACACAGTAGAGGGACGCCTGTGGTTATTCAGCACTGTCAGTAACCAGTGAGTGAACCTGTTCTATTCTGTTCTATTCTAATTCTGTTCTATTCTAATTCTGGCATTTAGTGTACAAATCTTATTGTTGCTACACACTTAAGCCAACATCTCTATTCATAATAAATCAGACATTTTGATCTCTACCTGCCTTGCTCCTTGGTTCTGAACTCAAGCAAGGGAAAATTTATGTTGTTTACTAGATACCCTCACACAATAACAGACAGTAGAGAGAGGAAGAATCAGTACCTCCTTAAAACTTCAATTTCATTACCTAAGAAATGTTGTTTTGTCAAGATAATCAGGTTGCTGAAAGGTGAATTCAAATTGCTTTTGTTAAATATAGGTTACTTCCTCACTCTATACTTCATAAACTATACCTCCTGCCTTTCAACCGTAATGCCATCATGGGTATGTCATGAACCAGACTCCAAATCCCTATATTTGTGACTACAATTGATCAGCTGGAAAGGCATCTCTTCCTGGAGTTAATAACTTACCTTTAGCCCATCATCCACATCTTTCACATAACCTTTTTCATATAGTTCCTGGGGAACATTTAAAATACGTTTCGAAAAATCATTTTCCTGCCAGTCCATACGAAGACCTGCAATAGACAACAGTGATTTAAGAGGAGCCAGAAGAGTTCTTTGCTCTTGTCAATTTTCTGCTGTATCTTCTTTACAATGCTCTCATATTTATCCAAAACTGAGCCTAGATGGAAGAAAGAGGGATACCATATAAAAAACAAACCATAAAAACTGATCAATCCTTGGGGTTAACAATATTTAGCCATAGCAGAACCTAGTTATTGGGTTCTCACTCCAGGGAAAAAAATAGGAACTAATAAAAATGCAATAAAATGCAATAAAAATGCAAGGACATATAAGACAAAAAAAAAAAAAAAAAAAAAAAAAAATTGCAGTCTTCTCACATCAACTCACAAAACATCTTTCAATTGTGTTCAGGCCTACTCTAGGACCAGGAGTCTGGGTGGGAAACAATTCAATCTTTATGGGCCCTTGGAAATAGAAATGGTGGTTTTATTGGTCTCAGCAGAGTCATGATTCCATGCTCCCTGAATGTCCCCCGACATGGTCACAAGGGGAATGCTATAGCCTCTCCATTCAAACAAGAACAAATTTAACCTTTAGTTTTAAACTATTTGACTCAAGCAGGTCTGGAGAGGATATTGCAATGTCCCTGGAGAGCCTGAGTAATAAGAGTTCAGATCTGTTCAGCCTAAAGGCAATGGTCATTCCCATTTGACAGAGGTTTGAGACAGAGTATTAAAAAAGGGGGGAAGTTAATATTGTTATCAGCCATAATAATTCACACGATACTTTTTAAGGAGTTTGTCAAGAATGAATCATTTTTAGAAAGTTTTTTTTAATCCCTCTGCATGTCTAGAAGAAACAATATTTTTTTTTATTTTGTACATTTAAAAATTGAAAATATAAACAATAATTAAAAACTAAAAAAAATACAGTTGAATAAAAACATACATTTCTCAATGAAATGAACTGGATACATATAAATTTTTTAAAATCATATAATAGGTTACACAATATATTTGGTTCATAGTAATGCAATCATACAGTACTTGTTCTTTTGTGTCTGGTTTGCTTCACTCAATATAATGTCCTCCAGATTCATGCATGTTGTCATATGCTTTATGACTTAATTTCTTCTTACAGCTGCATAATATTCCATCATGTGACTACACCAGTTTGTTTATCCATTCATCCGCTGACGGACACTTGGGTTGTTTCCAACTTTTGGCAATCATTAATAATCGTGAATAATGCTATGAACATCGGTGTGCAAATGTCTGTTCATGTCACTGCTCTCAGTTCTGGGTATATACCCACGTGGCAAGTCTATATTTAACTTCTTTAGGAATTGCCAAACAGTCTTCCTCGGTGGGTGTACCATTCTGCATTCCCACCAACAGTGAGTACGTGTTCCTATCTCTACACATCCTCTCCAACACTTATAGTTCTCTGTCTTTTTGATAGTGGCCATTCTGATAGGTGTGAAATGATATCTCATTGTAGTTTTGATTTGCATTTCCCTAATCATTAGTGATGCTGAGCATTTTTTTCATGTCTTTTTTTTCCATTTGTATATCTTCTTTGGACAAATATCTATTCAAGTCTTTTGCCTATTTTTTAATTGGGTCATTTGTCTTTTTATTGTTGAGTTGTAACATCTCTTTATATATGCTGGATATTAAACCCTTATCAGACATGTGATTTCCAAATATTTTCTCCCATTGAGTTAGCTGTCTATTTCACCCTTTTGACAAAGTCCTGAGAGGTACAAAAGTGTTTAATTCTGAAGAGGTGCCATTTATTTATTTTTTCTTTTGTTCTGTGTGCTTTGGGTATAAAGTCCAAGAAACTACCACCTACTACAAGGTCTTGAAGATGTTTCCCTACATTTTCTTCCAGTAGTTTTATGGTCCTGGCTTTTGTATTTAGGACTTTGATGCATTTTGAGTTGAATTCTTGTGTAGGGAGTGAGATAGGGGTCCTCTTTCTGTCTGTTGGTAATAGATAACCAGTTATCCCAGCACCATTTGTTGAAGAGACTGTTCTGTCCTGTTAACATGGACTTGGTAGGTTTGTTAAAAACCAGCTAACTGTATAGGTGAGGGTTTATTTCTGGATTCTCAATTCTAGTCCACTGATCGATGTGTCTATCTTTATGCCAGTACCATGCTGTTTTGACCACTGTAGCTTTGTAATATATATCAAGGTTAGGCAGTGAAATTCCTCCCATGTCGCTCTTCTTTTTTAGAATGCATTTGCCTATTTGGGTGCACTTTCCCTTCCAAATGAATTTGTTATTTGCCTTTTCTAATTCTGTAAAGTAGGATGTTGGAATTTTTATTGAAATTACATAGATTCCATTGAATCTATAAATCGGTTAGGGTAGGATTGACATCTTCACAATATTTAGTCTTCTAATCCGTGAACACGGAATGTCTTTCCATTTGTTTAGGTTTTCATTGATTTCTTTTAGCATTGTTTTGCAGGTTTTTTGTATATAGGTCCTGTACTTCTTTGGTTAAATTAATTCCTAGGTATTTGAGTCTTTTTGTTGCTATTGAAAATGGAATTTTTCCTGATTTCCTCCTCAGATTGTTCAGTACTAGTGTACAAAAACATTACTGATTTTTGCGTGTTAATCTTGTACCCTGCCACTTTGCTGAAATCATTTATTAACTCAAGTAGCTTTGTTGTGGATACATCAGAATTTTCCAAATACAGGCTCATGTCATCCGCTAACAGTGAGAATTTTACTTCCTCTTTTCCTATTTGGATGCTTGAATTTTTTTTTCTTGTCTCATTGCCCTAGCTAGACCTTCTTGTACAATATTGAATAACAATGGTGACAGTGGGCATCCTTGTCTTGTTCCAGATCTTAGAGGGAAAGCTTTCAACCTTTCATCATTAAGTATGATGTTGGCTGCGGCTATTTCATATATGCCTTTTATCATATTGCAGAATTTTCCTTCTGTTCCTATCTTTTGCAGTGTTTTTATCAAAAAACGATGCTGGATTTTGTTGAATGCCTTTTCTGTGTCGATTGAGATGATCATCAGTTCTTTTTCTTTCATTTTTTTAATGTGGTGTATTTCGTTGATTGATTTTCTTATGTTGAACCAGCCTTGCATATCAGGAATAAATCCCACTTGGTCGTGATATATAAGTCTTTTGATATCCTATTGGATTCAACTTGCAAGTATTTTGTTGAGAATTTTTGCATCTATGTTCAAGATTGGTCTGTAATTTCATATTCTTATAGTATGTTTATCTGGCTTTGGTATTAGGGTGAAATTGACAGCATAAAATATGTTGGGTAATTTTTGTTCCTCTTCAATTTTTTGGAAGAGTTTAAACAGGATTGACATGAATTCTTTTTGAAATGCTTGGTAGAATTCACCTGAAAAGCCATCTGGTCCTGGATTTTCTTTGCTGGGAGATTTTTGTTGATGGATTCAATCTCTTTAAATGTGATTGGTTTGTTAAGTTCTTGCATCCCGTATGGCGTCAATGTAGGTTGTGCATCTCTAGGAATTTGTTCATCTAGCTTATCTAGTTTGTTGGCATATAGGTTCTCATAATAACCTCTTATGATCCTTTTTATTTCTGTGGGGTCAGTCGTAACTTCCCCTCATTCATTTCTGATTATATTTATTTGCATCTTCTCTCTTTTTTTCTTTGTTAGTCTAGCTAAGGGTTTGTCAATTTTATTGATCTGGGAAGCAGATGTGGCTCAAGTGATTGGGCTCCCGCCTACCACATGGGAGATCCCTGGTTCAGTTCCCGGTGCCTCCTGGAAAAGACGAACAAGACAGTGAGCTAGTGCGATGGGCAGGCATGGTAAGCTGATGCAAAAATATGATGCAACAAAGGAGACACAAAGAGGACAGACATTGAGGGAAACAACAAAAACAGGGAACTGAGGTGACTCAAGAGACTGAGTGCCTCCCTCCCACATGGGAGGTCCCACGTTCGATTCCTGGTGCCTCCTAAAGAGAAGACGAGAAGACACAGAGAGTACACAGCAAATGGACAGAGAGCAGGCAGTGAGTGCAAACAAAGAGGGGAGAGGGGAATAGAGAAATAAAATAAATTTTTAAAAAATTTTATTGATCTTCTCAAAGAACCAACTTTTGGTTTTGTTGATTTTCTCTATTTTTTGTTCTCAATTTCATTTATTTCTGCTCTAATCTTTATTATTTCTTTCTTTCTGCTTGCTTTGGGATTGGTTTGCTGTTCTTTTTCTAGTTTCTCTAGTTGTTCAGTTAAATCTTCTTTTTTAATATGGACATTTAGGGCTATAAATTTCCCTCTCAAGACTGCCTGTGTTATATCCCATACGTTTTGATAAGCTGTGTTCTCATTTTCATTTGTCTAAATATATTTACTGATTTCACTTGCAATTTCTTCTCTGACCCACCGATTATTTAGGAGTGTGTTGTTCAGCCTCCACATATTTGAAAATTTACTTTTTTCTTATTATTGATTTTCACTTTCATTCCATTATGATCTGAGAAGGTGCTTTGATAATTTCAATTTTTTCATATTTATTGAGAGATGCATTGTGTCCTAACATGTGGTCTATCCTGGCAAAAGATCCATGGGCACTTGAGAAAAGTTTGGATTCAGCGTTCTCTATATGTCTGTTAGGTCTAACTCATTTATCATATTGTTCTAGTTCTGTTTCCTTGTTGATATTCTGTCCAGTTGTTCTATCTAATGATGTGAGTGGGGTATTGAAATCTCTAACAATTATTGTAGAGATGTCTATTTCTCCCTTCAGTTTTCCCAGAGTTTGTCTCATGTATTTTTGGGCACCCTGGTTAGGTACATAGATATCTATGACTCTTATACCTCCCTGGTTGACTGTCCCTTTTATTAATATATAATCTATATTTTAAAATTAAAAAAATATATATAATGGCCTTCTGTATCTCTTATACAATTTTTGCATTTAAAGTCTGCTTTGTCTGATATTAGTATAGCTACCCCTGTTCTTTTGTGGTTAGTATTTGTGTGGAGTATATTTTTTCAAATGTTTCACTTTTAGCTGAATTGTATCCTTGGGCCTAAAGTGAGTTTCTTGTAAGCAGCATATGGATGCCTCATGTTTTTTTATCCATTCTGTCAGCCTGTATCTTTTGATTGGGTAGTTTAATCCATTCACATTCAATGATATTACTATAAATTCAGTATTTACTTCTACCAGTTTATTTTTTGATTTTCATATGTCATATCCTACTTTTATCTCTCTTTTTATTCTTTTGGTTATCCTTTCTGCTATTCTTTCTTCTATACTGTTCTCCAGGACTCTCTCCTGTCTTTTTCTTTCAGGTTCTAAGGCTTAATTTAAATTTCCTGCAACGGTGGATTCCTTTTCATGAACTCTCTTAGTTTCTGTTTGTGAATTTTTTATACTCACCTTCATATTTGAAGTATAATTTTGCTGGACAAAGAATTCTCAGCTGGCAGTTTTTCTCTTTTAGTATACTAATTATATCATAATACTGTCTTCTCGCCTCCATGGTTTCTGAAGAGAAATCTGCACTAAGTCTTACTGGGCGTCCCTTGTATGTGATGGTTTGCTTTTCCCTTGCTGTTCTGACAATTTTCTCTTTCTCTTTGACATTTGACATTCTGAGTAGTATGTGTCTTGGAGTAGGTCTATTTGGATATATTCCGATTGGGGTACAGTGCACTTCTTGGACATGTAAGTTTATTTCTTTTGTGAGAGTTGGGACATTTTCAGCTATTATTTCCTCAGATACTCTCTCTGTCCCTTTTTCCTTCTCTTCTCCTTCTGGAACTCCCATGACACATATGTTGTTGCATTTCATGTTGTCATTCAACATAAATGACATGTGCCCCTGCTCAATTTTTTTCCTTTCTTTTTTCTGTTCTTTTCTCTCTTCAATTTCAGCTGCTCTGTCTTTGGTATCACTTATTCTTTCTTCTATCATTTCGAGTCTGCTATTGTATGCCTCGAATGTGTTTTTGATCTCATCTATTGTATCTTTCATTCCCATGAGCTCTGTTACTTTTCTGTTTAGGATTTCAAATTCTTCTTTGTGCACACTCAATGTTTTCTTTCTTTTTTCTTTTTTTTTTTTTTAAAAGATTTTTATTTATTTATTCATTTATCCCCCCCCTTGCTGCTTGTGCTCGCTGGGTCAGCTAACCACGCCGTGCGGGCGGGCTTGCCTTCACCAGGAGGCCCCGGGAACCGAACCCGGGGCCTCCCATATGGTAAACGGGAGCCCTACTGATTGAGCCACAGCCGCTTCCCTCAATGTTTTCTTGATATCATTTATCTCTTTAGCCACATTGTCTTTCAACTCATTAATTTGATTTTGGAAATTTGTGTGCATCTCACTAATTAGTTCTCTCAAATCCTGCATCTCTCCTGGGGATTTGATATATTCCTTTTCTTGAGTCATGTCTTCTATTTTCTTGGTATGACTCATAATTTTTTGCTAATTTCTAGGCATCTGATTAGGATGTAGTTCATTCAGATGCTCAATTTCTTTCTCTTTTGTAGGGATTCAGTAGTGTGAGGCTGTGTTTTACCACTGCTCTTTGATTTTTGGCTCGACCCGGATCATTAGAATTGTCCCTGATAGTTGCTCAAAACTGTGCACTTGACCCAGTAAATTGGTTGCAGACCTGCTTCCTAGGGCCTTTGGGAGGGAGGCTATAAAGGCTGGGAAAAGCCTCTCTTATTTATAATTTTTTCATGTGCACTTCCTTGGTCAGCCAGCAGATGGCGATCTTTGGCAGCCCTCTCAGTTCAATGCCTCATCCGAGTGTGTTTGCTGCAAAATGAACCGGATCAATGTGATAGAGATTCCAGCCTGGAGGCTAAGTGCCTTGTAATTCCAACTTTCTCACAGACAGTTCTCCAGCGTTCTGTTGCAGGCCCCTCCCCTTTCCTGGGTAGGAAATATTTCCACTCCCCTCTGCATCCTCAACAATCAGTCCTGGTTAGTAGAGAGGGAGATTGAGAAGGTTGTGTATCTTTGTGTATCTTTAGCCCCTTGCCCCTTGCTCCCTGGAGTCCCCTTTGTATTTAGCCGCCTGCCCAGAAGCCTGAATATTCTGAAGTGTCTTTGGTGTTGGTGGAGGGTGCAGGCAGCAGCAGACGCTGGTTTCAACTCACAGTTCTGTCATCGCAATTCCCCTCCTTTGTCCCACTCTCCTCTGGGCAGTGTCCAGCCTTTGCCTGGTATCCTAAACCCTAGAAGACCTTTTTCCAGGCTGTCTCAGCCTATTTCTAGCTATTTTTCTGGAGGAGAAGAGAGTTCCTTGTCTTTCTAGTCCGCCATCTTCCCAGAAGTCGAGTCAATGGAAACACTGATTATTGATCTCATTTTCTGCATCAAGGGCAGCTAAGAGTTTGAATGGCATTAAAAAGGCAAGGGAAATCACCAGTAAATTGTGGGCCAACATCAAAAAAACACTGGCAGGCAAACGTGAAGAATTGGGCATTAGGTTTTTTCTTAGCGAGTCAGACTACATCCTAGGCAGTCCCAAAGATCTAATTCCGCCTATCAGGAAGATTCTAATCTACTCAGACTAGATCTGAATCCATAAGTACCACAAGAGTTTTCCCAGAGTTTTTCCAAAGTAAGTCCCAAGACTACTCCAAATCACAGTTTACTATATCTGTTCCTGATTATAGATTATATTTCTAAGACATGACAAAATCACAGGTATATTAATTAACCCAGGAAACACAGGGTTCCATTACTCAACCTAAATTTCTACTTGTCAGAGTATCCCAATATATTTTAAACAAACTTAAGCTCTAAGCCACTGCCCTAAATATCCTACTGAGCTTCTCTGGACCTCAAGACACAAACAAGAAATAATTTCTTACCACTGCCACTCCAGGGAAGAGTTGGGATACCTGCAGTTTGAGCCACTATGGAAGATGCAATCTTATCCCCCAAAGCCCACATGGCCTGGCTTGGAGGACCTATAAACAAAACAGGAAAAAAAAACCCGACTGTAACATTTGGTCCTCATTTTTGTCACATATATTTTGCCTGTATTATAATCATGTTTGTATTTGTCCTACAATCCCTTCCATAAAATACCATGGAGATCATAAACTTGATTATGGGGACTACTATGTTTTGACTCATTTTTGTACCTTTTCTAGTACCTAATGAAGTAAGTTTTTGCACCCAGTAAGAGATCAATAACTATAAACACATGTTGAATTAAATTCCTGACAAAGCCAACTTTGATTTTTATCATGCTTCATGATCCAACTTTACCAGAGTAATATCTTTTTTTTTTTTTTTTTAAACTAATATCTTAAAATAAGGTCTTAGGGAAACCTAAAGAGGAGATTTCTCTTTAATAAGGTTTACAACACATAATCATCATTGTGGAAGGTCTCCGAGACAGTGATAGAAACACTTTGAGTTACGTAATTTTGATTTTTCTCTCGGCCACAGGAGAACAGGACAATCAAAAGTTGTAGCTCTCCTCCATAGGAACAGAATGTACATGCTCAGATGTGAAGGTGCTGATTCATATTTAGGCCAAGATAGCCTAAGTACTCAATTATCTTTGCTATCTAAAAAACAGGTTCTTTTTCCACATAGGTTTTTCTGAAGGTTAATGTAAACTTTTAAAAAGCCACTGACTGTTTTTGAACATACAGTCTCCTCCATACCTCATAGAAAAGAACCCAGGCACAGAAAATGCAATCAAGATAAAGTAAGGAAAGCAGGATATAAGAAATGAAGATGGTTACTCTGAGATTTGCTGCTTAGTATCATGTTGAACAAAAGAAAATCAGAATATAGAGTAAAATATGGGCAAAATTGACAAAAAGAAACAGAAAGACAGGAATAGTGTGTCAGAAAGGCTTACCCATGAAGGCAATGCCATTTTTCAAGAGAAGTTCTGGGAGCTTGGGATTCTCGGAAGCATGACCCCAGCCAGCCCAAACCGCCTACAAGGGAACATATGAGTCATTCTTAAAATTCATACTAAAAAAAAGTCTTAAACTACATTATTCTCTAGCAAGGTTGACCCCTCGTCATGAGGTAAAATAACATCACAGTAAGCTAGAAGTTAATTCAACTTCATGCTTGATTCTTGGCAAATGTTTTAGGGAACACTGTGACAAAACCTCTGAAGAGATCTGAAGGGGTCAGAACCACATTGAAATTGATATTAAGACTCCATCTAGTCTTGTTGTTCTTTAGGAAACTCAATTCATAGCCTTTCAACTAGGTCTCTATAGAGCCATTTTCTAGAAATACTGGTTATCTTTCACACATTCAATTACTTTGGCCACCCAATACCACCTTTACACCTAGTAGTTCACTGCTGTACAAATACAGAGGTTTTTTTTCCTTTTGGTTTTAAGGTACTTACCTTAAACCTAACACAATATGATAGGGAAGGAACAACTTACTTCTGTGAACCACCATCATGTACTAAGCTAAGAATATTCTACTGAAAAGAAATAACTTATTTACTTGGGATGATGTGAAGGTGAGATGGAGAGAATAAATAATCTCTGAAATACTCTTCCATACCTCCTACTTTTATGTTTATTTAATTTAATTTTGAGTCATTCCAGACCTTTCATTTTCTCTTCCCTGACTGCTTTAGTTATCCCATACAAAGACATTTACAAGTTTTCATAAAGATACTTTATGTAAAAGTAAAATTCCAGTTCTTCTTTGTATCTCCCTTTGCGCCTAATGCAAAATGGCTGAATTTGATTTTAAAAGAGACATCAGCATCTTACTTGTACTGGGATCCTTTTAGCAATATCAAGAATTAATTCCACATTTGCATAGTTGTTGTTGTTTGATCCTCCAGGCACAGGCACATAGTGATCTGCCATCTTAATGTATTCTGAAAATGCAAGCAAATTATTAGAGAACTCATGATTTATTTTCAGAAATATAATGGCACAGCAAAATTGTAAAGGACAGGGATATCATTTAGAGAACCACAGGCAAACAGCATTAGTGGGGTAATTTCCAGAACAATTTAGTTGGATGCTCTGACTCTGTAAAGCCACAGGCACTAATATGGGCTAATCCCACATTTACCAAACTTTTCCACCAAACTAAAACATCAATTCTTAAACATTTCACTATGTGACCTTACTGAAGGGTCATTATGAACCTTATTATCAATGCTGATGGGTCTGTCAGTTAGGGGCCCAAGTACAATTATTCCATTCTGAGAAAAAGACCCTTGATCTTTAACTTATATTTCCCCCATTCCATCACTCCCTGAGAAACCCCTTTTCCTGATGTGGTGTTGGGACAGAATGGGGAAAAGAGGGTCAAGTCTGGAGGCTGAAGACTGGCGAAACAGGAAAGGTTACTTACATGGGTATACCAACTGCTTGAAGAGTGTTTATCTGGCATTTCCCTCCTTATATTCTTTTGCTGAGTACTCACTTCAAAATCTGTCACCTGGAGTCTCTCTTTTACAACATGATGGCAAGGGGGTTACCATGCACAGACATTGTGCTAAGCACTGTATATATATTATAATATATTTATATACATAGATGTGCTTATATAATCTCAATTAATTCTATTGACAATCCTATGTGTGATAGGTATTATTGATGCCAGTTTACAGGACATTATAACTTAAAGCAGCTAAGTTACTTGTTCAAGGCCCATCTCCATTACATTTATTAAAGTTTCTTATACAAGCATACCTCAGAGATAATGCAGGTTTGGTTCCAGACCACCGCAATAAAGCGAAAATCGCAAAAAGTGAGTCACACGAAATTTTTGGTTCACATATAAAAGTTACGTTTAGACTATACTGTAGTCTATTAAGTGTGCAAAAGCATTATGTCTAAAAAAAACCAATGTATAGAGAAGCGAATGTGGCTCAAGTGATTGGGCTCCTGTCTACCATATGGGAGGTCCCGGGTTTGTTTCCAGGGGCCTCCTGGTGAAAGCGAGCTGGCCAGTGTGGCGAGCTGGCCCATGCAGCGAGCTGGCGCAACAGAAAGAGACAAAGAGAGACAATGAGAGACACAATAAACCAGGGAACTGAGGTGGCTCAAGCAATTGAGTGCCTCTCTCCCACATTGGAGTTCCCGGGATTGGTTCCCGGTGCCTCCTAAAGGAGAAGACGAGAAGAGAAGACGAGCAGACAGAGTGCACACAGCAAATGGACACAGAAAGCAAGACAGCGAGCATAAAAAAACAAGGGGTGAGGAATAAAAAAAAAAAAAAAAAACAATGTATGTACCTTAATTTAAAAATACTTTATTACTAAAAAATGCTAACCATCATCTGAGCCTCCAAGCAAGTCATCATCTTTTTGCAGGTGGAAGGTTTTGCCTCAATATTGATGGCTGCTGACTGATCAAGATGGTGATTGCTGAAAATTGCGATGGCTGTGGCAACTTCCTAAAATAAGACAATGAAGTTTGTTGCATTGATAGACTCTTCCTTTCATGAAAGACTTCTCTGTAGCATGTGATGCTGATTGCTAACATTTTGCCCACAACAGAGCTTCTTTTAAAATTGGAGTCAATCCTCTTAAACCCTCCCACTGCTTACCAACTAACTTTATGTAATATTATAAATTCTTTGTTCTCATTTCAACAGTGTTCACAGCATCTTCACAAAGAGTAGATTCGATCTCAAGAAACTACTTTCTTTGCTCATCCATAAGAAGCAACTCTTTATCCGTTAAAGATTTATCATGAGATTACAGCAATTCAGTGACATTTTCAGGCTCCTACTTCTAATTCTAGTTATCTTGCTATTTCCACCACATCTCCGGTAACTTTCTCCACAGAAGTCTTGAACCCCTCAAAGTCATTCATGAGGGTTGGAATCAACTTCTTCCAAGCTCCGGTTATGTTGATATTTTCACCTCCTTCCATGAATCATAGATGTTTTTAATGCCATCTAGAATGGTAAATCTTTTCCAGAAGATTTTCAATTCACTTTGCCCAGATCCATCAGAGGAATCACTATCTATGGCAGTGATAGCCTTACAAAGTATTTCTTAAATAATAAGACTTGAAAGTTGAACTGAATCCTTGATCCATGGGCTGCAAAATGGATGTTGTATTGGCAGGCATGAACATGACATTAATTTGTTGTACATCTCCATCAAAGCTCTTGGGTGACCAGGTGTATTATTAATAAACAGTAATATTTTGAAAGGAATTATTTTTCTTCTGAGCAGTAGGACTCAACAGTGGTCTTCAAATGTTCGGTAAACCATGTTGTAAACAGATGTGCTGTCATACAGGCTTTACTATTCCATGTACAGAAAATAGGCAGAGTAGATTTTAGCATAATTCTTAAGAGCCCTAGGATTTTCAGAATGGTAAATGAGCATTGGCTTCAACTTAAAGTAACCAGCTGCAATAGTCCCTAACAAGAAAGTCAGCCGTCCTCTGAAGCCAGGCATTGACTTCTCCTCTCTAGTATTAAGTCCTAGATGGCATCTTCTTCCAACATAAGGCTGTTTCATCTACACTGAAAATCTGTTATTAAGCATAGCCACTTTCATCAATTATCTTAGCTAAATCTTCTGGATCAGCATTTGCTGCTTTACCATGTACTTTTATGTTATCAAGATGGCTTCTTTCCTCTAACAGCTTCAAACTTTTCTTCTGCAGCTTCCTCACTTCTTTCAACCTTCAAAGAACTGGAAAGAGTTAGGGCCTTACTCCAGATTAGGCTTTGGTTTAAGGGAATTTTGTGGCTGGGTTGATCTATCCAGACCACTAAAACTTTCTCCATATCAGCAAGAAGGCTGTTTTGCTTTCTTATCGTACATGTGTTCACTGGTGTAGCACTTAAAATTTCCTTCAAAACCTTTTCCTTTGCATTCACAACTTGGCTAACTGTTTGGCACAAGAGGCTTAGCTTTCTGCCTCTCTGGCTTTCGACATGTCTTCTTCAGTAAGCTTCATCATTTCATCGTTTGTCTCTAGTAAGAGATGTATGACACTTTCTTTCTCTTGAACAACTTAGAGGCCATTATGGGGTTATTAATTGGCCTAATTTCAATATTGTTGTGTCTCAGGGAATAGGAGGCCCAAGGAGAGGGAGAGAGAGACAGGAATGGCTGGTTGGTAGAGCAGTTAGAACACACACAACATTTATTGATTAAGTTCACTATCTTATATGGATGCTATTTGTGGCGCCCCACCCCAAAACAGTTATAATAGTACCATCAAAGATCACCCATAACAGATATAATTAAAAAAAAAAAAGTTTGAAATATTGTGAGAATTACCAAAATGTGACAGAGACATGAAGTGAGCACATGCTGTTGGAAAAAATGGCACCAAAACATCTGCTTGACACAGAGTTGCCACAAACCTTCCATTTGTATAAAATACAATATATATGAAGCACAATAAAACCACCCATTTAAAGTAAAAATGATTTCATTTCCAGCACATACACATATAAACACACATACATCTAAAAAGATAAAGTCTATGCTCTATGCTCTTGAGCATGAAAGCAAGGCCCTCCTTGGCAAATACTACATCACATCTTGTACTTGAACAATCCACCTGTTGAGTCCAAAAATCCACCTGTGTCAACACCCTTCATACATTTTCATATGCTATTCTTTCTATCTGGAACAGCCTCCTGCTCCTAATTCCTTTACTAACACTTACTCATGTTTAGCCAGGCAAAACCTCCTATCAAGTGTTCTCTTATCCCTGCCCCCAAGAGTTAGATGGCTCTCCTCTGTGCTCTTAAAGCATCCTGTGCATATTTCTATAATAGCACTCCCCTCATTGTTTTAAAATTATTTGAGTCCTGGAGCAGGATCAAACACCTCTCCAACTGTGGGTCCCCATGTTCACTGAATGAATGAATACAAGCACGAAGGATTAAAAAAAAAAACCACACAAGCTAGTTTGAATTTATTGTGGATGATCTCATCTTTACAACTATCCAGTGCAACAGACATTTTGATCTTCATTTTATAGGTATAGAAATTGTGGCTCAGTGATGTTAAAATGTACATCTAAATGATTTCAGACAGTAACATCTATTTTCCAGTAAATTTGTCCCTTCTGTTTCTAAATAAGATGACATGATAATCCTTACTCCTTAGGAATAGTGTTAACATTCTTATCTCAATATGGAAAGAATATATACAGATGAAAACAAACTTCAAAGGTCAGCTCTTTAAGCCAAAGTTAATCTATTGTGTCTTAGTTTGCCAGGGCCTATGTAACAAATACCAAAGACTGATTGGCTTAAACATCAGTAATTTACTGTCTCTTAGTTTGGGAGGCTAAGTCCAAAATCAAGGTGTCTACAGACTTTATTGGAAGTCTTTAGCTTTTGTTGGCGGTTTGCCAGCAATCCATAACTCAATCCCTTCCTCCATCATGTGGCCATCTGTCTCCATCAGTCTCCTACTGCTCCTACTGCTTTGCCCAAATTTCCTGTGCTTATAAGGACTCAAGACATATTGGATTAAGGCCCTCCTTGATTCAGTTTGGCCTCACCTTAATAGGATCTTCAAAGACCCTAATTACAAATAAGTTCATATCCACAAGGCCAAGATTAGGACTTGAACATCTTGTGGAGGGCATGATTCAATTCATAAAACATGGGTCCTCCAACTTAGAAATTATAGCTTAGTGATAAAAAGAATTATTTTCTTTGGAGAAGAGAGAATAACCACACCCCTCAGCTATACCAACTGTCTCTATCTAAAACTCTTAAGTGGAACACTATCTGGGTAAAGAGAATATAGAAAAGAGCTTACACACTGAAACACATTTGAATCCCAAGAGGTCTCTTCCTCAGGAGGAGGGGGGAAAAAGTAAACTTCAATATAGCTCATAAAGGAAATAGCATTTCTTTTTCAACCCTTCTACTTGCACATGCTAAAGTACGGGGCATAGCAAATACTTAAACACTGAAAAAGGCATATGCCTAAAAGCCCAACTCAACACCTTGGTTAAATTTCAACCTACTTATACTTAAGAACACAGGAGTCTCTGTTAAGGTTCAATATAGTCACTTTAATATGATTATTATTGACAATTTTTTAAAGAGAAATTCTTTTTAAAGGATTTCACTGGAAATCCTAGGGTTTGGGAATCCCCCTAGCTTAATATACTCCTACTTAAAGGCTGTGCTTTTCAATGTTTTACACTTGGGGGTGATGCCTTGTGAACATTAATAACTTACCTGCATTGGCTTTAAGGTCTTCAGGTGTGACCATGACAACAAATCGGATTGCACGTTCATTCCGAAACATCTCATAAGACCACCGACGAATAGATCGCATACATTTCACTGCTGCAATGCCATTGTTGGCAATGAGAACCTGGGAGATTGAGGGAATGGAAATTGGACAAAAGGTAGAAAAGAAAGGCAATGATGGAGGAAAAGAGATGAGAGGAGTTTTGTAGATCTTTCTCTAGAAAAGTCAGAAATTCAAGTAGGAATTCTTATTGCTAATCTAGGCAGGAGGGACCCAGCACTCACATGCTCAGGTGGATGGTATCTTAAAATGCTAAATAAGCAAATACTTTAATATGCACCAAATAAAATTTACTTTTAACTTCATTTCTTTCATTTTTTTTTGTAATTATAAAATGGAACTTTTAATATTTTAAAGCCAGTTGGAATACAGTTTGCATGAACAATTTTTCATGATGTACAATTCTGTGGGCAGATGATGTCCCCAAAGTATTTACACTGACAGCCTTGGGAGGAAGGCAGGTGGGAATAGCTTTTTTCTGTGTATTTTAAAAATATGTTTATTAGGTAAGTTGTGAGCTTATAAAGCAATCATGCATAATGTGCAGAATTCCCATAAATCACCCTTCCAACAACAGCTTGCATTGTTGTGGACTATTTGTTATAGATTGTGAAAGAACATCATCAAAATATTACTACTATGGTTCACAGCTTACATTCGGTATATTTTTTTCCATACACCTCCCTATTATTAATACCATGCATTAATACTGTACATTTGTTATAGTTCATTGGAGAACACTCTCATACTTGTACTGTTAACCACAATCCATCTTCCACAACATGGTTCACTGTGTTATACAGCCCCAGGCCTTGTAAAATCCATCCAGGTATATAGAATCAATGGCTCTCACTTTCATCAGAGAGTTGTGTAGGCCTTGCCTCAGTTAATTTTTGAACATTTTCCTTAGTCCAAAAGAAAAAATCCCATACCCCCTATTATTGACCATTACCATTGATATAATACCTTCTTTGACATGGATACAAGAATATTATAATATTGCTGTTAACTACAATTAAGTTACATTAATTGTATTTTACCCACCCATCACCATATTCTTACTACCTTGTTAACAGTGACGTACATTTGTTCTAGTTCATAGAAGAACATTCTTGTATTTATACTATTAAGCAAAAATCTGATCCACCACTGGGTTCATTATGTTATACAGTCCCTATATTATTCTCTAGCTTTCTTTCAAGTGATATTTACATCCTTAAACTACCCCCTTTCAGCCACAATCCCATTTATAAACCATCCATGTTAGGTATAGTCACTATAATGTGTACCATCAACTCTATCCATTTCCACATTTTTACAGTCAAGCTAATCAAAAAGTCTACGTACTTTAAGCATCAGCCCTCATCCTGTCTCCTAGTAACCTATACTCTAGGTTTTAACGCCATATGTTTATTCTTCATAATTAGTTCATATTAGTGAGACCATACAATATTTGTCCTCTTGTGTCTGGCTTATTTCACTCAGCATAATGTCCTCAAAGTTCATCAATATTGTCATATGTGTCCCAATTTCATTTCTTCTAACAGTAGCATAGTATTCCATCAATATACCACATTTTGTTTATCTATTCGTCACTTGATGGACACTTGGGTTGTTTCCATCTTTTGGAAATTGTGAATAATGCCCCTATGAACATCAGTGTGCAAATGTTTGTTTGCACCCCTGTTTTCAGTTCTTCTAGATATATTCCTAGTAGAAGGTTTGCTGGATCGTAATGCCGTTCTATATTCAGCTTCCTGAGAACCCACCAAACTGCCTTCCACAGAGGCTGCACCATTCTACATTTCCATCAACAGTGAAGGAGTATTCCTATTTCTCTATATCCTCTCCAGCACTTGTAGTTTTCTGTTTTTTTTTTTTTAATGGCCATTCTATGAGGTGTGAAATGATATCTCATTGTAGTTTTGATTTGCTATTCCCTAATAGCTAGTGATATTGAACATTTTTTCTTTGTGCTTTTTCGCCATTTGTATTTCCTCTTGGAGAAATGTCTTTTAAGTCTCTTGTCCATTTTTTAATTGGATTGCTTGTTCTTTTATTGTTGAGTTGTATGATCTCTTTATATAGCATGGAAATCAAACCCTTACAGATATGTGGTTTCCAAATATTTTCTCCCATTGAGTAGGCTGCCTTTTCACCTTCCTGACAAAATCCTTTGAAACACAAAAATGTTTAAGTTTGAGGAGGTCCCAAGTATACATTTTTTTCTTTTGTTGTTCATGCTCTGGGTGTAAGGTTTAAGAAACAACCACCTACCACCAGATCTTGAAGATGTTTCCCTACATTTTATTCCAGAAGTTTTAAGGTTCTAGCTTTTATATTTAGCTATTTAATCCACTTGAGTTAATTTCTGCATAAGGTGTGAATCAGTTCTCCCATTACATTTGTTGAATAGATTATTCTGAGCCAGCTGGGTGGCCTTGACAGCCTTGTCAAAAAATCACTTACGGGGGTCGGATGTGGCTCAACTGGTTGGGCGTCCGTCTCCCATATGGAGGGACCTGGGTTCGATCCCCGGGACCTCCCGGTAAAATAAAAATAAAAATAAAAATTAAAAAAAAAAAAAATAAATAAATACAATGGATAAAGTAAATGAATAAATAAAATTAAAAAAAAAAAAAAAAATCACTTACGATATATTCACATACCATATGATATATCCAAAGTGTAGAATCAATGGCTTTTAGTATAATAAATAAATAAATAAATAATTGTGCAAGAATAGCCAGAAATAGCAGCTATGTATAGCAGGTGAAGCAGCATAGAGAGACTGAGAGGTGAATAATTTTCTTGTTTCTTTGTTTTATTATTATTATGTTTATTATTTATTATTACTATTATTAAATAATGAAAATGTTCTAATGATGATTGAAGTGAGAATGCACAACTATGAGATTATACCAAATACCACTGATTGTACACTTTGGATGAATTGTATGCTTTATTGTTATGTATCTGTTTTTTAAAAAATCACTTGACTATAGATGTGAGGGTCTGTTTCTGAACAATCAGTTTGGTTCCATTGGTCTCTATGTCTATCTTTATGCAAGTACCATGTTGTTTTTACCACTGGGTAATATGATTTAAAGTCCAGAAATGAGAGTCCTCCAGCCTCGTTCTTCGTTTTTAAGATGTTTCTGGCTATTTGGGGCCCCTTACCCTTCCAAATAAATTTTTTTTTTTTTTTTTATTATTATGGGTAAAAATCAAAATTCTCACAATACATACAAACATTTGTAAAATGATATATAAATATATATGCATATATGTGTATTTGCTTACAAAAATGTTATTTATATATATATATATACATATATTTTAAGAGGTGCTTAGATTACCTAAAATATTACACGGAACCCACTGGGATTCCCATGTTGCCCACCTCCCACACCTCCCACCCCAAATAAATTTGATAATTGGCTTTTCCATTTCTGCAAAGTAGGCTGTTGGGATTTTTATTGGATTGCACTGAATCTGTATATCCATTTGGGTAGAATTGATATTAACGATATTTAGTCTTCCAATCCATGAACAAAGAATGTTCTTCCATTTATTTAGGTCTTTTTTAATTTCTTTTAGCAATGCATTGTAGTTTTTTTGAATACAGGTCCTTTATGTCCTTGGTTAAGTTTATTATAAATATTTGATTTCTTTTAGTAGCTATTGTAAATGAAAGTTTTTTTCCTTACTTTCTTATCACATTGCTTATTAGTAGTGTATAGAAACACTACTGATTTTTACATATTAATCTTGTATCCTGCCATTCTGCTGAACTTGTTTATTACCTCTAGTAGCTTTGTTGTAGATTTTTGAGGACTTTCTAGGTATAAGATCTTATCATCTGCAAACAGTGGAAGTTTTACTCCTTCCTTTCAATTTGGATTGCCTTTTATTTCTTTTTCTTGCCTGATTGCTCTAGCTAGAACCTCTAGCACTATGTTGAACAATAGTGGTGAAATGGGGCATCCTTGTCTTGTTGCTAAGCTCAACGGGAAAGCTTTCAGTCTTTCACCATTGAGGACAATGTTAGTTGTGGGTTTTTCCTAGATGTCCTTTATCATGTTGAGAAGGTTTCCTTCAATTCCGATCTTCTGGAGTTTCCCCCCCCCCCCAAGAAAGGAGTCTGGATTTTGTCAAATGCCCTTTCTGCATCAGTCGAGATGATCGTGGAAATTTTTCTTCTTTAATTTATTAATGTGATGTATTTCAGTTATTGATTTTCTTGTGTTGAACCACCATAGCATGCCTGGGATAAAACCCACTTGATCATGATGAAAAATTCTTATAATGTGTTGTTGGATTAGATTAAGAAGTATTTTGCTGAGGATTTTTGCATTTATATTCATTAGGGAATGAGTCTAATTTTCTATTTTTCATAATATCTTTATCTGGCTTTGGTATTAGGGTGAGGTTGGCTTCACAAAATGAGTCTGGTAGCATTCCTTTCTGTTAAATTTTTTACAAAAGTCTGAGTAAGATTGGTATTAAATTTTCTTGGAATGCGTGAAAGAATTCACCTGTGAGGATCTGGTCCAGGGCTTTTCATTTTGGAGAAGTTTTTGATTACTGTTTCAATACCTTACTTGTGATTGATTTGTTGAGGTCTTCTATTTCTCCTAGGGTCAGTGCAGGTTGTTCATATGTTCCTAGGAAAGTGTCCATTTCATCTATGTTGTCTAGTTTGTTGGCAAACAGTTGCTCATAGTATCCTCTTATAATCTCTTTTATTTCTGTGGGATCAGTAGTAATGTCCCTGTTTTCACTTCTGATTTTATTTGCATTGTCTCTCTTTTTCCCTTTGTCAGTCTAGCTAAGGGTTTGTAAATTTTGCTGATCTTCTCTATAACCAACTTTTGGTTTTGCCAATTCTCTCTATTCTTTTTTTGTTCTCAATATCATTTATTTATGCCCTCATCTTTGTTATTTCATTCCTTCTGCTTTAATTGGGAATAATTTGCTTTTCTTTTTCTAGTTTCTCCAGCTGTGTAGTTAGGTCTTTGATTTTAGCTCTTTCTTCTTTTTTAAGCATTAAGGGCTATAAATTTCCCTCTCAGCACTGCCTTTGCTGCATCTCGCAGGTTTAAAAATTTTTTTTTTAAATTTACTTTATCCATTTTAACAGCCCCCCCCCACCATTTGCTGATTTGTGTCCATTTGCTGGGAAACTCTCTGTGTCTGTTTCCTGCCCTCTCTTCTCATCCTTCTCCTCCAGTCTTCCTTGGGATTCAATCCTGGGGACCTCCGATGTGGGAAAGAGGTGTCCTGCCACCTGCGCCACCTCAGTTCCTGGTTTTTCAGTGTGTCTTGTCTTGGCTTTCCCCTCTGTCTCTCTCCTGTTACAGTACCATCTTGCTGCGTGGCTCATTGGGGCCTGGCGGCATGCGCCCCTTCTATAGTTTTAAAAATTTTATCAGGAGGTCCCGGGGATCAAACCCAGGTCCCTCCATATGGCAGAAGGACACCCAGCCATTTGAGCCACATCCACCCCCTTGTAGGTTTGGATATATTGTGTACTCATGTTCATTCATCTCAAGATACTTACTGATTTTTCTTGTAATTTCTTCTTTGACCCACTGATTATTAAAGAGTATATTGTTTAATTTCCATATATTTGTGAATTTTCCCTTTTTCTGCCTGTTGTTGATTTCTACCTCCATTTCATTATGATCAGAAAATGTGCATTGTATAATCTTGATCTTTTTTAATTTCTTGAGCTCTGTTTTGTGACCCAACATATGTTTCATCCTGGAGAAAAATCCATTAGCACTTGAAGGAATGTATATCCTGTTGTTTTGGGGTACAGTGCTCTGTATATGGCTATTAGGTTTAGTTAATTTATCATATTCAAGTTCTCTGCTTCTTTATTGATCCAGAGGTTCTATCCAATGACAGGGTGCTGTATTGAAGGTTCCAACTATTATTGTAGAGACATCTATTTCTCCCTTCAGTTTTTTTTTAAAGATGCATTTATTTATGCCCCCCTGCTTGTTTGCACTTGCTGTCTGCTCTCTGTGTCTGTTCGTTGTGCACTCGTCTTCTTTTATAGGAGGCACCAGGAACCAAACCTTGGACCTTCCATGTGGGAGGGAGGTACCTAATCACTTAAGTCACCTCTGCTCTGTGCTTGTTGTGGCTCTCATTGTGTTTTCCTTCTTGTGGCTCTTAGCTGTGTCATCTTGTGGTGTCAGCTTGCTGCACCAGCCCATTGTGTCAGCTTGCTGTCTTGCTCATCTTCTTTAGGAGGCACCAGGGACTGAATCCAGGACCTCCCATATGGTAGGCAGGTGTCCAATTGCTTGAGCCACATCCGCTTCCCTCTCCCTTCAGTTTTGCCAGTGTTTGCCTCATGTAATTTGGGACATCCTAGGTAGGTGCATAAACATTTATGATTGCTATTTCTTCCTGGTGAATGACCCCTTTTATTAATATAATGTCCTTCCTTATCTCTAATAACAGATTTGCTTTTAAAGCCTATTTTACCCAAAATAAGTATAGTTATTCCAGATTTTTTTTTTTACTGCATGCATGGACTATCTTTTTCTAGCCTCTCACTTTCAATCTATTTGTATCTTTGAGTCTAGCGTGAGTCTCTAGTAGACAGCATATAGATGACTGTATATAGTAGACAACATATATTCTGCCAGTCTGTGTCTTTTGATTGAAGAGTTTAATCCATGAACATTCAATGTTATTAATGTAAAGGCAGTTCTTACTTCACCCATTTTGACCTTTGGGTATAATCTGTCATATTTTATTTTCACCACTCTTTTTACACTTTTAGTTACTTTTACTGATATAATCTTTATTTCTAGATTTTGTTCCAAGCCTCTCTCTCCTGTCTTTTCTTTTCAGGCTATAGCACTCCCTTTAGTATTTCCTACAAAGCCAGTCTCTTGGTTACAAACTCCCTCAGTTTCTGTTTATCTGTGAATATTCTGAACTCACCCACATTTTTGAAAGACAATCTTGCTGAATATAAGATTCTTGGCTAGCACTTTTTTCCTTGCAGTATCTTAAATTTATCATACCACTGCCTTCATGCCTCCATGGTTTCTGATGAGAAATCAGCACTTAATCTTATTGGGTATCCCTTGTACGTGATTAATTGCTCTTCTTCTTGCTGCTCTCTTTATCTCTGGCATTTGACATTCTGATTAGTAGTCTCAGAGTAGGTCTATTTGGATTTTTTCTGATGGGAGCACGTTGTGCTTCTTGGACATAGACATCTACGTTCTTCAATAGAATTGGGAAATTTTCTACCATTATTTCTTCAAATATTCCTTCTGCCCCTTTTCCCTTTCCTTCTTCTTCTGAGACACCCATGAAATGTATTTTTGCACATCTCCTGCTGTCATTTAGTTTCCTGAGACTCTGTTCAACTTTTTAATTCTTTTCTTTATTTGTTCTTTTGTGCGTTTGCTTTCAGAAACCCTGTCTTCCAGCTCACTGTTCCCTTCTTCTGCCTCTTCAAATCTGCTGTTATATGCCGCCAGTGTATTTTTTATTTCATTTATTGTGGCTTTCATTCCCATTAAATCTGCTATTTTTCTATGTATGCTTTCAAATTCTTCTTTGTGCTTACCTAGTGTATTCTTAATATCCTTAATCTCTTTAGCCAACTCATTGAATTTATTAAGCAGAGTTGTTTGAACATCTGTGATTAGTTGTCTCAACTCCTTTATGTCATCTGGAGATTTAGTTCGTTCCTCTGCCTGGGCCATATCTTCCTGTTTCTTGGTATGGCTTGTAATTTTTTGTTGGTGTCGTGGCATTTGATTTAGTTGATGTATTTATTCTAGGCTCCATTTCTCTCTTTAATCTAGATCTTTCTATTTGATTGACTTTGTGTTATAGCCTCTCTTTGATACTTGGTTCAACTTGTTTTAGAACTTTATAGTGGCTTATGTTTAGCTGATCTGAAAATTTCCAGCTCTTTTTCATTTGTTTTCTGCCCTTTCTCCCTTGTTTGTGGCAGAGTAGGAGCTGAGGGTACATTTGGTAATGTAAGCCATGTAGGCTGAAGCTGCTCACATTGTCGCAGGAACTGATGAAGTTTCTCCTACCTGCTCCACTGCCATGGGTAGGGATGAAGCTGCAGCTGTATGCAGTAATCTAAACCGTGCAGGCCAAGACTGTCTGATGAAGACTGATGAAACTCCACTCCCTTTCCTTCCCTGATTGGAGCAGGAATGGAGCTGCAGGTGTGGGCAGTAAACTAAGTCATGTGGGCCAAATCTGACCGCAGTTGCCCCAGTAGTTTGACAAAACACCGGTCCCCTCTTCCCCTGCCAGGGGTGGGGAGTGGAACCACAGGTGTGTGCAACAATCTTGTCTGTGTGGACTGAAAGTGGCTACAATTGCTCAGAGAGGCTGAGGGAGCTTAGTCTCTCCTCCTGACCTGTCAGTGGAAATGGAGACATTGGTGTGCCCAGCAATCTAGTCCATGCAAGTTAAAAGCACCTGCAGGTGCCCAAGGAGGCTGGTAAAACACCACTTCCTCTTTTATTCTATCAGAGTTGAGGATGTAGCCATTGGTGTGCCCAACAATCTAGTCCATGCAGGCCTAAAGCTACTGCAGTTGCCCAGAGAGGCTGGTGCAGGTACCCCCAGCTTTCCCCTCTACTGGAGGTGGGCCTGAAGCCCAGGCTAGGGCAGCAATCCAACCTGTGTGGAAATAAGCAGGTCCCTACCATCACTGTGATTTTTCAATCAGCCCCGCTTACACTCGTGCTGGGAGCAGAGTTAAAATGGAGACTACCAGCCCCTTTCTGACTTGGACAGGTTCAAACTTTAGCTGTACTTAGGACTGGACTTTAGCCAGCCATATTTACTAATCAGTAGCTTAAGTCAGTGCCAAACCGTCTCTTCCTCCCCATTTTTCAGAAACAGAGCTTCCCACTTCAGGCAGGGAATAGCTCCTGAGGCACCTTTTCCTGCCTGTGGGGGATGGGCACCAGCCTCCACAGCGTGGAATGCTCTACTCCTGAATCTTCACGGCAGATGGGCCATCTCCCATTATTCCAAGGATGTTGCAGGATGCTCTTCTGGTCTCCTGGGCTCCCCAAACAGGTGATTTAGATAGCTCCAGCTGATTACTAACTGCACTATAGGATGAGCTGACTCTTGCCTCCATCTTGCCCCTCCTCCTAACTTCATTTCTTGAAGAGAAAAGATCACAATTACTCAAACCCTGTGAGCCTGTGAATTATTCCACCATACTTATTACTAGGAAACAGAAGAAGGCAAATTTCATAGATATGATGTGTTATCAAATAAGGAATAGGGGAAAACCAGTGAGTGTAGTATCATGTACTATTTATTCTCTGTTGTATTAAAACAAGGCACATGGCCCTGAATATGTAAAAGAACCCTGGCACAAATCAGCATCTCTCTCCAAAATGCTGGACCCCAATACCATAGAAATGTAAAGACTGCCTCAGAAAGAGCGGTCATAAGAAAAACAGTAGAAGCATCAAAACATCTTGAGACTTCTCTGTAAACAAATCTTTCGTTTCTTTACCTGTCTTATGATCATGCCCATGAGGATAACATAAGCTAGGAGACACAAACTCTATCTCTACTGGAAAACTAACAGAAGGACAGTGCTGAAGCAATACTTTTAGTTGTGGGACTATAGGTTTCCATCCTTTAATCTTTTAATCACTGTGAGCTATTTCAACCAAGTCATCATCTCAGCTCTGACTTGCTTTAGATAAAAGTGACACAGAAGGGGACGGATGTGACTCAAATGGTTGGGCGTCCGTCTCCCATATGGAGGGACCTGGGTTTGATCCCCAGGACCTCCCGGTAATAAATAAATAAATAAATAAATAAATAAATAAATAAATAAATAAAT
>JAKSZT010054055.1:16699240-16849161 GCA_026826555.1 Tolypeutes matacus
AATAAATAAATAAATAAATAAATAAATAAATAAATAAATAAATAAATAAATAAATAAATAAATAAAGTGGCACAGAATTACTCACAACATTAAAAAATACCTGAAATCTCTTTAAGTATTTCACGTGGTATATTCCTCTAAACATCTCAAATACCTGGTAAAAAGCCAGTAAGTTACAGTATATCAAACTGTTTAAGCCTTCTGATCTGAAATTCTTTATTTCCTTAGTTCTAAATTCAATGCTGTACAGTATCTTTCCATTACCACCCCACAGCTAATTCATTCATTCCTCATACTGCCTTAAGTCAGTGCTGCCCAACCCTGTAAAGCCACCAGATCTTTCAAAAAGAACTTTATGAGCACTGTTTCATCTTAAGTAATTATATCTAAATTATCAGTGGTAAATACATCCTACTGAAAACAGTGAAATTATATAAATAGGATGCTAGAGAGGCAACAAGGATAATTCCACATAAAAAGTGAAAGTCTCAAAAAATCCAAATAACAAATTTGAGCAAGTCCAGACAACAAGGCATTAAATATCATGTATTTTTGAAAAAATAATTTAGCAAATTCCAACTTACCTTCTCAATCACTTTATTTCCACCAAAACGAGTAACAAATTCTGCTGGAGAAGCCACAGTGAAATCCCGTTGCGAATCTACTTTCTTTCGGTCTCGACCTTGCTTTACTAAGTGCAAGCCAGACATACTGGACCTATAAAAATAAAAAAGTCCATAGATAGGATTTCTTCACACCAACTATTGCCAATGGAGTCCTGCTCTTCATTACCATACTTAGAATACCCAGCTATACCCTCGTGAAGACGGCAGACCACATACTTTTCAAATACAAGGAAAAGAAGAAAATGATTCTTGCTTATAGGCATTTAAGAAAAAAATAAGTGCTCATGAGTAATAAGACAATATCAAAGTTCCAAGATACCATCACAGAGACAGGCAAAGGATAGAATGAAACGAAGTGATACAAAAAGAGACTCAGAAAGAATGTTAAAAACAACAACAACAACAATAAGACTATCTCTGGATCATGATTCTGACATGCTTTTGGCTTTCACCCCTCTATCTCTAGCTTTCATATTTCTTATGAGTTCTAAATCTACATTTTACCTGCCTACTTAATGTATTACCTGGGTATCCCATAGGCATCTCAAAATCAACAACTCTGAAACAAAATTCTTTACAAGGCAGCATAATATACCATATTTTATTGATTTAAGATGCCCCATTTTTTTTCTTTTTTTTTACATTTTAAAATCTGTGATATAGAGATGCATCTTACAATTGATGGTGCTTCTTATTTAATTGGCAATTTTTTTTTTTTTCTTTTTTTGCTTAGTGGTACATAAAATAATGGTGCCTCTAATAATTAATGGTATCTTAGATAAAAAATGCAATAGTGGAAATAGCACAGGCCTGGGTTCAAATTCCAGACTCTATCTACTTATTATCTCCATGATCTTTGGCAAATAATTTAACCTTGCTCAGCTTCAGTTTTCTCTTTGTAAAATATATATACTATCCACTGTTCCAGTATTTACCTATTTTCTCTGAGTTCCAAGCCCTCCCTTTTATGCTTTGTTCTGTGATACTGGTGTTAAGATTCTGCAAACTGTATTTCCAAGGGTCCTATCCAGCTCAATCCTATTTGGCTCTGCCAATGGGAAGAAAGAAGGGTAAGAGAAGGGACTTCCTTCTTGTTTTCCAGCTCTTATCAGCATTGCTTCAGCAGTAATAGAAAGTTAATTTCATCCTCCAGCTTCTGTTAACATTCCTAAGAAGAACCTTATTGCAGCAGCAGGTTGTGACTCCTTGACAGAGTATCAGCCTTGTCATGCTCAGTCATGCTCTGGGCTATGGCACCTGGGCCTATCAATCACCTGCTAGGCCAGGCTCCCTCCTCAGGGGTGTGAGCACCAGCTACTACCAGGAGTCCAAGCATCAGCCTCTAGTGTCCCTCCTGCAAGCTCCTAGGTGTTGGTAACACTACCCCTTTCCTTTTGTTCTCTCAGTTCTTGGGGTGGTAGCTCCTTCCTGCAGTCAGAGTTATCTCAGGAACTCCTTTTTGTTCTTTTATTCTTTTAATACCCAAGCAACCAGTTCTCACTACTGATTGCCTTTTGTTTATGATATCTGTAGCAGTTTGGCAGTTTGATGTAGTTATAAATTCCAAAAATGGTCTGTTCACCTGGGCATGATTAAGTTATGATTGGGGCTTTGATTGGGCCACCTCAGTAGGGCATTGAGCCCCACCCCTGGTGGGGAATCAAAGATAAAAGGCCTGGCAAAGGACACAGTTGGAGCAATTTTGATGCTGGAGCCCGGGGAAGAAGAGAAGGCCCCAGGATAGAGACGAGCTGTTTGCCTGACAGTTCACAGCTGGCCTAGTGGAGCGAGGCAAGGCCTGGAGAGTCTCATAGTCTGCAGCTGACCTTGTGGAGGAAACAGAGGAGCTGAGCTTGGAGAGAAACAGAGCCCTAGGAGGAGAGGAACCCAGGAAGCCTGAACCCTGGCAAATGTCAGCAGCTGTCTTGCTCCAACACGAGGCAACAGACTTTGGTGAACGAAGAAACATGCTTTATGGCCTGGTAACAGCAAGCTTCTACCCCAAATAAATACCCTTTATAAAAACCAACCGATTTCTGGTATTTTGCATCAGCACCCCTTGGCTGACTAATACAATATCTAATATCTAATGTGATTTCTCTTTCCCTGACCGGACCTTGACTGATAGACTCTCTGAAAGGGTGTTGTGAGGATTAAATGAGATAATGGATATAAGCCCCTTTATACAGTAGTTTTCTTCTCCTATTTCCATCTTTTCTCCCTTTCTCCTACAATCTAACCTTGATACTACAATAAATTATCTTTTCAAAATAAGAGTATGATTAAAGTCTTTCCCACAAAGAAAATACCAGGTCCAGCTGGCTTTAAAAGACAAGTTCTACAAAATTTCATGGACGGTAGTTCTACCAAAGTTCCAGACAATAGAAAAGAAGTAAAATTCCCCAGCTAGCATAAAACTGATACCAAAACCAGGCAAAAGATATTACATGAAAGGAAAATTCCAAGTCTATTTTACACACAACTTACAGATAGAACATATATATATATGGTTACAGATGCAAAACTGGACAAAATATTAGTAAAAAATATGTAACACCATGACCAAGTTGAGTTTGTCCCAGCTATACAAGGATAGTTTAATTTTTTAAAAATCTATAAATGTAAATCACAAAAACAGATGAAGAGAAAAACCATATGATAATCTCAACAGATATAGAAAGAGCCTTTGAAAAAATTCAATATACATTCATGACTAAAAGCTCTGTATTAGGGGATCTAATCAATGGTATTAAAAAAACAAAAAGAGGCATTAGGATTGGAAAAGGAGGAAGTTAAACTATCATTATTTGTGGATGATATGATCACTTACATAGAAAACACAAAAGAATTTGCAGATAAATTATTACAAATATTACGAAGACCTTAGTCTAGGTATATGATTAACATATAAAAAGTCCAAAAATATTATATGCAGATTGTATACAGATTATAAAGTTAAAAACAATTAAAACATACATACTTTTAAGAGATATATACAGACAAAATAAAGTTAGATGAAAAGGAAAATAAGGGAACAACTGGAAAATGGTATTAAAGAAAATGGTTATCTGGGTGAGGGGAGGCAGGAAGATGGATTGAGGAGAGACCATATGGTTAGACATAGGTTACTGCCAAGAACCTGCCTTGTTTTGGTAGTGAGCTTTAAAATTTTTTATACCATTTTAAAAAATAACTAAATAGCTAACCAAATAAATATATAATAATAGGCCACATGTGGCCCAATCATGAGAGAGTGTGCCAAGAACCAAGGATTATGATTATATAATTCTATGTCCCTGAAGTTAAACACACAAACTCAAAAGATCAGCTTTCAGTTATCTAGGATAGTTTGAAAGGACAGAGAAGAACCAGTAAGGAATTGCCTGAGGTAAGACAACAGGGGCAGCAAAACCTTTATTGTTAAAAGTAAGGTGGGGAAGGGACTGGTCATGAGGTTTAATCAATGGTCTGAGGTAGTAAAGGAATTTTAGGAGGGTCATTTATAATTAAACTAGGGAGAAAACAAATCCATTTTGCTTTTAATGATGGTATCCTCCATAAAGCCACATTCACACTGTTATTTGCACTTGTTCCCAAACTTTACTAAAAGATTAACAAGCAAAAGACGTTTGTGTGCCAAATGTCAGGAGAACAGATGGGTTTTTTCCCAACCCATCAATAAAATGTTACACCTCATGAACACTCCAATATGGCACTTACCTTAATTCTAATTGCTCATGAAGACAGCACTTTTACAAAACCAAATGCCAATTACATATTAGGTCATCAACATGTATGTATGCTTGTGCAAATATATGGATATATACACATATATATGTAAGATATCCACAAGCACATTTAAATAAGGCAGCATTAAAGAATTCAGTAATTAGGAAAAACTGTTGGAGAATTTTTAGAAAATGTTCTTCTCCATCATCCCTTACCAACTTTAACCCAATTTTTTACAACACATGGAAGCCACTCCATGTTGAATGAAACCATAAATAAAAGAAAAATGTCAACAAAATAAAAGGATTCAGAGTTGTGCGTCCTGCTGTGCTGTTGCTATTTTTAAAGTACCATCTCCCACTCTTGGCTACAATTTTAAATCTGTGAGTGTTTCTTACCTCTCCCCATCAGAAAGAATTCTTCTTGAAGGCAGGCACCAAATCTTACAGGGTTGTCTTTTTCAGTATCCAGCACACTACCTGACTTTCTGTGCTCACACATAATTTTATAAATAAAAAATAAGGCCAATCATCTATTTTCTCTCAGTGCCTCCATCAATAAAACTCAGTGAGTAAGATATTTCCCCAAAACATTTCCCTACATTTTATGTGAGTAAAGTGGTTCTTGCAAAACCACCACCCACGGGAAAGAAACAATTAAGAGACAGTTCTGACACTAGTGGTTCCTCTACCTCTACCACAACAAAGGCTACACACTGCCTTGCTGGTACTCAATATATATGTTTTGTTAACTGACTCCAAAGCACTCTTATCATTCTTAGACACTGATATTTCCAAGCCTTCATACTAAAATATTCTCTATCCTTTTCCATTCAGTAATTTAATTATCCCATGTTTAGACTGGAATGTTAAAGATTAGAGGGGCCTTAAGGAAAATGAGGGCCACAGAGGTGGCATGATTTGTCCGAGGTCACAAAGCTAGTACCAGCTTAGCCAGACCAGAAACAAAGTTTCCAGGGTTCCATTTCAGTGTTCTTCCAATGACACCATTCAACATCTCTGATGATAATAAAAAACAGTGGCCTGAAAACAATACCAAGGCACACATTAAAACAACAACAACAACAACAAAAATGAACTTTCTTGTCTATAACTTAAATTATTTGTCATTCAGTCTTATTTCTTTTAGGCCCTGAGTCCATGGATCAGTATCAATGTGTAAGACTGAGTGACAACTAGGTGAATCTCAAAAATATCAGGCCGAGAGAAAGATGAGAGACACAAAAGAGTATAAATTTATGATTCCATATGCAGAAAGATCTACAGTGAAGAAAGCAATTCAACAACTGCCTGGGGCCAGGGGGTGGGGAATTGCCTGCAAAGGGGGATGAGGATGATGGAAATGTTCTTGATCTTAATGTTGATTGTAGTGGTGCTTACACAGTCTACATATGTCAAAACTCATCAAACTGTATACTTTAAACAGGTATATTTTATTGTAGACTTTATACCTCAACATGGCTTTAAAAAATAATCTCAAGCTGTCCTATTAAAATGGGTACATTTTATTGTTGGTAAATTATACCTCAATAAAGCTGACTTAAAAAACTGTTACGAATGATATGGAAAGGGAACAAAGAATTAACCTTCAGGTACCTCTCTTTCATGCTCCACAGGTATTTAAAAATCTGAGGATGAAATGTCAATCAGAATACAAACTAGGATATATCTTAGAACCTCCCATTTTTTCTTTACCCTTATATACATTTGGATACCTAACCACTACTATGTGCTCTCCAGCAGAAATATAAGAGGATAAGGGAGGAGATGCAATTCTAACCTATCAAAACTTGACTTTTTTCAGCAATAGGAGCTTAGAAGTGTATTATTACATTTTGCCTCACCTACCTACCTGCCTACCTACCTACCTATCTACCTGTTTTCTGTAAGTATAGCAAGTGCCTAAGATTTAAAGAAAAGTAAATGTTAACAGTCACAAAATAACTCCTTAAATGGAATTATATTCACTTCCTTTGTATACAGTAAGCTGACAGCTGCAGGAATAGAGTAGTCAAGCAGAAAGATGCTGAAGGGAAACAGAAAATATGAACTAGCAATACAAAAACCCACAAAAGCTAGACTAGAATTTAAAGATAAGTTCTGTTCTTCCTGTAAGGTGAAAGATGACTAAATGTTTTTGCATTGCACTTCAGTCTATGCTTATGGTTTCTGAAACATACCATACTGTTGCCATCCTCTCAGCCTTTTCATCTGTTGTTCTCTTTGTCAAGAATGTCTTTTCCCTCCTTGTCTGCCAGCACTATTCCAATTACATCCTTCAAAATGCAACTAAACTGCCAGTTCTTCCAGTGAGTTTTTGCTGAGACCAATCCTTCCAGCTTCAACCCCTAAGGAGGTTACTGAGCCTCTTCTTGCTACATCAGAACTTGCACATACAGCTTTCCTACTAACTGAACTGTATTGTTATTTATGAATTTACATGCCCATCTTCCCTTGTCAGTGTGTTCCTTGAGATCAGAGACAATTATTTAATGCTATTATCTCTAGCATCAAAGAGCTTGCAGTTCAAATATTTCTGAATCATTATTGCTAAAATTAATTTTTGTTAACTACATAAAAATAACTAACAATCACCATTTCTGAATATTTGGAGTAGGAGAGACATTGTGTTAAGCTCTTTACATACAGTGGCAACTTTAATCCTCACATTAATGTTATAATGTCTGAGCCCCATTTTACAAACGAGGAAAGTGAGGCTCAGAGAGATTATGTAATTGACTAATGATCATACACACAGCTAAAGCGGACAAACCCAAGATCTGAATCCAGACTGATTCAATAGCCCCTGGAACTTGATCACTCTACAATACTGCCTCTTTAATTAAAACTGCACTGAATATAGTCAGTGTATAATCCCATTGCATATCCATGTAAAGAATTAAGCCAGGAGTTTTTGCAGATAGTTTTAGAGAACAAATTACTTCTATCTTTACTGACATGGCTTCTAATGATCACTGAAGCCTCAAGTATATGCCTGCCATACTATTACAAATCCCAGTTCCCTCAAGCAGTGAAAGAATGGATGAAAAAACTGATAGGATTATACTGATCTTAGAGGGGCTATACTAAATGGACAAATCTTAAAATTATGAAAGTGTAAAGTTAAAATTCAGGAGCCAGGAAGGGACAGGGCAAGAGTAAAGGCAATACTCCTTAGGGGAAACATTTTTTTCTCATTTAAATTACAAAAATTTGAAACACTGGAATATTCATTTGATTGTTTTCCTAGGCAAGTAATTTTAAAAAGTCACGCAGAACTTAGAAAGAGTTTCATGAATTCAGTAAGAAATGTGCTTGTACAACTAATAAAGCAAAGTTGAACTATTCCAAAGGAAAATTTGACATTTGTCAAGTAGTCTAAGGGATGACAGGCATTTTTATAAAAGGGGATTCAAAACATTTATAAAGTCTCTAATAGCATAGTGTCATGCAAATTTTATCATCAATTTTGTGAAGATAGTTTTAACTTGCTAACAAATACAACAATAAGGGGCAAACACTACACATATTATCAAAAGAGCATTAAGCAGGGAAGTGGATGTGGCTCAAGTGATTAGGCTCCCGTCTACCATATGGGGAGTACTGGGTTGGGTGGAGAGCTGGCCTGCACCACAAACTGATGCAAAAAGATGATGCAACAAAAAAGAGACTCAGGGAAGCGGCTGTGGCTCAATCAGTAGGGCTCTCCCGTTTACCATATGGGAGGCCCCGGGTTCGGTTCCCGGGGCCTCCTGGTGAAGGCAAGCCCGCCGGCACGGCGTGGTTAGCTGACCCAGCGAGCACAAGCAGCAAGGGGGGGATAAATGAATAAATAAATAAATAAATAAATCTTAAAAAAAAAAAAAAAGAGACTCAGAGAAAAGACAATGAGAGACAAAACAAACCAGGGAGCTTAGGTGGCTCAAGTGATTGGGTGCCTCTCTCCGACATCAGTGCCTCCTAAAGAAAAGACAAGAGAAGACAAGCAGACACAGAAAAATGCGCAGCGAAGGGACACAGAGAACAGACAGCGAGTGCAGGCAGCGGGGGTGGTGGATGGGGGGGGTGGGGGGAGTGGGGAATAAATACAGGAGAAAAAAAAAAAAAAAGAGCATTAAGCAGTTAAACTCTCTCCCACTGAAAGCTTTTCAATGTTTACCATTGCTGCCATCATGCGTCTATGAAATTCTCAAAGCATCCTAAGAAAAACAGACTTAGATTTTCTTTGGAACTTTCTGAATAGGACAGAGGATATATAAAGTCCCCTCAGGGGAAAGCAGAAAGTTAATAACAAAAAAGGTAATCTGTGGACAAGTTAAAAGAAAGAGAAAACTTCTAGTTAAACATGGTAGACTAAACATAAATATTATGCTCTGCTCTATCTCAAAACAGGAATGACAGGAAATGACAGGAATAGAATAAAAAATATATAGATGTCCACAGGACTAAGGGAATAGGAGAAGAATCTATAGCAGATAAGATTGCCAACAGAATCATGGCATTAGGACAAGAGATGAATGTGTGGTAACTGAATTAAGTTTGAGATTTCTCTGCTTTGTTAAGTGCTGAAGGAGCAGGAAGCCAATAAAAAGCAAGCTGATTCCGGAGAGCCAGTGTAGCTCAGTGGTTGAGTGCCTGCTTCACATGTATGAGGTCCTGGGTTCAATTCCTAGCACCTCCTAAAAAAAAATTTTTTTTTTTTAATAAAAATAAATAAGTAAGTAAATAAAAAAAAAAATGAAATAAAATAAAAAAAGGCAAGCTGATACCTCCAACACACTCAGAAAGGATTGGAGACGCCATGGATGGACCACTAAAGGCTAGGGAGCAGGGTGGACCTGAAAGCCAAGAACTGACTGGAAGTCTGTATAAGCAGCAGTTGAACACCCTAGAAACCCAGATCACCTCCAACTCCCCTGCAGCCACACAACTACCCTTTCCTCACCCAGGCAATTAAGCTTATTGGAGTTAAGCCTCCAGCAGACCCACAGAGGCTCTAGATCAGGAGTTCTTAACAAGGGGTCCATGAGCTTGAACTGAAATTCAAAAAAACATTATTCTTGTGGGAATGTGTTGGTACAGGTGTGATATATTTATTAAATAATACACAGTATAGTGTGGACTTAGTAAGGGGTCCATAGTTTTCACCTGACTGGTAAAGGGGTCTGTGGAGCAAAAAAGATTGGGGATAGCATGAGGGAGGTGGTTGTGTATCAGAGCACAGCTGAGGGCAGAAGTGAGACATGTGAAAACAAGGAGATCATGTGTAAGGATAGAATAGATCTCAAGATAATCACTTCCCATCTACCTCTGGAAGCTATTAGAGAATGTGGTCTTCCAAAAGGAAGAAGTAAAGCAAGAAAAAGAAAGACAGGGGATGCAGAAACAGGAGCCAATGCAGAAGAGAAAGGAATTCCCTAGATGACTGTTGTGCAGCCAGTTCAAACTGGTGAAGGACAGACAGCTCTAGGAGAGATAACTCCTTGAAAACAAATTGGACAGATCACCTTTGTATCTAACCATATTGAGAGTTTTAGAGTTCTGTCTGAGAGTTTGAAGGTAAATTGCTTAATACATACGTAACTTAAGCAAAGAACAACAAAAGTTTTAGATCGAAAAAAAATTCACAGGGCAGTGGATGTAGCTCAAGTGGGTGGCGCCTGCTTCCCATATATGAGAAGCATATATGAGGTCCTGGGTTCGATTCCCTGGTACCTCCCCCAAACAAACAAACAAACGAAAAAACCAACTCTCATTGGGGAGTGGATATAGCTGAAGTTGTTGAGCACCTGCTTCCCATGTACGAGGTTCTGGGTTCAATCCCTGGTACCTCTTAAAAAAAAAAAAATTCACAAAAGGAAATGTATTTCTAGAAGAGTACGCAGCTTAGCTATGAATATGTACACAGACACAAAAATGTAAATAATGAATATGGATTTAACCAAAAATTGTAAAGTAACCATATAAAAGGATGGGGAGATGGGGTGGGAAAGCATGTGTTGGTGAGATATAGAACAGTATAAAAGAGCTAAATCCTCATTTTCCACAGAGGAAAGCCAATGGCTAATATCTAAAATTGAGGCTCAAGAAATATCAGATAAACTAATTATTGTGAAATATAGATATAAAAAACAGAACTAAATGATTTGAGGAGTAAGACTGAAGAGTAAGAACTAGGTCAATTGTTTTTATTTTCTTATCTGACTTTTAAAACTAAATTCCTGATAAAACAAAATTTTGTTCTTATGTTCTTACAAACATACATACAGACAGACAGATAGATATTCTTATTTTGTATAAATGATTAGTAAGGTCCCTTTCAGTTCTAGAAAACCTCTTTCTCTCTCTTTTTTCTTTATATACATAAAATTTCAGTTACTTTTTACTTATTTGACTCTCAGTAGAAGTGCTGTATAGTTTCTCCCAAAATGGCAAAAGAGGAAGTAAAAAGGAAAAGGAAACAATGATTGTTCTGAAGACAAATTTTGCCAATTCGATGGGATTTTTGTTTTGTTTTTGCCAAGGTCTGGTTTAATTTTCAGGTAATTTTGTTCAATATAAAGACTACAGACTACAAAAATAAATGAGCAAACAAACAAAAAGATAATGGAAGGACCTTTAATGACTGATTATCAAGCAAATCATTCAGGTCTTCTATTCAATCATTAGTAAAAATAGGAAAACTAAGCTCCCAGGTTTCTGCTGGGGAGGCAGAGACTCACAAGAGGCATGAAGAATACCCAAGAAGTCCTGACATCTCCCTCAGCCTGAGCTCTAATGTCAGGAAGAATGATTCCAGGGTGAGGGAGCTTGGCATCCTCAACAACCCCACTGCAGCAGTGGCATGCAGCAAACAAATTTCCTAGCCCCCCGAGATGCATTCTAAAAAAAGTTTTCTGCAAAATCACCTTCAACAGGACATTATACACTGCATAGAACTGATATCCTTCCCTCTCAATAGTTAAAGACATGTGAACCTCGAAAAACCAGCCAACCCCAGTAAGCACATTTGGCACAAACTGGCAAATCCCTTAAAGAATTAATAGCACAGCAATGTCTAAACAGTGGAGCTTGTTTTCAAGGAAGTTACAACATCCATCACACATGGGCCCAGATATCTTTGGTTCAATTTCTGAATGTAAGATAAAATTTTAGAAATTCAAGTGCAAATATGCCAGGTTTTATTCACTTCCTTGAAAAAAAAAGCCATCAATTTCTTACAGATACAACAAATCATTAAATTTCTCATAAATTCCAGGGCTTAGCTGTCATTGTCTTACTGGTTTTGTTTTTTTAAAAGTATATATTGGGGGGTCAGATGTGGCTCAACTGGTTGGGCGTCCATCTCCCATATGGAGGGACCCGGGTTAGATCTCCAGGACCGATCCCCGGGATCTCCCGGTAAAAAAAAAAAAAGCATATATTAACTAAATATGGAACCCTAAAACTTACCTTTGGAGCATGTAGTATCTCACCTCCTTATTTTCTTCTGTGGAATCCTCCATACCAAGTCGACAAAGGAGTGAGTTTTTTCTTCAGATTTTGGCCTTTTATAGACAAGCCACAGTTCTTCCTCCGGTTGCAGCTGCTTAAAACCCAGGCGTACCAGAGATACGTACGCCTGCCTTCTTGGCCCTGCTTCAGCCAGACTACAGTATTCCTAGTGGCTTCAAACTACAGCCTTTTTCATCTACTGTGTCCCCAATTTCTATATTTCCCTAAATTTACTCCTTTTCTTATTTTCCCCTTACTCTTGGTTTACATACAAAATTAAGTCAATTTCCCAAGGGAAGTGAACGTGGGTGGTGATAGGGGTGGTGTAA
This sequence comes from Tolypeutes matacus, assembly GCA_026826555.1. Classification (NCBI taxonomy): domain Eukaryota; kingdom Metazoa; phylum Chordata; class Mammalia; order Cingulata; family Chlamyphoridae; genus Tolypeutes; species Tolypeutes matacus. Next base: position 16,711,439 of record JAKSZT010054055.1, read on the forward strand.
TAAAAGCTTGTGTAACTAGAAAAAAGATCTTAGCAGCTCTGCTTTAGCTGCACCAAACATGTTTCAACAAGAGTCACTTTCTTCTGACAGTTACCACAGAAAAGCTCTACCACCTCTCCTGGCTGCCAGGAGCACATGACAGAGAGGAACCAAGGCAGAAAGAAGGCAACGTTTACAAGGACAACTAAGCCAAGAAAATAATGGGGCACGAAATCCAGAGGGAAGAGGACAGCACAGACTAAGATAATTTCTGAGAACCAATCAAAACAAACAATACTGATTCTCAGACTGCGAAAGGGGGAAAAGCAGGTCAGGAGGGAAAGAGAAAACAGGCCACTACTAAAGAATCTTGAATAAAGTAGATATCACAATTCTAATTTTCAGATCAAAGTACAGACACACACATACAAAAACCTTTTAAACAACAAAATCTATGCTTTTATTCACCAAAACTTGAGAATAAGAATGGAGTTACTACCAACAGGATATAAAGATGTGGATAAAATTCCTGAATGGAAAAGGGCCCAGACAAATATTTTAGAGAAGGAGAAAGCTTGCCTGGAAAGACTACTGAGACACATATAATGTTATAAAAGCAAATTTGGCACATAGTGACAGATCCCTTAAAGAAATAAATACACCAAGACTTCAGTGATCTCTTAAGAGATAGAAGCAAAAATAGTTGTATGCTATACAATAATATCCTCGTGTTTTCGCTTTTAATTAAGTAGAAGCTCATGATATTGCCCCCCTTATAATGGGAGAAAAAACCAATGGCAGAGCTCTCGGCACGCGTGGTCGCGCTGGAATGGATTCCTCTTCGTCTTCCTCTGCCGCGGGTTTGGGCTCCGTGGACCCGCAATTGCAACATTTTATCGAGGTGGAGACGCAGAAGCAGCGCTTTCAGCAGCTGGTGCACCAGATGACTGAACTTTGTTGGGAGAAGTGCATGGACAAGCCTGGGCCAAAGTTGGACAGTCGGGCTGAAGCCTGTTTTGTGAACTGCGTTGAGCGCTTCATTGATACAAGCCAATTCATCTTGAATCGACTGGAACAGACCCAGAAATCCAAGCCAGTCTTCTCAGAAAGCCTTTCTGACTGATCTTGGCATTACCTCTTTGAAAAAAGAAGGTAGTTCAAGAAATGAAGAGCTGTTGATAGGATGGTTGAAGAAAAGGCTATAGGGGAATTAGCTCCTACCTTTTATCACTCTTGGGACATCCTGTCATCTGAGCATGAACAGAGACCAGTTACTTTTGTGTGGGGCTTGAGGGTCATATATGTTCTTGGTTGTGTTTTTTAATGCTTATCTTGTGAAAATAATTGACAGATGAATGGAAAACTACTAGATGCATATTACTGTATGTGGGACTATGCTTTTCTCAAAGTTCCATTAGCTGCTTCCTATAACTTGACAGTGGGACCACAGAGGTAACATCTGTCATTTGTGTGGATTCATTTCAGATTTCTGGGGAGATTGATACACATTTTTGTGTGTATCAGAAAGGGCAGCGATGGGGGAAGAATAATTTGGTACTGTAACTATAGTCCTCCTTATCTAGTGTTTGTCTATGAGTACTGGAAAAAAATCTATGGAGTGTTAAAACAGTACATCTCAACTTTCTAAATTATCTCCCTCCCTTATACTATGATTTACTTAAAAACCTATATAAAGCATGGTCTCTGGAGACAGTATAGGCAGCCTGAGAGTCTAGAGGCCTTTAGTTATAAAGGAATTTAGCCAGTGAACATAATGCTCATTACTAGACTGCCACAAGGAAGAAGTTAACTTAGTCTGTATTTCAGGGTACAAAATTCAAAGATGTGCCTAAATTAGTTATAAAGATTTATACCAGTCAAAAACTAATAGTTTCAGATAGAGGTGCATGCCTAATGTTAATCAGCATAGATTCCATTTACTGCATTCTTTTCATCAATGAAATAAAAGCTTCTACAAGATTCAAATCTGAAAAAAAAAAAAAAAAAAAAAACCAAGGGCAGACTGACAGCTTAGAATCTGTAGAATCACAATTTCCTGAGACAAGTCCTCAGAGCCAGTATAAACTTTTTTTTTTTTTTTTTAACCGGGAGGTCCCGGGGATCAAACCCAGGTCCCTCCATATGGGAGACGGATACCCAACCAGTTGAGCCACATCCGGCCCCTCAGAGCCAGTATAAATTCACCAGTCATGTCTAACCTGAATCATGCACTGTAGAAAAATTATTTCCCACCAAAATGCTGTATAGAAATATTTAATAATCTGATGGCAACCATTCAGAGAACCCATTTACCTTCCAGAAAAACTCTCCAAAACAGAAATATACAAATGACCTAGAGCACAGATAGAAGATAAATGATTAAAACAAATCTCTATCTTAGGACATTCAGGTAACTCAACTTGAAAAGACTCATCAGGCCATCCAACATGACCACCAGCCATAATAAAAAAAAAAAAAAAAAAAAAAAGGAAGTTCTGGGTTGTTCTCTGTCTGCACTTTGCATCATCCTTTCCACACTATGCCAATGTCCCAAAAAGTCAGATTTACTTTTTCCTTCCAAGAACCAAGCTGACACAGAAGAGTTCTCCTATCTTTATGTCTCTTTAGAATAACCTGTCTCAAAAATAAAGCAATGAGGCTTTTGTTCAGGACATTTACAGAGACCACAGACTTAGGAGCAGCAAAAAATTTTACACACATCTGAGAACCTCCAGATGCAGGCAGTTTCTAAAAAAGAATCACTCAATGCCTTTGATATATAAATTTGACATTCATAAAGCAAATAAAGCATTGAGTATAAGGGCCATTTTGCAATCAGTAATCAACTTTGTGCTTCCTTTCACCAAAGGAATCTTCCTAAGACAACCAAACCACCAATATAGCATACACCAATCCAAAAACAAAGCTAGAGTTTCTACTCTTTTATGGATGCTGCTCACAATCCTTCTGTAATATTAGAATGCAAGAAAGGAAAAGTCCCATTCATCCCCCCAAATTCAAAGCATCCTCATTTTAATCTACCATGAATAGAGGTCCAAGGTAGACACATACCTGGCACAAAATCCAACTAGAAGCCCACACCGATCACAGCTTTGTAACATGCCAGGCACCAAAAATGACCTGGCAGTTTATCCAACAGACAATGATGGATTTAGCTGGCTTGACTGCAATGTAGCCTGAAATATACTGCAGCACACACCGTGGGAGACTATTTTATATTGGAGATTTTACAGGCAGAGAAATCTTGGATCAAGGATATACATTTGTTGAAAATCAACTGACCACATATACAAAGGTTTGCTTGTGGACTTGCAATTCTGTTCCACTGATCTATATTCCTATCCTTGCAATAATGCCAGTCTTGATAAGTGTGGCTTTATACTAGGTTTCAAAATCGGGCAGTATTAAGTTCTCCAACTTTGCTCGCCATTTCAAAATTGTTTGGCTATTCCAGGTCCTTTTGAGTTTCCATGTAAATTTTAGGATCTACAGAAAATTCTACAGGAAAAAAAAAAAAATCCTGCTAGGATTTTGATAGGGATTATGTGACTTCATATATCCATTTAGGAAGAAATGCCATTTGGATAATACTGAGTCTTCTAATCCATGAACATGAAATGTCTCTCCATTTATTTACATTTCTTCAATTTCTCAGCAATATTCTACAATTTTCAATGTTCAAGTTATACATTTCTTTTGTTAAATTTATTCCTAAATATTTTATTTTTTATGCTATTGTGAATGAAATTGTTTTCTTAATTAAACCTTTGGATTGCTCATGACTAGTATATTGAAATACAACTGATTTTTGTATATTGATTTTGGATCCTGTGACCTTGCTACACTCATTTACATTTAAAAAATAACTTTATTAGAATATGATTCCTATACCATACATTTCACCCATTTAAACTATGTAACTCAATGGTTTTTGGTATATTCACATAGTTGTAAAAACATCATCACAATCAATTTTAGAACATTTTCATTATTCCAATAAGAAATCCCCTTCAATTGCTACCTAGCCCTAGAGAACCACTAATCTACTGTCTGCCTTTATAGATTTGCCTATTCTGGACATTTCATATAAATGGAGTCATACCATATGTGGTCTTTTGTGACTGGCTTCTTTCACTCAGCATAATGTTTTCAATGTTTCAATGTAGCATGTATTTGTAGTTCATTCCTATTTATGGCCAAATAATATTCCAAGGTTATCACATTTTGTTTACCCGTTTGAGTCCATCAGCATTTGGGTTATTTCCAGCTTTTGGCTACTGTGAATAACGTTGCTATGACCATTCATATGCAAGTGTTTGTGTGGACATATATTTTCATTTCTCTTGGGTAAATAACTAGGAATGAAATTACTGGGTCATATAGGAACTCTGTTTAACATTTTGAGGAATTGCCAAACTGTTTTCCAAAGTGGCTGCATCATTTTACATTTCCATGAGTAATGTATTTTGGTTCCACATTTTCCACATACTTACCAATACTTGTTGTAGTCTTTTTTATTGTAACCAGGTTAGTGGTAACTCATTATGGTTTTGATTTGCATTTCCCTAATAAATAATGATGCTGAGCATGTTTTCATGTGCCATTTGTATATCTTCTTTGAGAACTGTCTAGTCAGATCCTTTGCCCATTTTTTAGTAGGGCTATTTGTCTCTTTATTATTGAGTTCTAAGAGTTCTTTATATATTTGAACACCTGGATACATACCAGTCCCTTAAAGATATTTGATTTGCAAATATTTCTTCCCATTGCATGGGTTGTCTTTTCATTTTTTTGGTATCATTTGCAGTACAAAAGTTTTAAATTTTGATGAAGACTAATTTATGTAACTTTTCTTTTGTAACTTGTATTTTTGATGTGATATGTAAGAAACCCATTTCCTAATCTAATATTACAAAGATTTATGTTTTCTTCTAAGAGCTTACATTTTCAGCTTTTACATTTAGGTCTTCGATTCATTTCAAGTTAATTTTTTGTATATGGTATGAAGTAGAGATTCACCTTCATTTTTTTTAATGTGGACCAAGTGCATGCCAGCACCAATTGTTGAAGAGGCTGTTCTTTCTCCCTTGAATTGTCTTGGCACACTTGTTGAAAATCAACTGACCATAAAATGTAAGAGTTTATTACTGGACTCTCAATTCTATTCCGTTGATCTTTATGCCTATTCTTAGGTCAGTACCAGCTTGATTACTGTAGCTTTGTAACAAATTTTGAAATCAGAAAGTGTGCGACCTTTGTGACAGTTTGAATTTGGTAAATCTCCTCCACCACCACCCCCGCCCCCAAAAAAGATTATGTTTCTGAACTAATCCATTTCTGTGGGTGTGAGATCCTTTGATTTTATTAGATTCAGTTAAGGGGCCTTGATTAGAGCACTTTATTAGATCACTTTTGATTGGACTACATCAGTGAGGCATGACTCAGGTTGGATCTCTGCCCTCTTACTAGAGTCTTATATAAATGGAGACACAGAGAAAGAAGACACAGAAAAGGGATCTCTGCCATTTTGGAATCGTTAGCAGCTGAAGCTGAGGCATGAAGCCCCCAAAGAGGCAGGGCCCACAGAGCAGCTCAAGGCTGAAGAGAGGAGCCACGTGCCTGATAGCCCACATCTGGGCTCAGGGAGAAAGCAGAGCAGCCAAGACTGAGAGAGGAGGACCAGAAAGAGATAAGTCATATGCCTGACCACCCAAGGCTGAGCTCCTGGAGATGGTGAGCCTTGAGGGGAAGGCAGGGACCTTGGCAGAGATCAACTGTCATCTTGCCTCGCCACATGACAGGACGCCAAGATCACAAGTAGCTGCCTTGGTGAGAAAGCATCTCTGAGATTTTGATTGGAATTGTGTCAAATCTATAGATCAATTTGGAAAGTACTGTCACCTTAACAATATTAAGATTTCCCATGTTTCCATGAAAAGACTTTACGCTCTGCACTTCTTTCATTAAATTTATTCCTAAGTATTTTATTCTTTTTTATGTAAATTCATATATTACTTCCAGTAGATTTTTTGTGCATTTGGGATTTGCGTTATATAGGATCATGTTACATGGGAATAGAGACAGTTATACTTCTCCCTTTTCAATCTGGATGTCTTTTATTTCATTTTCTTGCCTTCCTGCATGGGGTGGAACCTCTAAAATAATGCTGAGTGTAAGTGGTGAAAACAGACATCTTTGCTTTGTTCCTGATCTTAGGGGGAAAGCATTCAGTCCTTTTTTGTGCCATTTATTCTTTGTTTATAATTTCTATCTCATTATTGAGAATTTTTATTTATTGATTCATTATTGTGAATTCTTTTTTTTTCTAAAAAGAAGTTGATGTTTACAGAAAAATCATGCAGAAAATACAGAGTCCCCATATATCCCCCTCTCTAATTCTTTAAACATGTTTTTCCTTTAGGTCTTTGAATAGATAACAACTGCTCCGAAATCTCTGTCTGCTAAAAGCAGCATCTGGGAACACATGGAGACAGTTTCCATTAACTTTTTTTCCCAAAAATATAGGTCACACTCATATTTCTTTGCACGGCTCATAGTTTTATTTTGTTTTGTTTGAAAACTGAACATATTAATTTATTGCAGCAACTATGGATTCCCATTTTTTTTACCCATGAAGGTGGTGGTAGTGGATATTCCTGTTTGTTTGCTTCTTTCTTTGCTTGTTTAATAACTGCAAATAACTACAGGTTAAATCTGTAAATTCTGTTTCCCCAGCAGTGTTTAGCCACTGATATCTCAGCCCATTTCTTTTTATGCTTTCTTAAATAGACTTTTTATATGCATGTTTGTTTTGTAAGTTCACAACTTTTATTACACACTTAATATGTATATTCATGTATGAATGATATACTTCAATAAGATATTTAAAAAAAAGAAAGAAAAACTTTTAATGGCTTTCAACAGACTTCCAAAGGAAAAGCATGTTATTTGAATTCCTTGCACTCATTCTACATTTAGATTTTTCTGTATTCATATGCAACTTTGGCAGTTTTAAAGGTAGTACTTGTTTGGAAGGAAAAAAGGGAGCATGGTATGTTTAACAATTAACTTCAGTGGGTAGATGTTGAGATCCTTTAATTTTCAAAATCATAAATATTTTTACTATTTGAAAATTTTTACAAAAATCAGGTATTAATTTTGAAAAAGTTATTTTAAAAGAACATTAAAAAAGACATTTTAGAGTAGTTTTCAGTTCATAGAAAAATTGTACAAAATGTACAGAGTTCCCATATACCCACACTCACCCTTCCCCCACATACAGTTTCCACTATTATTAACATCCTGTGGGAAGGTGATGTGGCTCAAGTGGTTGGGCTTCCATTTACCATATGGGAGGCCCTGGGTTCGATTCCCAGGGCATCCTGGTGAAGGCAAGCTGGCTGCCTGCGCGGCGCGGTGCGCGGAGAGCTGGCACAGCAAGATGACGCAACAAAGGAAGACAAGCAGACACAAAAAACGCAGAGTAAATGGACACAGCGAGCACAAGCAGCAAGGGGGGGCATAAATAAATAAATAAACTTAAAAAAAAAAAAAATCCTGCATTAGTGTGGTGCATTTGTTATGATTGATGAACTAATATTGATATATTAATATCCACAGTTTATATTAGGTTTCAGTTGTATGGATTTTGACATATGCATAATTCCATGTATCCACCATTATCTTATACAGAATAAGTCACTGCTCTAAAAATCTCCTGTGCTCCACCTATTCATCTCTCCCCTTGCCCTGAACCCCATAACTTACAACCACTGATCTTTTTACTGTCTCTATAAAACTATAGTTTTGTGTTTTCTAGAATGTAATATAGTTAGAATCATACCACATCACGTAGCCTTTTCATACTGGCTTCTTTCACTTAACAACATGCATCTGAGGTTCCTCCATATCTTTTATAGCTTGATAGCTCACCTCTTTTTATCACTGAATAATATTCCATTGCATGGATGTACCACAGTTTAACCATTAAGCTACTGAAGGACATCTTCGTTGTTCCAATTTTGGGAAATTATGAATAAAAGCTTCTATAAACATTCATACCAGTTTTGGGGTGGACATAAGTTTCTCAGCTCATTTGGGTAAATATCTAGAAGAATGATTACTGGATGGTTTAGTAGGACTATGTTTAGCTTTGTTTTGTTTTGTTTTTTTTTTGTTTTGTTTTTTTTTACCGGGAGGTCCCGGGGATTGAACCCGGGTCCCTCCATATGGGAGACGGACGCCCAACAAGTTGAGCCACATCCGACCCCTATGTTTAGCTTTGTAAGAAACTGCCAAACTGTCTTCAAAAGTGGCTGAACCATTCATTATAACTACCAGCAATGAATAAGGGCTCCTGTTGTTCCATATCCTCACCAGCATTTGATGTTACTAGTGTTTTGCATATTAGCCATACTAATTGGTGTGTAGCAGTATCGTGTTGTTTTAATTTGCAGCTCCCTCATGACATATAATGTTGAGTATCTTTTCATATGCTTATTTGCCATCTGTATATTTTTGGTGAAGTGTCTGTTAAGACCTTACGTTCACTTTTTTTTTATTTTTTCATTTTTTTATTTTACTGGGAGGTCCCGGGGATTGAACCCAGGTTCCTCCATATGGCAGACGGACGCCCAACCATTTGAGCCACACCTGCCCCCGTTCACTTTTTAATTAAGTTTCTTGTGTCCTTATTGTTGAGTTTTAAGTTTTTTTTTTTTTTTTTTTTTTTTTGTATATTTTGGATACAAGTGCTTTATCAGATATGTGTTTTGCATATACTTTTCCCCAATCTGTGGCTTGTCTTATCATAATCTGAACAGTGTCTTTTGCAGGGAGGTTTTCAAATTTAATGGAGTCCAAACTAAACTAATTACCAAGGAGCAACTGAGGTAGCAGTTGGAATTAGATGACATAAAAGTACCTGGAAAACTTTTTAGGAGTAATGCTTCCATAACTTGTTGAGTTTCCTTTTTCTGTTTTGTTTTGTTTTTTTAATTTGAAGTGAAGTTTAGGGAAAAAAAAACTCATTGCCAAACTCAAGGTCACCTAGATTTTTTCCTATATTATCTCTTAGAAATTCTATAATTTTGCATTTTACATTTAAGTCTATAATCCACTATGAATTAATTTTTTGTGGAAGGTGTAAGATCGAAGTCTAAATTTATTTTGTTGCATGTGGATGTCTAGTTTTTCCAGTGTCCTTTCTCCATTGACTTGCCTTGCTCCTTTGTTAAAAATCAGTTGACTATATTTGTATGGAGTCTATTTCTGGGTTTTCTATTCTTTTCCATTGATCTAATCTATTGTTTTCCTAATACCACACTGTGTTAGTCTCTGTAGCTTTAGTAAGTCTTGAAGTTGGTGTGGCAGTTTGATATTGTTTACAAATTCCAAAAATAGATATTGGATTATGTTTGTAAACTGGTCTGTCCCTCCAGGCATATTCAATTATATTGGATTCAGAGGTTTCACTTTTTAAATAATGATTAAGGCTTTGATTGGGCCACATCAGTAGGATGTTGCATCCCCACCCCCTTGGTGGGCAGGAACTCACAGAGAAAAGACATGGCAAAGGACAAGAGTTGAGAGTTTTGAGCTGGAGCCTGGGAAGTAAACACACAGGAGAACGCAGAACAGATGAACCTGGAGAGAATCGAACCCTGGGGAGAGAGACAGAGCCCCTAGCTGATCTAACTTAAAAATAAAAAGCAGAAACACAGTTCTCTACAGTGAGGCCTATATCTTTCCACCAAGTTATAACTACATTCTTAGGGCCTTATTTTCAAATGTTTGGGTCATAAAACTTAGAAAGTGATTCATCCAATCTTTCATTGGTACTCTAGAAAGGCCATAACCACATGATACAAGTCATCTCCATCCCTGGAAAAAAAATCTATGTTCTATTTTTGCCTAGCCATCATCCATCACACTCACTGACTTTATTTTATTTTATTTTTAAAGATTTTATTTATTTATTCTTTTATCCCCCCCTTGCTGCTTATGCTCACTGGGTCAGCCAACCACGCCGTGCAGGCGGGCCTGCCTTCACCAGGAGGCCTCGGGAACCGAACCCGGGGCCTCCCATATGGTAAACGGGAGCCCTACTGATTGAGCCACAGCCGCTTCCCACACTCACTGACTTTAGCACCTAAAAACCAATCACTAGACTTGCCCACTCTCATCTTATACTATGGCAATTACTTAGTTTCAGATGACCTCCAGTTAACATTTCTTAGGAATATTCCTGCACCCTTAATGTATATCATCTTTGAAGGTTTAGAATATTCATTCTAGGAGCTGATCCTAAACTCAACCAATCTCTATTTAATTTTGGGTTCAAGGAGGGAAAAGGAGTATCTGAACCAATATTGTAATTTTCATAGATAAGGAAAATGAAGTCCAAATAGGTAACATGAATAGTCTCTCGTCACACAGCATGAATTCCTCAATTTGACTCACTTTAAATTACCTCCAAGGACAACACATCCACAAGTGACTTAAGAAATGGATCAAGGGAGAGCCTTTGTTCTATCTGGAATATTAGCTGGCTAAGAAGTAAATGGGAAATGGCACTGTCTCTTTCTCAGACTGCTAATTCACACTTTAATCCACGGCTCCTCCGTGAGGTATGGACATGAGTTTTGCAACAGCAAGGCATACAAAAAAAATTCCTAGATGCTCACACTACTGACCATACAGTCTTTGCACAAGAGCCATCAACTTTGGGAATGACATGGCAACTACAAACTACTGTAATACCATCAGCTGAGTTTCCTTTAATGACATTATTTCACCTTAGTCAAACTCACAGTTTCATAATCCAAGGAGTGGATATTATGTTTCACACAGTCTCAAATTGAACAAATTTCTCAAGGTACTGTGTAGTTTTAAAGATTTAGATTTAACCCAGTGTTTCTCAACAGGGGCGCCACAGCATTTTGGAAAGGGTAATTCTTGCTTGGGTGGGATTGTCTAGTGCTTTGCAGAAGGTTCAGAATAACTGGTCCTCTGTCCTCTAAGTGTAAGTAGCCCTCCAAGGCACTACCCCCACAATTTCCAAATGACCATGAGCAAGAAAGATACCATGACCAGTATTAACCTTCAAGTCAACCATTAAGTGAACTATGAAGTAATAAAAATGTTTACTTAAAGACCTGACCTCTTTTCCCTGCCACTAAATACTTCCTTCCATTCCTGTTTTTAAACCAGAGATTAGACACAATACTTTATTCAGAAACTCCATAAAATCAACTTTGTCTGGACTAGCTATGTAAATAGACCAGCTATATAATTAAGACACTAGTATGACCAGGGAAGTAGAAAAGAAAAATTACTGAAAAAGGATCAGGGAATCTGAGTTTGAATTCTAGTTTTCTGGCTATTCAACAACCTTAGTCAAGTTATTTCCCCTCTTTGGGCTTCATTTTTTCTCATCTAAAAACCGGGGGGGGGGGGGGGGGGGGGGGAACTGGACTAAATTATCTCTCTGGTTCACTACAGTTCTGGGAATCTGTTAAGTAAATACAATTAACTTGCTTTTTTCTTTTCTTTCAATCTCCACATGGTTAAATATCTCTCAAAAGCCAGTTCCACCAAAGCCCCAGGGATAACCAGAGTGCAGGATAGCAACATCCAGTCAAGACACAGTTTGGGATTTCACTATGGAGTCTGTGGATATTCTTGAGTGTATAAAAAGGAGCTAAATTGTTTGATGACCCATTAATAATAGATGCACCAAGATAATAACAGCAGCAATCACCACCTTAACTTAGGTTTATCTAGGCTAGACCTTTAATCTCAACCCTGGCTACAAATTAGAATCATCTGGATAGCTTTAACAAAACAAAACAAAACAACAACAACAACAAAAAACTGGCTCCAAGACAAATCAAAACCAAATGACTCAGAATCTGTGGGAATAGGGTTTATGTTTTAAAGGCTCCCCAAGTGATTCTGATATCCAGTGAGAGACAAGAACCACTGACCCTTCTATCCAAGAAATGCAAAGCATATGACCAAATATTAGTATCTCACCCACTGGTTGTATAATTAAACATAAATAAATAAGAATAGTCCACTGCTGCTATTTGTTGACATTCTCAATTATATATAGAAACTTGTATTTCTTAAAAAAAAAAAAAAGTAGAGTGCTATAACAACACTTTGTTCATATACCACAGTTGTTTATTGAGACTGGCTCTGCTAGAAACGGAATATAACTTAAACATAATGAAGCAGTTATAAGAAAGATAACTACAAATTTGTCCATCCCTGTAGAATTCCCAAGTATCATCAAGATAGTTATGACAGTGTTAACTGCTAATCAAAATAGTGCAGAAAACGGAAATTCCTCAACCTAAATTTCAAATACTAAAATGGAAGACGAATAGGAAAAAGTCATGAGGGACATTTAGGAAAATACACTACCAAAACCTATACTCCATACAAAATACATAATTTCATACTCATTCATCAAAGTTTTAAGTCCACTAACATAAGACAGGGTGAAACATTCTTGGCTAAAATTATTCTTGCTTCTTTTCAGATCAAAATCAGTCAAACCAATAGCACAAGTTAAATAAATAAATCATTAAACTTCTCTCTCTTACCTCATGTGTAAGGCCAAGTCATCCTGGAGGTTGGAAATCCCCAAATCAGAGAGCATATCTGAGCCAACAGAAGCCGGTAACAGAGAGCCCTCCTTCTCCTCTAGTAGGTCCAACTTCACCGAGTTGCTGATCTCATCCTCTGAGTTATCTTCAGACACAGAACCAATTATGAATCGGGAGTGCTGGTTCAGCTCCAAAGGTTTGGCCAAGGGAGATGGCTCATCCATTTTTCCTTCAAAATGAGCTCTCAGAGCTATGAAGAATATGAAGAATAAGTGAGCAAAGCAGTTATGGGTGATAATCTGTATCTAAGGATGGCCAACTCATTTAGGTTATACCTAATATGCTACAACTGGTGCTTGGAAAAAGGCAGAGTTTGAGAACTATCTTCACTGGATATTCTATTTCAGAACCTTTGTTGTCCACAGCAAGAAAAATTGGGACCGTGGTAACTATGCCTAAAAAATAAAAGTCAGCTCCCTTTTTCCCAAAGAAATTTCTCTTTAAAAACTGTAAGCCATTCCCAATCTTTTTAACAATTTGTTAGTGTCCAAGAGATAATTATGATCAATGCAGAAACCTTTGCATTAGATGAAGTAGATATAGTAGATACTTGTTACACTGTTACAATTCCTGTTAATATTGGGTAGTAGGTGTGGGCAAGGGTTGGGGACAGTGGTGATTGTTTGAAATCTGGTGTTTAGAATGAACTACATAAATTATTATCTGGTTCTAAACTCTATAGTTTGAGAGGCTATGAATTTTACATAAGTGAATACCTTTAAAGAAAATTCCAGGTGAGTAATTTAAAAAAAAATCTTTACTTGTCCTCATGTATCTTTTTCTTAAATTACACCTTTCAAAATTCACTTAAAATGTTTACTTTTGGCTCATTTTGCTGATGTCAGTGTAGGGAGAAAGTGAATATACCACCAAATTTAAAATCTGTAATTAAAGTAATAGAGGTATCATGTCAATTAAGTACTATTTCTCTAGATATGGGACCTTACTGGTCAGAATTAGATATCATCAAGCAATTGCCAACTACTTAATAAACACCAAAACACAGTTCAAAGCCTACAACAATAAAAACAAAAACCATTTTATTTGAAACATTACTTACTCTGTCATTCTAAAAGTCCATCAAATAAACTATAAAACTACATAACAACTCAGTATTAAACAGTGTATAGCCTGACCTATCTTTTCACTGGTTTGATAAATAAAAGTGAAATCATTTTATTTTGAGCTTAGTAATAGGTTTTATATGCTATAAACCACTATAAGGTATAAAGATTGGTAGGGAGCAAAGTCTTTGACAATGGACAACAATAAAACATCATGACTTAATTAAAAATGCTCGGGAATCACCAATCTAGAAAATAATAATTTCCTATTCCAAAAAAATAAAGATCTTAGGAGATAGATATTAAGACCGACACTAAAGTTATTAAAAATACACATGTACTATTTTTTTTTTTTTGGTTGTAACGTGTGAATCAGAATTATTCATTTACAGGGACAAAATGGTATTTGTAGATGCTAGAACAGGGGTTCTCAAAATGTGGTTCCTGGACCAGCAACAGCAACATTGGCATCACCAGAGAACTTGTGAGAAGTGCAAATTCTTGGGCCCACCCCAGGCCAAATGAATCAGGAACTCCAGGACCTGGGCATAGCAATCTGTGTTTTAACAAGCCGTAAGGTTTGAGAACAACTGTGCAATGTTTTAAAAAAGACATTTCTAAAAGTGAGTTGGAGGTCACTAAAGCTAACTTTTATTTCTGAATATAGAATCACATATAAAAGTATCATGCAACAGAAAAAATTTTTCATTTAAATTTATTACACATTTCTCCTTTAGAATATTAGGTTTCTTTAATAATAATAATAAAAAAAAAAGTGGCTCCAAATTTTTAAAGAGGTTCATTTCCAGAAACCTAAAAGAAAATCGAATCATTTGAAAAGAAAGAAAAAAGGAAGGAAACAAAGGAAGGTAGGTAGGCTGGGGAAAAGTTCTAACAGAGTCACCATTTTGAAGAACACTAATAGGTACAGAAGCAAAAAGGCTATTCTTTCATATTTTAGAGCTATGAATATTCAAGTCTAAAAATAATTGTAGATACAAAAAATAAAATTCCATCTCAACCAGAAGTGCCGTCATTAACATGGCAAGATTAAGATATCCCCTGGAAAAGTTTTCCCTCACAATAAACCAACAAAAAGACAAATCCCACTTGCTTGGAATTCTGGTGGACAATGGAAAATGGAGAAGGACTCCACAAACACTGAATCAAAGAAAAAGAAAAACAATCTTCAAAATTAGGTAGGAGATTTTCATCCCAGATTCACCAGAACGGACCCCTCCACTTCACTCCCTCCTGTGCAACTTAAGAGTTGCATAGAGGCAGCATGGTCTCGGTTCCTTCAGCTGCAGATGCAGAACATACAGCCACTCATAGCAGCAAGTTGGAAACCCACACAAATCCAGCCATAGGGACTTAGTTTGCAGAGAATCAAAGCAGAACACAAGCAGGTGAGGAGATACTCAATCCAGTCTGTTTGCTGGACCACCCACATACAAAATGGACCTTTCTGGATTGATCCCATCTAGCTTCCCAAGGCAGGATATGCTAATGAGGAAGAAAACAGAGGCAAAAAAGCCTAAGAGGAAAAAAAATGGGGTGGGGGGGTGAGGGGTGACTGAACAACTGTACGACAGCGTGGACCCAGAACTGAAAAAAGTAAGGAAAAGGGGAAACTGAGTAAGGGAGAAAATTTAAACAGATCATAGGAGCTGGGGAGAAAATTCTGCACAAAAACAGATCAAGATTTCCAGAGAAACAAAACAGATCAAGATTCCCAGAGAAAGAAAATAGGAAGATTTTACCTGGATATGAAAGAACTGCACAAAAAGTGCAATCTTAAAAGGTGTACCACATATCCGGGCAAGAATCAGGTGAAGAAGAGCTGAGAGCATCTGAACAGTTAAACATGAGCTACTCTAAAGGTTCAAAATAAGTTGGACCAAGGGTCAAAGAAGAACCTTAACACAAGGCCAATCAAGAATAAAACCCTAGGCAAGAGGGAGAAACTGAACTTCAGAGTTAACAAATCAAATTAACCTATGCCCAGATATCAGTAAAAAATTACAAGCCACACTAAGAAACAGGAAGATGTGGCTCAGTCAAGGGAGCAAATGAAAACTTCAGGGGAGACAAAGAATTTGAAACAACTAGTCAAAGAAGTTCAAACAAATCTCTTAATTCAATTCAAGAAGATGAAGGAAAATATGGATATAGAGCTAAAGGATATAAAGAAGACAATGTTGGTATAGTATCTTTGTTACAATTGATGAAAAAATTACAATATTACTGCAAACTATAGTCAATAATTTGTACTAGTTGTATGTTTTCCCATATATTAATGCTAAGGATCAATAATAGGGGGATATAAGGGATAAGGGTTTCTTCTTTTTGTTTTGTTTTTTGTTTGCAGCAATGAAAATGTTCTAAAACTGTGGTGATAAATGCACAACTCTGTGATTATACTGACAGCCATAGATTGTACTTTTTTTTTTTTTTTTTAAAGATTTATTTATTTACTTTATCCATTTTAACGCCCCCCCTTCCACATTTTCTGTTTTTGTGTCCATTCACTGGGCAATTCTCTGTGTCTGTTTCCTGGCATCATCTTCTCGTCCTCCTCCTCCAGTCTTCACCAGGATTCGATCCTGGAGACCTCTGATGTAGGAGAGAGGTGTTCTGCCACTTGCACCACCTAGGTTCCTGGTTTTCGGAGCTTTCGGAGCATCTCCTCTTGTCTCTCCCCTGCGTCTCTCTTCTGTTACATCATCATCTTGCTGCATGACTCCTGGGGCCTGGCAGCTCACTGGCACACAGAGCCCATGCGCCTTCTATATATATATATATATTTTTTTATTTTACTGGGAGGTCCCGGGGATCGAACCCAGGTCCCTCCATATGGCAGACGGATGCCCAACCATTTGAGCCACATCCACCCCCAGATTGTACACTTTTAATGGACTGTATGGTGCGTGAATAAAACTGCTTTAATAAAAAACAAACAAAAAAACAAAAATGATTCCTAGATCCTAATCCAAACCTACTAAAATCAGAGTTTTTCCAGGAAAAATATCAGTATACTCAACAATTAACCTAAGTAAGTTAAAAAATTAAAATAAAAAAAAGACAATGTGTAAGCATAAAGAAGAATTCGAAAGTTTAAAAAGAAACATAACAAACCTACAGAGTTGAATGGAAGAGAGTGTAAACTACAATATAAACTATAATCCATGCTTAGTGGCAATGCTCCAAAATGTGTTTATCAATTGCAATGAATGTACTACACTGATGAAAGATGTTGCTAATGTGGGAAAATGTGGGAGGTGTGGGGAGCGGGGCATAAGGGAATTCCCTATATATTCTCTATTTACATAATCGAAGTATCTTTTAAAAAATAAAAAAATTATATATTAAAAAAAGAAATTTAACAGAAATTATGGGGATGAAAGGTACAATAATGGAGATTAAAAATGTGCTAGAGGGAAACAGATGTGGCTCAAGCGATTTGGGCTCCTGTCTACCATATAGGAGGTCCGGGTTCGATTCCTGGAGCCTCCTAGTGAAAGGCAAGCTGGCCTGCGCGGTGAGCTGGCCTGAGTGGAGAGCTGACCCACATGCAGTGCTGGCCCATGCAGGAGAGTTGGCACAGCAAGATGACGCAACAAAAAGAGACGCAGAAGAGAGACAATAAGAGATGCAGCAGACCAGAGAGCTGAGGTGGTGCAAGAGATTGAGCACCTCTCTCCCACTCCGGAAGGTCCCAGGATCGGTTCCTGATGCTGCCTAAAGAGAAGACAAGCAGACACAGAAGAACACACAGAGAGCAGACAGCGAGCACAAAACAATGGGGGGTGGGGGCTGGGGGGACGGAGAAAAAAAAACAACTCTTTTTTAAAAAATACACTAGAGGGAGTGGGTGTAGCTCAAGCAGTTGAGGGCCCACCTCCCACATGGGAGGTCCTGGGTTTGGTTCCTGGTGCCTCGTGAAAGAACAAAAAACAAAACAACAAGTAAAACAAACAATACAACCAACTCAGGGGAGCTGATGTGGCTCAGTGATTGAGCGCCAGCTTCCCACATACAAGGTCCTGGGTTCAAAAAAAAAAAATATATATATATATGTTAGAGTTGTACAACAGCAGATGTGAAGAGGCAGAAGAAAGACTCAGTGAACCAGAAGGCTGGACAAGTCAAAACAAAGAGTCAAAAGAACACATATAGAGAAAAGAATAAAAAAAATTGAGCAGTGTCTCAGGAATTTGAATGACAAAATGACGCATACAAACGTATGCATCATGGGTGTACCAGAAGAAGAAGACAAAGGAAAAAGGACAGAAAGAATATTTGAGGAAATAATGGTCCAAAATTTCCCAACTATTATGACAGACATAAACATGCGTGTCTAAGAAGTGCAATGTACTCCAAACAGAATAAATCCTAATAGGCTTAATCCAAGACACATACTAATCAAAATGTCAAATGCCAAAGATAATGAGAGACTTTTGAAAGCAGCAAGAGAAAAGTGATTCATCACGTACAAGAGATCCCTTTTAAAAAAGACTAAGTGCTGATTTCTCATCAGAGACCATGAAGGTGAGAAGGCAGTGGCATGATATATTTAAGGTACTGAAAGATAAAAACTGCCAGCCCAAAATTCTTTTTCTGGCAAAAGTGTCCTTCAAAAATGGGGCAGAGTTTAAAATTGTCACAGAAAAACAGAAAGAATTTGTCAACAAAAGACCTGCCCTAAAAGAATTACTAAATGGTGCAAATATTCTCGCTATACTGATTTTGTGATAATCAGGGTAGGCTAAACATTTGCTATATTAGAAGCCATGTGTCCCCAGACCTAGTTTTTTTTCCCCTACGTTTGGGTTTTAGAATGCTAAACCTGATTTATTATATGACCATCCTGTATGGGAAATGACTGTAACCATAGGTATATTTGGTCAACCTTAAGAGAGATAGTAGGGGGACAGATGAGGCTCAAATGGTTGGGCATCTGTCTCCCATATGGAGGGACCTAGGTTCCATCACCGGGACCTTCCGGTAAAAATAAAAAAAAGAAAATTATAGAAGGCGTGTGGGCCACTAGGCGCTGTGCGTGGGTGCGCCGCCAGGCCCCACAAGGGGGCGCACCACTAGGCCCCGTGCATGGGTGAGCTCCCCTAGCCCTGTGCACGGGTGTGCCGCCAGGCCTTGTGCGCAGGTGAGCCACCTAGGCCCCGTGTGTGGATGCACCATCAGGCCCCGTGAGCCACGTAGCAAGATGATGATGTAACAGGAGAGTGACACAAGGGAAAGCCAAGACGAGATGCACTGAAAAACCAGGGACTAAGGTGGTGCAGGCAGTAGGACTCCTCTCTCCCACCTTGGAGAGTCCAAGGATCGAGTCCCAGTGAGACAGAAGGATGAGGAGAGGGCAGGAAACGGACACTGAGAGTTGCCCAGCGAATTGACACAAAAACAGCAATGGGGGGGAAGAGGAGGGTAAAAATGGATAAAAGCAAGTAAATAAATAAATAAATAGATAGATAAATCCTTTTAAAAAAAAAGTATAGGGGAGTAAGATACGGACTATAGTTAGTAGTAATACTTTGATGATGCTCTTTCATAATTTGTTAACAAATGTTTCAAAACAATGCAAAGTATGATGTGTGGGAGCCCTGTATGATGTTATGCATGTTTGTTTTATAAGTTCACAATGTTTACTGAACACTTATAGTTTATGTATATTCATGTATGAATGATATACTTCAATAAATTGTTTTTAAAAAAATTATTAAATGGAGTTCTGCAAGTTGAAAGGAAAAGTCAAGAGAGAGCAGCTTGGAGTAGTGTGACGAAATGAAGATCTTCAATAAAGGCAAATAAAAGGGTAAATGTAAAACCCAATAGTACTGTATCCTCAACATACAACTTTACTCTTTAATTCCTGTAAGAGTCAGAATACATTTGAACAAGAAAAGATCATATTTCCTGATAATGGACATGAAAATATAAAGAGGTAATATGGGGCACAAACAACATAAAGAGAAGAAACAGAAGGATATGGGAGCAGAGAACATATATGCTACTGAAGTTAAGTTGGTATCTTTCCAAAGACATGGGTTGTATAAAACTACCCCCAGGGTAAACACAAAGAAAGTATTTTTAAAATACACAGAAAGAGAAATGAGAAAGGGGTCAGTCAAAAACATTACAAAACATCAGCTATACAGAAAAGGAGGTTGCAATATAGGAAAAAAAGAGACTGAAAAAAAAAAAAAGACCTATAAAAACCAAAGGACACCCCTATATTTTCGATGTAACATTTATGTAATCTAAAGCTGATTTAAAAAAAAAAAAAAAAACCCACAAAGGACAAAATGGCTGAAGTACTGCCTTTACAGTAACTGAATGTTAATGGATTCAACACCCCAATCAAAAGACATAGATTGGTAGAATGGATAGAAAAGCCAATCCAACTATATGTGGTTTACAAGAAACTCACCTTAGACCCAAAGACACAACTAGGTTGAAAGTGAAAGGATGGAAAAAGATATTCCGTGCAAAGAGTAACCAAAAAGAACTGGGATAGCTATACTAATAATGGACTAAATTGACTTAAAATCAAAAGCTGTTACAAGAGAGAAAGAAGGACACTATGTATTAATAAGAGGAGCAATCCACTAAGAAGAAACAACAATCATAAATATTAGGCACCTAACCACAGTGCCCCAAAATACATAAAGCAAACACTGGGCAAAACTGAAGGGAGAAACAGACACCTCTACAAAAATAATTGGAAACTTCATTCAATATACCACCCTCATCAATAGATAGAACATCTGGACAGAAGATCAATAAGAAAAAGAACTTGAATAATATGATAAATGAACTAGATCTAAAAGAAATATATAGAACACGCACACCAAAACAGCAAGATATATATTCTCAAGTGCACATGGATTGTTCTCCAGGATAGACAAAATGCTCGGTCACAAAACAAGTTTCAATAAAATTTAAAAGACTGAAGTTATACAATGTATCTTCTCTGATTATAATGGAATAAAGCTGGAAATAATAAAAGAGAACTGGAAAATCTACAAATAAATGGAAGTTAACACAAACAATCAGTGGGTCAAAGAAGAAATTACAAGGGAAATGAGTAAATATCCCTAGATCAGGGATTCTTAGTTTGAATTGAAATTAAAAAAAAAACAAAAACCATTATTCTTGTGGGAATGTGTTGGTGTGGGTATGATATATTAAATAATACACAGTATAGTGTGGACTTAGTAAGGGGTCTGTGGTTTTCCCCTGACTGGCAAAGGGGTCCATGGAACAAAAAAGGTTAAGAATCCCTGTTCTACACTTAATCTTAGCCAAAAGGCCGAGAAGCATAGAATAATGAAAATGGGAACACAACATATCAAGACTTATAAGATGCAGAGAAGACAGTGCTAAGAGGGAAATTTATAGCCCTAAACACTTACATCAAAAAAGAAGAAAAAAGGGAGCAGGTATAGCTCAGTAGTTTGAGTGCCTGCTTCCCATGCATGAGGTCCCAGGTTCAATCACCAGTACCACCTTAAAAAAAAAGAAGAAGAAGAAGAAGAAAGAGCTAAAATCTGAAATCAAAGACCTAATTGCATAACTGGAAGAACTAGAGAATGAATGGCAAACTAAACCCAAAAAAATCAAAAGGAAAGAAATAAAGATTAGTGTAGAAATAAAAGGAATAGAGAAAAACTAAAAGAGAACATTAACAAAACCAGAAATTGGTTCTATGAAAAGATTAATAAAATTGACAAACCCTTAGCAAAGACTGACAAAGACAAAAAGAGAGATGAATTCAATAAGTAAAATCAGAAATGAGAGGGGGGACATTACTACTGGTCCTACAGAAATAAAAAGGATCATAACATGATACTATTAACAACTGTATGCCAACAAATTAGGCAACTTAGATGAACTAGAAAATTCCTAGAAACACACAAACAACCTAAACAACTCTACAAGAAATAGAAAATTTCATCAGGTCAATTACAAGTTAAGAAATTGAATTAGTCATCAAAATCTTCCCAACAAATAAAAGCCCAGGACCAGATGGCTTCACAGATAAATTCTATCAAACATTTCAAGAAAAATAAATACCACTCTTGTTCAAACTTTTCCAAAAAATTGAGCAGGAAGGAACACTACCTAACTCACTCTATGAGGCCAACATCACTCTAACACCAAAGCCAGAAAAAGATGCTACAAGAAAAGAAAATTACAGACCAATTTCTCTTATGAATATAGATGTAAAAATCCTGAACAAAATACTAGCAAATAGAAGCTAACAGCACATTAAAAGAATTATATACCATGATCAAGTGGGTTTTATCCCAGATATGCAGGGTGGTTCAACGTAAGGAAACCAATTAATATTAATATAATATTAACAAAACGAAGGGAAGAACCATATGATAGTCCCAATTGAAGCAGAAAAGACATATGACAAAACCCAGCATCCTTTCTTAATAAACAACACTTAGAAAAATAGGAAAGAAGGAAATTTCCACAACCTGGCAAAGGCATATATGAAAAACTCACCGCTAACATCATCATCAATGGTGAAAGACTGAAAGCTTTCCCTCTAAAATCAGGAACAAGACAAGGATGCCCACTGTCACCACTGTTATTTAATATTGTACCAGAAGTTCTAGCTAGAGCAGTTAGGCCAGAAAAAGAAATAAAAGGCATCTAAATTGGAAAGGAAGAAGTAAAACTTTCACTGTTTGCAGATGACATGATCCTATATATAGAAGTCCCCCCAAAATCTATAACAAAGCTATTAGAGCTAATAAACAAATTCAGCAAGGAGGCAGGTACAAGATCCACACACAAAAATCAGGAATGTTTCCATATACTAGTAATGAACAATCTGTGGAGGAAATTTTAAAATTCCATTTACAATAGCAACTAAAGGAATCAAACATCTAGGAATAAATTTAACCAAATATGTAAAAAACTTGTACACAGAAAACTATAAAACTTTGCTAAAAGAAATCAATGAAAATCTAAATAAATGGAAGTTCATTCCATGCTCATGGACTGGAAGACTAAATATTGTTAAGATGTCAATTTTACTCAAAATGATTTACAGATTCAAATGCAATAAATTTCCAAAAAAAAAAAAAAAAAAAAAAAAAAAAAAAATTGTAAAAAAATTAAAAAAAAAAAAATAATAATAAAATAAAATAAAAAAAAAAAAAAAAAAAATTCAACAGCCTAATTTGCAGAAAAGGAAAAAAGGAAAAGCCAGTTATAAAAATTTATTTGGAAGTATAAGGGGCCCCAAATAGCCAAAACCATCTTGAAAAAGAAGATAGAAATTGGAGGACTTATACATCCTGACTTTAAAGCCTATTACAAAGCTATGGTGGTCAAAAGAGCATAATAAGGACAAGGATAGATATTTAGACCAAT
Organism: Tolypeutes matacus; assembly: GCA_026826555.1. NCBI lineage: Eukaryota > Metazoa > Chordata > Mammalia > Cingulata > Chlamyphoridae > Tolypeutes > Tolypeutes matacus. Next base: position 16,734,591 of record JAKSZT010054055.1, read on the forward strand.
GGAATAGAATTGAGAGTTTAATAATAGAACCTCACATCTATGGCCAATTAGTTTTTGACAAGGCTGGCAAGTCCTCTCAATTGGGAAAGGATAGTCTCTTCAACAAACTGGTGCTGGGAGAATTGGATATCCATATGCAAAAGAATGAATGAGAACTCCTATCTCACATCACACAAAAAAATTAACTCAAAGTAGATGAAAGATTTAAATATAAGAACCAGGACTAGAAAACAAAAAACTTGAATAGACATTTATCCAAAGAGTATATACAAATCACTGAAAGAAACATGAAAAGATGTTCAACATCATTAGCTATTAGGGAACTGCACATCAAAACCACAATGAGAAGAAAGCGGATATGGCTCAAGCTATTGAGCTCCCACCTACCACATGGGAGGTCACGGGTTCGGTTCCCAGTGCCTCCTGGAGAAGACAAGCAAGACAGCAAGCTGGTGCGATGGGCAGGCACCGCGAGCTAATGCAACAAGATAACAAAGCAAAGAGATACAAAGAGGAATAACAATGAGAGACACAACAAAGCAGGGATTGAGGTGGCTCAAGTGATTAAGCACCTCTCTCCCACATGGGAGATCCCAGGTTCGGTTTCCCCATACCTCCTAAAGAGAAGACATGTAGACTCAGAGAGCACAGAGCAAATGAACACAGAGAGTAGACAGCTAGCGCAAACGAGGGGGGAAGGAATAACTAAATAAAAAATAAATGTTTAGGAAAAACAAAAGCAATGAGATATCATTTCATACCCACTAGAATGGCTATTATTTAAAAACAAATAAACAAAAAAAACAGAAAATTGCCAAGTATTGGAGAGGATGTCAAGAAATAGAAATATTCATTCATTGCGTTGAAATTGTAAAATAGTGCAGTTACTGTGGAAAATAGTTTGTCAGTTCTTCAGAAAGCTAAGAATAAAATTACCATGTGACTCAGCAATCCCCCAAAAATTGAGAGCAGGGACTTGAACAGATATTTGCACACCAATGTTCATAGGGGCATTATTCATAATTGCCAAAAGATGTAAGCAATCCAAGTGTCCAACTGATGAATGGATAGTCAAAATGTGGTAAATACATACAATGGAATATTATTCAGCCTTAAAAATAAATGAAGTTCCTATTCATGCAGCAACATGGATGAACTTTGAAGACCTTTTGTAGAGGGAAATAAACACAAAAGGACAAACCCAACTGAATAGTATTTCCAGGCAAGAGCCAGAAAACAACCAGAAAAGAGAGATCATGGATGGAAAATCACTGAGTAGCTGTCCAGACACTCGGGAAGCTGTTCCATAGGCTGTCCTATTTCTACTGATCCCTTTCTTCATGAATTAAAGAGAGAAGGTGGTGAACACTACCATTTTCAGTCTCTTTGTTCACTTCGGGTTAGCCATTCCAAATCTACCTATACTCTTTTGTGGAAGGCAATTTTTAACATAAAAGTCTACAGTTCATTATTTTATTTAGCACATGAACATAAAATTTTTATCACACTGCAAATATGAAGAAATGTTGTTTGTAACTGACCTCTTATAATTCTTACTGTGTGAGCAGATATCCACCTCCAAAAAGAACTAAAGAGAAAAAGAGAGAGAAAGATTTGAAGGTTTTTTTTTATTTATTTATTTTTTTATTTTTAAGAAACCCAAATTTTATCAATTTCTGTCTTGCTTAGCATAGTACAAAAGTAATAATACTCAAAGTATCATTTTCTGGTCAAATCTGCTATTTAACGTGAAGCAGAAAATTCAGTTATTTGTTCAATTCTGTGAATCAAAAGCATTACACATTCCAAAACTATTATTCATGAAAGTATTAAACAAGCTTACCGTTTCACAAGTTACCTTTTCCAATTGCATACTTCAATGAACACATTCCAACCCTGTGATTTCCAATATTCCATCAAAAAGGAGGCAATGGGGTAAATAAAACCACTAGATTTTTTACAACTAAGTAAGGCTCTGATTATGTTTCCAAGTGGTTGAACCAGCAAAGAGCCAGAGAAAGAACAGAGATACCATTATACTAAGTCCTCAAACTCCAAGGACCAAGAAACTCCCAGTCTCTAGCTACTCTCTAAATCTTGGGTTTCTTTCTAAACCCCAAAATATTAATGTATTCAGGGTAGAAATTCTCTACTTTGTGTTTAAGAATTACCTGTGGAGCTTTTTAAAAGTACACATATCTAAACTCTACCCCAGATCTACTGAATCAAAATCACTGCTGGGGGTCCAGGGATATGAATTTTGTTTAGTTCCATAGTTGATTGCACTAAATCAAATCCAGGCTTTAGGGTACAGAAGAAAACAGAAGGAAAAGAACCTATTACACAGATAGGGGAATCCAGAACTTCTAAGAGAGGGCCCCCCAAATGACAAGGGGCAGGATTGGGGAAAAATACCATCTGCAGGTATGTTAATTGGGGAATTAGGATTTATTCAATTATTTAGTCTGTACTAGTACTGTTCCCTACAATAGTGGTAGGGAAGGGAGTGAGAAGACTCAGGGAAAAGAAAATAGTTTGGATCAGATGTAAACAAAGGTGCAGTGAATCTGGAGTCAAAACCTAGGACCCAAGACTCATACTCTGACTCTGCCAAGTATTGGCAGTGCAAACTTGGACAAATAATTTAATGACTTTGAGCCTGCTCATGTGCTGGGGGCGAAAAAAAAAGTAATACAGTGTTTTTCAATCTATGAATTACCATCCAGTAATATGTTAGGAAATCAATTTAGTGATTTACAACCAATATTCTTAAAAAATAAAATAGAATAGAAAACATTATTTTATAAGAACATTGTTTTGTAAAATTTTCTTTCTGTTATATATAGGTCCTAATGTAAATGACATTTAATTGTGAGTTGTGGTAAAAAAAAAAAAAAGAAGAAGAAGAAAGTCTAAAAGAAAGTGAAAAGACAATCTATAGAATGGAAGAAAATTAGTTGCAAATTACATATCTGATAATGATTTAATATCCAAAATATATAAAGAATTTCTACAACTCAACAACAAGAAGACAAACAACCCAATTAAAAAATGGGTAAAGGGAAGCTATGTGGCTCAAGCAGTTGGGTGCCCGCCTACTACATGGGAGTCCCAGGGTTTGGTTCCCAGTGCCTCCTAAAGAAGATGAGCAAGACAGTAAGCTGATGCAATAGGTTGGCACGACGAGCTGATACAACAATGACTTAGTGAGATGACGGAATGAGGAGACACAATAAGCAGAGAGTGGAAGTGGCTCAAGTGATTGGGTGCCTCCCTCCCACATGCAAGGTCCCGGGTTCGGTGTTCGGTGCCTCCTAAAAAGAAGACGAGCAGACACGGAGAACACACAATGAATTGAGAGAGCAGACAGCAAGAGCAAACAACGAGAGGGGGGAGAAATGAATACATTTTAAAAAATAAATAAATCTTTAAAAAAAAATGGACTTGAATAGATATTTCTCCAAAGAAATATCTACAAATGGCCAATAAGCACATGAAAAAATGCTCAATATCATTAATCATCAGGGAAATGCAAATCACAACCATAAGATACCACTTCACACCCACTAGGATGGTAATTTTTTTTTTTTTTAATGTTAGCAATGTTGGTGGGAATGCAAAATGGTGCATCCAGTGTGGAAAACAGTTTGGCAGCTCCTCAAGAGGTGAGCATTAGAATTAACACACGACCCAGCAGTCTGACTTCCAGGTATATACCCAAAAGAACTGAAAACTGAGACTCAAACAGGTATTTGATGAACCTTGAAGATATGTTGAGTGAAATAAGCCAGACACAAAAAGACAAATATTGTATGATCTTACTTACATGAAATACCTGGAATTTCCAAATTCATAGAGACAAAAAGATTAGCAGTTAACGGGGGCTGGCATTGGTGGGAGAGAATGGGGAGTTACTACCTAATGGGTATAGTTTCTATTTGTAGTGATGAAAAAGTTTTAGTAATGCATGCTGGTGATGAAAGAACAATCTGAATGTAATTAATGCTACTGAATTTTACACTTAAAAGTGGTTAAAATAAAAAGTTTGGTATTGTATATGTTACCACAATAAAAAGTTATCAGAAAAAAGGGAAGCCGATGTGGCTTATGCGACTGAGCTTCCGCCTACCACATGGGAGGTCCCAGGTTCAGTTCCCGGTGCCTCTTAAAAAGAAGACCAGCACACAACAAACAGACACAGTAAATGCAAACAATGAAGGAGTGGGGAGAAATTAAAAAAAAAAAAAAAAAAAAAGTTAGAAAAAGTCTTAAAGCCACAACTAATAATCACTCTCCCACTTCCTGCATATTATCCCCTCACTAGTGAGCACAGTGAGTTAACTACCTAAATCAATGATTCTTAAAACTTTCTTAGGTTAGTGCTTTTGGAAATCTGATAAAAGCTATGGAACTCTCCCTGTCAAAAACGCACCCTCACACAAAACTTTGCTTGCATACAATTTTGGAATTCCTAAAGACTTGCCATGAATTAGGTTAAGACCCCTCTCTCCAATAAGAGGACAAAGAATGGAGCTGACATTTGGGGAAGGCATACAGCTGCTTTCCAACACCCCCCCCCCCCACGAAAAAAGGTCAAGTCTTTCACCAAAACTGGTTGTAGTATATTATTTCTGCCTATTTACCCAAATAAAAAATATTTCCTTTGTTTTATCAAATTCTATTTTATGTAAAAAAGAAAGTAAAATATACTTTTTTTTTTTTTTTAAGATTTTTATCTATCCCCCCTTGCTGCTTGTGCTCGCTGTGTCCATTTGCTTTGCGTTTTTCTGTGTTTGCTTGTCTCCCTTTGTTGTGTCATCTTGCTGCGCCAGCTCACTGCGCCACGTAGGCCAGCCTGCCTTCACCAGGAGGCCCGGGGAATTGAACCTGGGGCCTCCCATATGGTAAACGGGAGCCCAACCAATTGAGTCACAGCTACTTTCCTATAATATATTCTTGAACTTTTGTTTGGGGTACCTTGATATATTTACAGAAGGCTCCCAAACTATTCTATGTTTCTGAAAATTGAGTAAAGCTAAGTATTAGCTGATTAAGAATCAGACTCATTTTACTCAATGATTTTTCTCTAAATAAATAGAATAGATTTTACCAAGCTTAGTTAATATGTTCTCCTTGAACTCTGTAATTCTATTAAGAGGCAGCAATTAGTTTTCATAGCCACTGATAAAAGTATCCAAACTAAAACATGTCCTTGCTCTTTCAAGCATCATAAGTTCATTTAAATTTTTTCTGAAAGAATATCTGAATTTGCCATTTTCATATAATTCATTTTATTGATGAACTTTTAAATGGATTTTGGTACTAATTTAGTGGTCCATAAGAGGGCTGTAGAGAATTTTTTCAATCATGCTTTATACTCCTGAAAATTTTAAATTTTAAAATAAACACCTATGTTCCACATAGTGACAAAGATGCTGTATATTCAAAGATAAATAACATTTGGCCCCTGGCTAAATGAGTATAGACATCTAAACAAACAGACAATTATAGTAGTATAATAATCGCTAGATTTGGAAATACAAAGAAGGGTACGTAATCCAAAATTGGCGGTGTGTAAGGAAAGGGGTCAAGGAAGACTTCCTGGAGTGGGAAGATATTACAGATGAAAGAACTGGGGAGATATGCAAGAAAGAAGAGGAAGGAGCATTCCATGTAGAAGAAGCATCTGAATAAAGACCCAGATGGTACACTATGATGACTTATGAGAAATACTATATATCTAAATGGCCACAACAGTTTGAAGTAATTTCTTTCAAGAGCCAGCTGGCTGCAAGTATTCTCGCTGTCCTGTTTTTGTGATAATCAGGGTAGGCTAAACATTTGCTATATTAGAAACCATGCATGTGTCCCCAGACCTGGTTTTTCTCTCTAGGTCTTGTTTTTAGAATGCTGGTGATAAACTAAGCCTGATTTATTATATGACCATCCCGCATGGGAAGACTGTAACTTTGGGTATCTTTGGTCAACCTTAAGAGATATAGCAGGCGGACAGATGTGGCTCAGGTGGTTGGGCATCCATCTCCCATATGGAGGGACCTGGGTTCGACCCCCAGGACCTCCCGGTAAAAATAAAAAATAGAAAAATATAGAAGGTGCAGGGGCCACCAGGCCCCGTGCGCAGGTGCGCCGCCAGTCCCCGTGAGCCACACAGCAAGATGATGACGTAACAGGAGAGTGACACAAGGGAGAGCCAAGACGAGAAGCACTGAAAAACCAGGAACTAAGGTGGCGCAGGTGGTGGGATGCCTCTCTCCCACATCGGAGATTCCGAGGGTCAAATCCCAGTGAAGAGAGGAGAAAGATGAGAAGAGAGGGCAAGAAACGGATACAGAGAGTTGCCCAGCAAATGGACACAGAAACAGCAAAAACAAGGGGGGGGGGAATGACCGGGGGGCGGGGGGGACTGGATAGAAGTAAATAAATAAATAAATCCTTAAAAAAATGTACAGGGGAGGAAGATACGGACTATAGTTAGTAGCAATACTTTGATGATTTGTTACAAATCTTTCACGATTAGTTAACAAATGTTTCACAACAATGCAGGGTGTTTGTGGGGGAGGGGTGATGTATGGGAGCCCTGTATGATGTTATGCATGTTTGTTTTGTAAGATCATGATGCTTACTGAACACTTATAGTTTATGTATGTTCATGTATGAATGATATACTTCAATAAATTGGAAAAAAAAAAAAAAAAAAAAAAGAGCCAGCTGGACACTTTTTGTTTTTTTCAAAAAGAAAAAAGTATTTAATTAGGGTAAGTGATCAGAAAAGACAACAGAGTATAAGACTGTCCATCCTATTTCTCATTTCTCAGTCCAGAGATGTAGGGTATTTTCCCAGTATGAAGCTAATGCAAGCTTCTGCATCTTTCAATAAATCTTTAAAGTCTTGTTGGGAAGCGGATGTGGCTCAAGTGATTGAGCTCCTGCCTACCACATGGGAGGTTCCTGTTTCAGCTCCTGCTGCTCCTAAAGAAGACAGTGAGCTGACGCTATGGGCAGGTGTGGCATGCTGATGCAACAAGATGGCACAATAAGACACACAAGAAGAAAAACATAATGAGAGACACAACAAAGCAGGGGATGGAGGTGGCTCTAGCGATTAGGCGCCTCCCTGCCATATTGGACATCCTGGGTTTGGTTCCTGGTGCCTCCTAAAGAAACAAGGAAGACGAACAGACACAGCAACTGTGGGTGAGGAGAAAAAAATAATAATAAAATAAATGTTAAAAAAAAAAATAGTCTTCTTTTTCCCCCCCGTAGTGCTCCTGGGCCTGCAGGTCTCTGCCGAGCCGCGGACGCTCTTTTCTGTTCCGCAGGATGGGGTTTGTTAAAGTTGTCAAGAATAAGGCCTATTTCAAGAGATACCAAGTGAAATTTAGAAGACGACGAGAGGGTAAAACTGATTACTATGCTCGGAAGCGCTTGGTAATCCAGGATAAAAATAAGTACAACACACCCAAATACAGGATGATAGTTCGTGTAACCAACAGAGATATCATTTGTCAGATTGCTTATGACCGTATAGAAGGGGATATGATAGTCTGCGCAGCTTATGCTCACGAACTTCCAAAGTATGGTGTGAAGGTTGGCCTGACAAATTATGCTGCAGCATATTGTACTGGCCTGCTGCAAGGCCCGCAGGCTTCTCAATAGGTTTGGCATGGACAAAATCTATGAAGGCCAAGTGGAAGTAACTGGAGATGAATACAATGTGGAAAGTATTGATGGTCAACCTGGTGCCTTCACGTGCTATTTGGATGCAGGACTTGCCAGAACTACCACTGGAAATAATGTTTTTGGGGCTTTGAAGGGAGCTGTGGATGGAGGCTTATCTATCCCTCACAGTACCAAACGATTCCCCGGTTATGATTCAGAAAGCAAGGAATTCAATGCAGAAGTACATCGGAAGCACATCATGGGTCAGAATGTTGCGGATTATATGTGTTACCTGATGGAGGAAGATGAAGATGCTTATAAAAAACAGTTCTCTCAATACATAAAGAACAACGTTACGCCAGACATGATGGAGGAGATGTACAAGAAAGCCCATGCTGCTATACGAGAGAATCCTGTCTATGAGAAAAAGCCTAAGAAAGAAGTTAAAAAGAAGAGGTGGAACCGTCCCAAAATGTTTCTTGCCCAAAAGAAAGATCGGGTAGCTCAGAAGAAGGCAAGTTTCCTCAGAGCTCAGGAGCGGGCTGCTGAGAGCTAAACCAAACGGCAATTTTCTATGAAGATTTTTCCTATAAAGACAATAAACTTATCAACTTGCAAAAAAAAAAAAAAAAATAGTCTTGTCAAACTTCTAGATAAACATGGCAGATTGAATACATATTCATTTTCACTTTTTCCTGAACCCCACTAAAACAAAAAAGTAAAGGGATTTTTTTTTTCAAGGTGTAAACCCCAAAAAGACCAAAAAGAAAAACAAGAAAAAAAGAAAAAAAGGGAGACAACAGCAATATAATTTTCTTGGAAAGGAGACAGAGAGTGATAAATGACTTAGCAAACCCAAGAAAACTGAAACATAAGCCATTTGTGGTGAACATAAAATTAACATAATTTATAATATAGAGTCTCCAAAATGTGTAGGAAACAGAAGTGAAAGATGAACTAAAATAAGGATTGGCTGAAATTCTGCTTCAGAAACTTCAAATCATCAAATTTTCTTCCCAATTAGTACAGCCACATGCCTACTTGCCACGCTACTACTCTGGTAAAAGATTAAAGATTTATTCTCTGGAAAGGATTAAACAGAGGGTCTCTAAACTGGGGGATATCAGCAACTATAAAGGGCAGGGGTGCCATACTGAAAATGGGGAGATTAAATGAACATACTGAGACCTCCCCAACCCTTTTTCCCCAATCTTTGCCCCCCAGGAGAGAGATTAGAGGAGCCTTCTTTGCAGAACCGGATTAGCCCAAGAAGAACAAACCTAAAGTTAATAACATTGGAGTTCCCTAATTAGTTGCCCAACCACATCATCATACAATGAAGCTAACATTCAGAAAACCCCAATCACGGGAGGCGGCTGTGGCTCAATCAGTGGGGCTCCCGTTTACCATGTGGGAGGCCCCGGGTTCGGTTCCCGGGGCCTCTTGGTGAGGGCGGGCCCGCCCGCGCGGCATGGTTGGCTGGCCCAGCGAGCGCAGGCAGCAAGGGGGGGATAAATGAATAAATAAATAAAATCTTAAAAAAAAAAAAAAAAAAAAAAAAGAAAACCCCAATCACATTCTCATAACCTTTAATCAGTTTTCAATCCCCCTCTTAAATATAACCAGACGATTAAAGATTACCAAGTGTCTGAGAAAAATTTCCAACATGAAAAAGACAAAAACAAATAACTACCTATAAAAAAAAAAAAAGCAAATTCAAGGAAAGAGATTATGCAGAATGAGAAAACATTAAAAAATAAGAGGAAGAGGAGGAAGGGAGACCTTAACCTCTGTGGTATTTTCCCCCCAAACCCATATTTCAGTCTAATCATGAGAAAACATCAGACAAACATGAATTTAGGGACACTACAAGATACCTGACCAGTACTCTTCAAAACTGTCAAGGCCATTTAAAAAAAGACTAAGAAACTATCACAAATCATGGGGGGCTAAGGAATCATAATCACTAAATACAATGTGGTATCCTGGATTAAATAAAGCACATGAGTGAAAAAAAAAAAAAAAAAAACTGGGGAAATCCAAATAAAGTCTATAGTTTTGTTAATAGTATTGTACCAATGTTAATTTCTTAGTTTTGACAACAGTACTACAGCAATGCAAAATATTAACATTCAGGGAAACAGTGGAGGATGTACAGAAACTGACTATCTTTGCTACTATTCTGTAAGGATAAAATTACTACAAAATAAATTCTTAATTTTAAAGAACTATTACTATTATCCTCAGAGAGCTAAAAGAAAGTATTATAAACATAAAACACAAACAGGATATTTTTAAAAGAAACATTTAAAGAACAAGAAAAAGTTCTTAGAAGTTAAAAGTATGATCATAGCAATGAAAAACTCAATAGAAGAGTTGGAAGATAAAGATGAAGAAATATTTAATAAATCAAAATAAAAAGGTAAAGAGATAAACAATAGGAGATAAATGAGAAAAAAATTAGAGAATATATTCAGAAGGTCCAATATATGAATAATAGGAGCTCCCAAAAGTGAGAACAGAACAATAAATAGAGGGCAAGAAATAATTAGTATAATAATTCAATAAAACTTCTACATGATTGCCAGATTGAAAAGGCCTACCAAGTACCCACCACAATGAATAAAAACAGATCCACTCCAAGACACACAGCTATAAAGGACATTACTGGGACAAATGAGGAAACTTAAAATGGACTATATATTAGATATTATTGTGTGAATGTTATATTTTGGGGTTATAATGGTATTGTGGTTAAATAAGAGGATGTCCTAGTTCTTAGGAGAAACATGCAGAAATATTTATGGATAAAGTGTCATGAGATCTAGAACTTACTTTGAAATGGTTCAGAAAAAAAAATATTTATATATGAGAGAGATAGCAAATGTGGCAAAATGTTAAAAATTGGTGAATTTAGGCCAAGGATGGAGCAGTGTTTGCTGCACTATTCTTACAACTTTTTGTAGATTTCAAAATTAAAAAATTTGTTTTTTTTTGTTTTTTTTTTTTTTTTCAAAATAAAACCTTGGGAAGAATATTTACCTCCCATGTACTCTTTCTCAGGAAACTACTATAGGATATTCTCCACAAAAATGAAAGAATAACCGATAATGGAGTGTTGCAGTTTGGCAGTTTGGTGTAATTGTGAATTCCAAAAATAGATATTGGATTATGCTTGTAAACCGGTCTGTTAATCTGGGCATGATTAAGTTATGATTAGGGTGTTGACTGGCCATATCAGTAGGGTATTGAGCCCCATCCCTTGGTGTGTGGGGGAATCAAATATAAAAGGCAAGGCAAAGGACAGAGGGAGCAGTTTTGAGTTGGAGTTGTGATGCGGAGTCTTGAGCTGGAGTCCCGGGAAGTAGCGTACAGAGGAGCTTGTTCGTGAGGAAAGAGAGAAAGAAGGCCTTGGGAAGAGAAGCAAGCCATTTGCCTGATAGTCTACAGCTGGCCTTGTGGCCCAAAGCAAGCCCGAGCCCAGAGAGAGGCAAGCCCTGGGGAGAGAGGAACCCAAGAAGCCTGAACCCTGGCAAATGTCGGCAGCTATCATGTTCTAACACATGGCAACAGACTTTGGTGAGGGAAGAAACTTATGTTTTATGGCCTGGTAACTGTAAGCTTCTATCCCAAATAAATACCCTTTAAAAAGACCAGCAGATTTCTGGTGTTTTGCATCAGCACCCCTTTGGCTGACTAATACATGGGGAAAGATGGGAAATACTTTCTCCACAGCAGAAGAGAAGTAAACAACGCCCAGGGTGATGGTGAAAAGTATGCACAGGATGACAGCTATGTACCAGATGCGATGCAGAGGGCAAGCAATCTAGATTAGAGTTAGTCAAAAGAGTCAGAGATTAGAGTTAGTCAAAAAAGTCAGAGAGGTTTTATAGAAGATAAAAATTAGTGGACTATCTGATCCATCTCAATGTCCTGAGAGATTAGAGAACTGATAAAGTGTGAAGTTGAATGAATAAGTACACAGAAAGCTAAGCAAACAAAAATCAGTACCATCATCAACTCAAGGGAAAGAGTCGTGCAGGAAAGAAAAGTAATCAGAAGACATTATGCAACTAAAGTATAGCACTTACACATTCATAAAAATGTAAATACTGAATACTGATAGACCCAAGTTACAGCATAACTCAAGGGATCAGTTAGTTGGGGGTGAGGGGTAGTGGGAAAGATAAAGGTGAATAGTGAGAGTAAGGAGAGGAAAGAGAGCCCAAACCTCATCTTTCATAGCAAAACATCAATAAGTAATGTTTAATAATGAAAAATTAAAATTAGCAAGACAAGTATATTATTTACAGATGAAAGTGCATATAACAAATATATCACATGGGTAAAACTGCTTTATATAAGACTGTTTTCCTTTGAAATTGAACAAATGTGTGTTAACACTACAAGACATTAATATTAGACCAAAAAACCCATTATGCTAGGTGAAAGAAACAAATATATCAGCTAAAAGAAATAAAGGATGGGGATAATAGGGGAAGGGGCTAAGGATGGTTGTTTTGTTCTAATCAGCTTTGTGAAACTATATGACTTTTTAAACTATATGCACATTAACTTTGATAAAAATAAAAATATAAAAAGGACTTTCTTATAATGTTAAATAAAGAAACCAAAGGTGAAGAATGATATGTAAGGTATGTATCATTTGTATTTAAAAAATCAGGCAGAGGGGAGAATATATATGAGCATTTGCTTGAATATACCTAAAATCTCTGGAAATATATTAAGAAATTAGTAGCATTAAATTTTAATTTAAATATCTGAAAATTATTAAGAAATTATAATAAATTTATAACACTGGTTGTCACTGGTGAGAGGAACTGGGTGGCTGCAAGACAAAAGTGGAAAGGAGACTGCCACTGTATACCTTTTTGCACATTTTAAATTTTGAAACATGTCAATGTATTCCCTATGTATTACCTACTTAAGATTTTAAAATTTCATTTATTTTAAGTAATTTTTATAAAAAGTTTTCTGCAATTAATTCCATGACTCTCTGATCCCTTATCCCATATCTGCCTGAGCATTTAGCTAGGCAACTTGCACATCATTTGCTTACTACTTATTATGTGTTACTATGTAATTGACTCTGCTTGACGGTAAGTTATCTCCTCAGTAAGGCTGGGATAAATCATTCTCTCTTCCAATTGTTTTAGATCTACCACCCCCAGCATTTCATAATGCTGTGTAAACACCAGGCTTTTGCTGGGTACGTGTTTCATCAGAATTCAAAAAAACATTTGAGTTATAAAACTAGGAGACATGAACCAAGAACAGGGAGTTTATTTCAAATATGCTCATTTAGAGGCTGCTAGGTAAAAAGCCATTTTGTGAATTCAAAAAATTCTAGGATTAAGAACCAATTCATGCTCATTATATGAAAACAAGGATAGTCTTGTTTCATAGAGTAGTATCCAGAGAATGCCAGACCCATGATAAAAATGTGTCGGCTATCTTCCAAAGAGTCTCAAGGAAAAGAATTTCTTTCTTGAAGAAAAATTGCTTGATTTCCCCCCCCCTCATCTTCTGCATGTGTGAGGCATCATACCTGACACAGATCTAGAGTTGGAGAAATTTATAGTTTAAAGCAGAAGTTACTACTCCTTTTGGAGTTACAATGTCCTATGCAGTCTTAGGGAGACATTATTGTAAGAAATTATTATGTGAGTATAACAAAATAGAAAACAATGAAGAACTTACAAATAATTAGAGTTTCCCCATGATGTGTTAGATCAGTGATCTGCCTATGGCTGGAAGTATTCAACTGGAGTATTAGATAAAATATTCACATATTATGTGGAAAAGTGGAATAGATATATCTCTAACGTCTTTCGAATACTAAAAGTTCTATTAAATTCTTAGATTTTATGAAATGAAGGAAAATTAAACAGCTTGCCTTGTCCAGGCAAGAAATACCACTAAATGTTTAAGTACAAAAGACAAATAGGAAAGTGGATGTGGTTCAAGCATTTGGGCGCTCGCCTACCACATGGAAGGTCCCAGGTCCAGTTTCCGGTGCCTCCTAAAGAAGATGAGCAAGACAGCGAGCTGATGTGACGGACTGGTGCCATAATCTGACGCAATGAGGAAACACAATGAGAGACACAACAAGCAGGGAACGGAGGTGACAAATGCACTTGGGCGCCTCCCTCCCACATGGGAGGTCCTGGATTCGGTTCCTGGTGCCTCCTAGAAAGAAGACAAGCAGACACAGAGAGCACACAACGAACAGACACAGAAAGCAGACAGCAAGCGCAAACAAAGGGGGAGGAGTAAGGATAAATAAATAAAATAAATCTTTGGGGAAAAAAAGACAAATAACCCAGCTATCCATTCTCTTGTTGCCTGTGGTAGTTTGGGATTCTTTATGAATTCCAAAAATAGATATTGGCTGTTCCTCTGGGTGTATTAGATTGTATTAAACTCAGAGGTTTCACTTTTACTTTATTAAATCAAGATTAGGGTTTTTATTTGACCACATCATTAGGGCGACTCTGATTGAGTCCCACCTACAGCTAGCCTATAGCTGTAGGTTAAATAAACAGATGCTCAATTAAAGACAGGGAAGTAAATACACAGAGAAGGAGAACACAGTTTAGTTTAGGATGCTGGAGCCCTAGGGAGAGAGCCAAGCCATTCACCTAATAGTTCGCAGCTGAAGAGATGAGAGCCCTGAACAGCTGAGAAAGCCTGGAAAGAAACCAGCCCCGGGGAGAGAGACAAGCATTATACTAGCCTACAGCTGAGATCAGAAGGTGCTGGGACCACGGAGCCTTAGAAGGAAGAGGAAGGCTGAACCCTCGCAGAGACTGGCAGCCATCTTGCTCCAACATGAAGCAACAGACTTTGGTGAGAAGTAACTTATGCTTTATGGCCTGTGACTGTAAGCTTCTACCCCAAATAAATACCCTTCATAAAAGCCAACAGATTTCTGGTACTTTGCATCAGCACCCCTTGGCTGACTAATACAGTGCTAATCTATTGGTATTATTCCTAATAAATTTAAAAACTAACCAAGCTCCTATCAACCTACCATCCCCCAACTTGGAGTGTGTGTAAATATATACATGTTTGCAAGCTTATATAACTAAGCATGGATTTGAAAACCATCTATAAAAACAGAAAGTGATTTTAAGGAACTTCATTAGTGAGGGTGCTCTATTTCTATGATAGGGGATAACCAATTATTTATAAGTGAGACCTTATATTTCATGAAAAAAATTCTCCAAAACAGACTTAGACTACTTTTCAAACTGAATTCCATGAGTTCATTCAGAATTTTCAAACTTATGTTATCATTTCAAAGATGAAAATCATTTATACAAGTTATACTAAACTATTTGGGACAACCACTTTATAACTAATACTGATATCAGAGGACTTCCGGGAAGATGGCTGACTAGAAAGACAAGGCGGGACTCTCTTCTCCTCCAGAAAAATAGCTAGAAGACAGGCTGAAACAGCCTAGAAAAAGATCTTGGGTTTAGGACACCAGGAGAAGGCTGGACACCGCCCAGAGGAGAGAGGGACAAAGGAGGGAAATTCCAACTACAGAACTGTGAGTTCAAACCAGCAGCTGCTGCTGCCAGCACCATTCCCCACACTAAAGACACTTTAGAATTCGCAGCCTCTGGGCCTGTTGCTACAGACAAAGGGGGCTCCAGGTATCTACCACCCCAGGAATGGGGAGAGAGAGGGAAACAGCCTAAGGCTGACTCAGCTTCTGACCCACAAATTTAGTCTGCTGTGTCCTGACAGCCCTTCCAGACCACACCGTGGTTTGTCATGGGAGCCAGTGCAGGACTGGAGAAATCCAACCCTCACAGTCTCCCTCTCTTCTAGCCAGGACTGATTGTTGAGGACTCAAAGGAAGGTGGAAATATTTCCTAGCCAGGAAAAGGGTGGAGGCTGCCAGAGAAGGCTAGAGAACTGTCTCAGAGGAAGTTTGAATTACAAGGCTCCTAGTCTCCAGACAGGAAGCTCTATCACATTGATCCCATCTGTGTTGCAACAAATACACTCCACGCATTGAACTGAGAGCTGTGAGGGAACGCCATCTGCTGGCAGACAGAGGAAGTGCACCAAAAACATTAAAAATAAGTAGGAGAGGCTTTTTCTGGCCTCTATAGCCTCTCTCCCCAAGGCCCTAGGAAGCAAGTCTACTGCCAATTACTGGGTCCAGTGCCCAGTGCCCAGTGCCCAGTTTTGAGCAACTACCAGGGACAATCTTAAAATCCAGTTAGAGCCAAGAATCAAAGAGCAGTGGTAACACACAGGCTCCTGCCATTAAATCCCCACAAAAGAGAAAGAAATTGAGCATCATAGTAAACTACATCCTAATCAGATGCTTAGAGAGCAACAAAAAATTACAAGCCATACTAAGAAAATAGAAGACATGGTCCAAGAAAAGGAATATATCAAAGCCCCAGAAGAGATGCAGAATATGAGGGAACTAATCAGTGAGATGAGCACGAATGTCCAAAATCAAATTAATGAGTTGAAAGACAATATGCTTATAGAGATAAATGACATCAAGAAGATGTATTTGAGCGAGCAAAAAGAATTTGAAATCCTGAATACAAAAGTAATAGAGCTCATGGGAATGAAAGAAACAAAAGGTGAGATCAAAAACATATTAGAGGGAGGCGGCTGTGGCTCAATCAGTAGGGCTCCCGTTTACCATATGGGAGGCCCGGGTTCGGTTCCCGGGGCCTCCTGGTGAGGGCAGGCCCGCCCGCATGGTGTGGTTGGCTGGCCCAGCGAGCACAGGCAGCGGGGGGGGGGGAGGAATGAATGAATAAATAAAATCTTTGAAAGGAAAAAAAAAAAAAAAACATATTAGAGGCATACAACAGCAGACTGGAAATGATAGAAGAAAGATTAAGTGACACCAAAGATAGAACAGCTAAAATTGAAGAAAGAAAAGAACAGAGAGAGAAAAGAATGGAAAAAAATTGAGCAGGGGCTCAGAGAGTTTGAATGACAATACGAAACACAACCACAGACGTATCATGGCAGTTCCAGAAGGAGAAGAAAAAAGGGGCAGAGAGAGTATTTGAAGAAATAATAGCTGAATATTTCCCAACTCTCACGAAAGAAATGAACTTACATGTCCAAGAAGCACACGGTACCCCGATCAGAATAAATCCGAATGACCTAGCCCAAGACACATACTACTCAGAATGTCAAATGTCAAAGATAAAGAAGAAATTTTCAGAGCAGCAAGGGAGATGCAAACCATCATGTACAAGGGACGTACAGTAAGACTTGGCGCAGATTTCTCCTCAGAAACCATGGAGACAAGAAGACAGTGGTATGATACAATTAGGATACTGAAAGAGAAAAACTGCCAGCCAAGAATTCTTTATCCAGCAAAAATGTCCTTCATATATGAAGGTGAGGATAAAATATTTACAAACAAACAGCAACTAAGAGAGTTTGCAAAAAAGAATACACCTTTGCAGGAAATAGTAAAACAAGCCTTAGAATCTGAAAGAAAAAGACAGGAGAGACAGGCTTGGAGGAGAGTATAGAAGAAAGAATAGCAGAAAGGATAACCTAAAGAGTAAAAAGACTGACAAAAAAAGGATATGACGTATAAAAATCAAAGAATAAAATGGTGGAAGTAAACAGTGCATTTATAGTAATATCACTGAATGTGAATGAATTAAACTCCCCAATCAAAAGATACAGGCTAACAGAATGGATAAAAAAACATAAGCTAACCCTATGCTGCTTACAAGAAACTCACTTTAGACCCAGGAATACAAAACGGCTGAACGTGAACAGATGGAAAAAGATACTCCACGTGAAAAGTAACCAAAAAGAACAGGGGTAGCTATACTAATATCAGACAAAAAAGGCTTTAAATGCAAAAAAAGTTATAAGAGATACAGAGGGCCATTATACATTAATAAAAGGGACAATCCTACCAGGAAGATATAATAGTCATAAATATCTTTGCACCTAACCAAGGAACCCCAGGATACATGAGACAAACTCTGGGAAAACTGAAGCGAGAAAAAGACATCTATACAATAATCATTGGAGACTTCAACACCCCACTCACATAATTAGATAGAACAACTAGACAGAAGATCAACAAGGAAACAGAGAACTTGAACAATATGATAAACGAGTTAGACCTAAAAGACATATACAGAACACTGCATTTAAATACAGCGGGTTATACATTCTTCTCAAGTGCCCATGGATCTTTCTCCAGGATAGACCACATGTTAGGTCACAATACAGCTCTCAATAAATATAAAAAGATTGAAATTATACAAAGCACCTTCTCAGATCATAATAGAATGAAATTGGAAATCAATAACAGACAGGAAAAAAGTAAATTAGCAAATGTGTGGAGGCTGAACAACACACTCCTAAACAATCAGTGGGTCAAAGAAGAAATGCAAGTGAAATCAGTATATTGAGACAAATGAAAACAAGAAGAAAACTTATCAAAACTTATGGGATACAGGGATGGATGTGGCTCAAATGGTTGGGCATCTGTCTCCCATATGGAGGGACCTGGGTTCAATCCCCAGGACCTCCTGGTAAAAAAAAAAAAAAAAAAAAAAAAAAAAAAAAACTTATGGGATACAGTGAAGGCAGTCTTGAGAGGGAAATTTATAGCCCTAAATACCTATATTAAAATAAAGGTGCAACTATTCTAGCTGTCCTGATTTTGTGATAATCAAGGCAGGCTAAACATTCGCTATATTAGAAACCATGCATGTGTCCGCAGACCTAGTTTTTTCCCCTAGGTCTGGTTTTAAGAATGCTGGTGATAAACTAAGCCTGATTTATTACATGACCATACCGTATGGGAAAAGACTGTAACTTTGGGTATCTTTGATCAACCTTAAGAGATATAGCAGGGGAACAGATGTGGCTCGGGTGGTTGGGTGTCCGTTTCCCATATGGAGGGACCTGGGTTCGATCCCCGGGACTTCCCAGTAAAATTAAAAAAAGGAAAATATAGAAGGCGCGTGGGCCACCAGGCCCTGCGAGCAGGTGTGCCATCAGGCCCTGTAAGCCATGAAGGAAGAGGATGATGTAACAAGAGAGTGACACAAGGGAGAGCCAAGACGAGACACATCAAAAAAACAGGAACTAAGGTGGCGCAGGCAGTAGGAGGCCTCTCTCCTACATCGGAGGTTCCGAGGATCGATCCCAGTGAAGATAGGAGGAGAAGGATGAGAAGAGAGGGCAGGAAATGGACAGAGAGTTGCCCAGAGAATGGACACAAAAACAGCAAAAATGGGGAAGCGGCTGTGGCTCAATCAGTAGGGCTCCCATTTACCATATGGGAGGCCCCGGGTTCGGTTCCCGGGGCCTCCTGGTGAAGGCAAGCCCGCCCGCACGGCGTGGTTAGCTGACCCAGCGAGCACAAGCAGCCAGGTGGGGATAAATGAATAAATAAATAAAATCTTAAAAAAAAAAAAAAAAAAAAAAAAAACAGCAAAAATGGGGCAGGGTAAAAATGGATAAAAGTAAATAAATAAATAAATAAATAAATAAATCCTTAAAAAATGTATAGGGGAGGAAGATACGGACTATAGTCAGTAGTAATACTTTAATTATGCTCTTTCATGATTTGTTAACAAATGTTTCACAACAAAGCAGGGTGTTTGTGGTGGGGTGATGTGTGGGAGACCTGTATGATGTTATGCATGTTTGTTTTGTAAGTTCACGATGTTTACTGAACACTTAACTTATAACACTAACTTATAGTTATGTATGTTCATGTATGAATGATATACTTCAATAAGTTGTTTAAAAAAAAAAAAGAAAGATCTAAGCTCAAAGATTTAAATGAACAACTAGAGAAACTAGAAAAAGAACAGCAAACCAATCCCAAAGCAAGCAGAAGGAAAGAATTAATAAAAATTAGAGCAGAAATAAATGAAATTGAGAACAACAACAAAAAAAATAGAGAAAATCAACAAAACCAAAAGCTGGTTCTTTGAGAAGATCAATAAAATGGACAAGCCCCTAGCTAGACTAACAAAGAAAAAAAAGAGAGAAGATACAAATAAATACAATTAGATGAAAGGGGGGAAGTTACAACTGACCCCACAGAAATAAAATGAATGGTAAGAGGATATTATGAGGGAAGCGGATGTGGCTCAAGCAATTAAGCTCCTGTCTACCATATAAGAAGCACAGGGTTCAATTCCTGGGGCCTCTGGTGAAGGCAAGTGGCCCACATGGAGAGCTGGCCCACGCAGAGACTGGCACAGCAAGATGATGCAACAAAAAGAGACACAGGAGAGAAAATGAGAGATGCAAAAGACCAGGGAGCAGAGGTAACAGAAGAGATTGAGTGCCTCTCTCCCACTACGGAGGGTCCCAGGATCAGTTCCTGGTGCCACCTAAAGAGAAGTCAAACAGATACAGAACACACAGCGAATGGACACAGAGCAGACAATGAGGGGGGAGGGGGAGAGAAATAAATAAATAAATCTAAAAAAAGGGAAAAAAAGGGATATTATGAGAAACTATATGCCAGTAAACTAGACAACCTAGATGAAATGGACAAATTCCTAGAAATGTACAACCAATTTACACTGCTGCTACAAGAAATACAAGAACCTAACAAACCAATCATATTTAAAAGAGATCGAATCCAACATCAATAATCTCCCACCAAAGAAAAGTCCAGGACTAGATGGCTTCACAGGTGAATTCTACCAAGAATTTCAAAAAGAATCAATACCATTTCTCTTTAAACTCTTCCAAAAAATTGAAGAGGAGGGAAAATTACCCAACACATTTTATGAAGCCAACATCACCCTAATACCAAAGCCAGATAAAGATACTGCAAGAAAAGAAAATTACAGACCAATCTTTCTAATGATCATAGATACAAAAATTCTCAATAAAATACTTGCAAATCGAATCCCAAAGCATATCAAAAGACATTATGACCAAGTGGAATTTATTCCTGGTATGCAAGGCTGGTTCAATGGAAGAAAATCAATCAACATAATATACCACATCAACAAATTAAAGGGAAAAACCACATGATCATCTCAATAGAAGCAGAAAAGGCATTCAACAAAATCCATAATCCTTTTTTGATAAAAACACTTCGAAAGATAGGAATAGAAGGAAAATTCCTCAATATGATAAAAGGCTTATATGAAAAACCCATAGCCAATAACATACTCAATGGGGAAAGGTTGAAAGCTGTCCCTCTAAGATTGGGAACAAGACAAGGATGCCCACTGTCAACTGTTATTCAATATTGTACTAGAAGTTCTAGTTAGGGCAATGAGACAAGAAAGAAAATTTAATGGCATCCAAATGGGAAAAGAAGTAATACTCTCACTGTTTGTGGATGACATGATCCTGTATTTAGAAAATCCTGAAGTATCCATGACAAAGCTACTTGAGCTAATAAATAAGTTCAGCAAAGTGGCAGGATATAAGATCAACACACAAAAATCAATAATGTTTTCGTACACTAATACTGAAAAATCCGGGGAGGAAATCAGAGGAAAAATTCCATTTACAATAGCAACAAAAAGACTCAATTACCTAGGAATTAATGTAACCAAAGAAGTACAAGACCTATGTTGGGGGCCGTAAAAATAATATATCCATGTCTATTTTGCCTTAGGCGAGGTCGGTGGCATGCAACATGGCCGCCAGGACTGAAACAATAACACCCTAGCAGCCTTCTAGGAAGTCAGCAGCATTTCACGCCCGCGCCAAATATTCGCGCCAGAAATGCTGCCACCTACGCCTAGCAACAGCACCTAGCCACTCCCTCAATACTGCCACCTCCCCCCAGCAACAGCACCAACCAATCCCACACCCCCAGCAACAGTACCTACCAATCCTAAACCGCCACCCGTCCTTATTAGCCACTCCCTCTTCCCTTAGAGTATATATACCCTGCTCCCTCAATAAAGTTTGCAGCTTGATCAGAACACTGTCTTGCTGTCATTCCTCCGTCTCTTGTCCCACCATTCTTTCTCGGCAGGTTTCGGGTCCTCGTTGATGTCCCGCGGGCCAGGACAGACCTATATGCAGGAATCTACGAAACAATCCTAAATAAAATTTTAAAAGCCCTAAACAAATGGAAAGACATTCTGTGTATATGGATTGGAAGAATAAATATGGTGAAGATTTCAATCTTACCCAAACTGATTTATAGATTCAATGCAATACCAATCAAAATCCCAACAGCTTACTTTACAGAATCATAAAAGGCAATTACTCAATTCATTTGGAAGTGAAAGTGCACCTGAATAGCCAAAAGCATTCTAAGAAAGAAGAGCGACTTGGGAGGAATTTCACTGCCTGACCTTGAAACATATTACAAAGCTACAGTGGTCATATAGCATGGTACTGGCATAAAGGTAGATACATCGATCAGTGGAATACTGAAAACCTAGAAATATACCCTCACCTATACAGACAACTGGTTTTTGACAACCCTACCAAGTTAATGTTAATGGAACAAAACAGTCTTCAACAAATGGAGCTGGGAAAACTGGATATCTATAACCAAAAGAATGAAAGAGGACCCTTATCTCACTCCCTTTACAAGAATCAACTCAAAATGGATAAAAGACCTAAATATAAAAGCCAGGACCATAAAACTACTAGAAGAAAATGTAGGGAAATATCTTCAAGACCTTGTAGTAGGTGATGGTTTCTTGGACCTTACACCCAAAGCACGTGCAACAAAAGGAAAAATAGATAAATGGGACCTCCTCAAAATTAAACACTTTTGCACCTCACAGGACTTTGTCAAAAGGGTGAAAAGGCAGCCAATTCAATGAGAGATAATATTTGGTAACCATATATCTGATCAGGGTTTAATATCCAGGATATATAAAAAGATGTTACAACTTAACAGTAAAAAGACAAATGACCCAATTAAAAAATGGACCAAAGACTTGAATAGTCATCTGTCCAAAGAAATACAAATGGCAAAAAAACACATGAAGAAATGCTCAACATCACTCATGATTAGGGAAATGCAAATCAAAACTACAATGAGATATCATTTTACACCTATCAGAATGGCCACTATTAAAAAGACAGGGAACTACAAGTGTTGGAGAGGATGTGGAGAGATAGGAACACTTCTTCACTGTTGGTGGGAATGCAGGATGGTACAACCCCTATGGAGGACTGTTTGGCAGTTCCTAAAGAAGTTGAATATAGACTTGCCATGTGACCCTGCAATACCACTACTGGGTATATACCCAGAAGAACTGAGAGCAGTGACACAAACATACATCTGCACACCGATGTTCATAGCAACATTATTCACCACTGCCAAAAGTTGGAAACAACCCAGGTGTCCATCAACAGATGAATGGATAAACAAACTGTGGTCTATTCACATGATGGAATATTATGCAGCTGTAAGAAGAAATGAAGTCATAAAGCATATGGCAACATGGATGAACCTGGAGGACATTATCTTGAGTGAAGCAAGCCAGACACAAAAGGACAAATACTGTATGAATGCGTTACAATGAACCAAATATATTGTGTAATACATTGTTTGATTAAAAAAAAAAACTTTAGGGAAGCGGCTGTGGCTCAATCAGTAGGGCTCCCGTTTACCATATGGGAGGCCCCGGGTTCGGTTCCCGGTGCCTCCTGGTGAAGGCAAGCCCGCCCGCACGGCGTGGTCAGCTGACCCAGCGAGCACAAGCAGCAAGGGGGGGATAAATGAATAAATAAATAAAATCTTTAAAAAAAAAAAAAAACTTTATATGTATCCATTACATTTAATTGAGAAATGTATATATTTATTCATCTGTGTTTACTTTTCAGTTTTTAATTGATTATATTTTCAATTATTAAATATACAAAAAAAAAAAAAAAGAGTAGTCAGGAAATGATAATTGTAGAAGCTGGGGGATGGGTACATTTACAAAGTTCTTATTTCAACTTAACAGACAAAAGAGAATTCCAAATTTCAAGCCACTTTCGAGATGCAAATTAAAATTTGGACATATTAAACAACTTCAAAATTTTCCTAAAAAAAAAAAGACAGAGAACTACAAGTGTTAGAGAAGATGTGGAGAGATAGGAACACTTATTCACTGTTGGTGGGAATGCAGGATGGTACAACCACTACGGAGGACTGTTTGGCAGTTCCTAAAGAAGTTGAATATAGACTTGCCACATGACCCTGCAAAACCACTACTGGGTATATACCCAGAAGAACTGAGAGCAATGAACGAATAGACATCTGCATACTGATGTTCATAGCGGCATTATTTACGATTGCCAAAAGTTGGAAACAACCCAGGTGTCCATCAACGGATGAATGGATAAAGAAACTGTGGGTGTATTCACAGGATGGAATATTATGCAGCTGTAAGAAATGAAGTCGTAAAGCATATGACAACAAGATATTATGTTGAGTGAAGCAAGCCAGACACAAATGGACAAATACTGTATGACTGCATTACTATGAACCAAATATATTGTGTAACATATTGTATAATTCAAACAAAAAAAGTTTATATGTATCCAGTACACTTAATTGAGAAATGTATGTTTTTATTCAAGTGTGTTTTCTTTTTAGGTTTTAATTGTTTATATTTTCAATTATTAAAAGTACAAAATAAAATTTTTAAAAATGCAAAAAACCCCACTAATATTTCAATTCTTGATGTCTTGGCATGGTAAGCATTACTGTGGTTACTTATATAAAGGGGTGTGAATATGGCAGACTCAAAGGATGGAATGAGCCAAATTCCAACAAATATCTTTGGATAGTGGAACCAATGGGGGCCATTAATCATTAACGGGTGAATTTACCATCCCCTGCTATTGAAGCCACTTTTCACTTGCTTCCTTAAACATACTGAAACTTAGCGGTTTAAGGTGTCTTGAATAAATAACAAATTGGTAGAACTATATGATTACAGCACACATATTAAAGTTGGCTAACTGAACTTTTAAGAATCTATGCCCGGGAAACGGATGTGGCTCAAGAGGTTTGGTGTCCGTCTACCATATGGAGAGACCGGGGTTCGATCCCCGGTACCTCCCGGTAAAAAAAAAGAAAAAAAAAAAAAAAAAAAGAATCTATGCCCTATCAATCTGATTCACATTCTGTGTTAGTGCATTTGTCATAGTTTCTCATCTATTTAATACCGGCTTCAAACAGCCCATTAGATTCAAGCAAAGTAGCGAATATTCAATAAAAAAGGCTTTATTTAATTAAAGGAACAAACAAACAAAAAACTAGTTAAACAATAATCTGTTGAAGAACATCAGTGAAGATTTCCTGTCAAACTATTAGTAAAAGTAACCTATATAGCTGTAGGAAATTTTACAGCCAATGAGTCTTTCATGTTCATTCACTTCTTCATAATCTTATTGTTTTAAGGTTTGGAAAGATACTAGATGTGTAGATTCCATCATTATTAATCTTTAAGAACATGTTACATGATGATATAAGAACTTTTAAAATTTCTGAATTGTAAAAAGATTCTCTTCTTCCCCAATGAAAATACTAAAATTCTGACAATTTTTATTTCAATTTACTTCTTTCCTCAACCAAGACTATCACTATTAGGATAGTGACTTCTTTTTCTTCCTTTTTTTTTTTTTTTAAAGGAAGAAAAACACTAGCCCCAGATCTGTTAAACTAGATTGCGTGACAGGTAAAAAAAAAAAAAAATTGTTCTTCTCACTGACTGAAAAGGAAATAGTGTTATATGGTAATCTACACCTGGACCTATTCATAGCACTTCAGAGGGGACATCAGATGAGAGCATTCTCTCTGAGGCTGGCTTTCACAATGTCAGTTCTTTGACATTACCTAGCCATTGTCTGAACTATAAATTCACTGGGTGAAAAGCCACTATTTCCCAACCTTTCATCTCATTTTAAAAGCAATTCAGGGAAGCGGCTGTGGCTCAATCAGTAGGGCTCCCTTTTACCTTCGGTTCCCGGGGCCTCCTGGTGAAGGCAAGCCCGCCCGCACGGCATGGTTAGCTGACCCAAAGAGCACAAGCAGCAAGCGGGGGATAAATGAATAAATAAATAAAATCTTAAAAACAAAACAAAACAAAAAAAAAACAATTCAATCTTATGCTTGATGTATTTCTATTCTGCACTGGTAAATCAAAACAAAAAACTTCAGCAAAACAAGTCAACACAGGTGGTTTCATAAATTAATACTTTACCTTTGACATCTTTCATATGGTCACTTAACAATGTTTGTTAATTACTCTTGAGTTCACAACTACTCTCCTGTTACGCATGAAGTAGTATCTAGAAATGAGGAAACTAAGGCAAGAGAATAGGAAGAGACTTGCTACTTTGAAGCAAGCAGTGACCTGACTGTCAAAAGCTGTCCTGTTCCATTCCACCACAATGCTTTCCTGAAAAGTTCCTGTGCTGTCAAATAGGCAGCACAGGTATCCTCATCACAGATATACAAGGCATCCCTGCCAGGAAGCAAGAGTCAAAACAGAGTATTCCCTCTGAGGAAGAGGAAACCATGTAGCCAAAGAAAAGAAAGCATGCTTCTCAATCTGCACTATGGGACTGGGAAGAAAAAATGAATGCAACTAGAGAGAAACTCAAGGGGGACTAATTTCTGAGATTGAAGAGCAGGTTATTAAGTTTATTCCTCACATTGGGAAATTACTGAAACACCTTAACTAGAAAAGGAATTAGGAAGTCCTAAGGTCTTTTTAAACCTAAACCCCCACACAAAAATATCTGAAAATAAAGTACTTCCCCTACCTGAGCAGTTCTATTCTTATAAGTTTCTATAACACCCACAAGGCCTACATGGGGTCCCTGACTTGTAGAGCTGATTCCAAGGATCCATTTGCCCGTCTCCAAATCCAAAAATAATGTCGACCCTGACACTGGCAGGGCCTTCACGCTTATTTACCTCTGAAATCATTAGTCTCACATCATCTTCTTAAGTTCTATCTCCAATAGCTTTTCCCTTGAGCAAAGGGGAAGGAGAGGAAAAAGAGGCACAAACATTTACAACGTCCCTCACCAACATCCCAGGCTCCCACCACGATATAAAGACACAGCGAAAGTAGTAGAAGTCCAGGTCTCTGCACTCCACACTTTACTTTGCACGAGGTCGAGACTTTACATTCAACTAGACCCAACCCTCACCACATTCCTCCTATGTGCGTCTTCTCCCTCTCCTCAACCCTGGATCGGATTGGAGAGAGGGGTGTGGAAGAAATCGGACCGCGCCGGGGCTGGAAAGGGAAGGGAGAGAGCTCCAGAAAGACCCTTCCTACAAGCCCTGGACTATATGGCTCCCAGTTCCGTGATCTGAACTGCCCCCCTTCGAGATCCCAGGTCCCTACATGTCTCCCCAGAGTGCTTTTCAAGGCCCCAGAGAGGCGGGGAGAGATGGGCTGCCTGGCGCGGGGTCTGGAGGGGATGGTGCCGGGGCCGCGTGCGGGTGGAGGCTGGGGCGGCCCCCTGACTGCCGCCGCCCTTCTCCGGGCCCAGCTTCTTTAGGTCCCCAATCGCAGGCCACGGTGGGGTGGGGGGCTTCACCTCACCTCAGGGTGGCGGCGTTGGCGGTCTGGCAGCCCGAAGCCCCTGCGCGGGAGGCGGTGCTGGGCGGGAGGAGGCGGAGGCAGCGCCTGCGATGGCTGACAGGCGCGCAGCACCAGGCCGGCCCTGCACACGGGAAAGGGGCGGGGCCTGAAGCCCCGCCCCGCCTCCCACCTTAGTGGGCAAGCCCCATGAGGTGACTACATCCGGAGTTACTTGAGGCCATTCACCTCCGACCCCGCTCGGGGCTGTGGCGTGGTCCGGGCGGCGAGGGGGTGGGAGGTGCGGACCCTGTGTGGTCGGCAGCCAATGGGAGGACGGCGGGGGGCGGGGCGACGTGAGGCGATGCCGATGGTCCGAGCGCCGCTCTGCCACTCGGGGCCGAGCGGCTAGAGGGCGGGCTCCAGGAGGCTCCCCGGCGGTCGCTGCGCCCCCCAGCCCTGTCTTCGCCCCCCCTTCCGTCGAAGACGCTGTATGGCCAGCCGACCAGCTTGCGTCGGTGCAGGGTGGTGCGTGGGGAAAATGGCCCCACAAGCACGTCCCATCGGGGACAGAGGCGCCCGGGCCGCAGAAAGTGAAGAACCGCGACTAACCGGCCTGTATTACGGGGAAGGGAGCGCAGAACCAACAAGGACTGAGTGGGGTAGGCCGTGTACGGGCCTTGTATGGACCTTATCGTGTTAAATGCTAAATAATAAGAAAAGGTGGGTATTGCGTCCATGAATTGCCCAGGGTTACACAAACTGATTTCCAAGTTAGTGCAGTCTAAACCCTATTCTGAAAGTCCACATCCAGTCCCCTTCCCTTGCTCCTCCTGTCCCAAAGCAGGCCACCTCAAATGGTCTGAGGTGCTGGATCCTGAAGCATTGAGAAGCTTAGTAAAGGAAGCTTAGTGACAAAGACAGTGTGCCAAAGGACAATTTTCTGCCTGCCCCAAGCAGGGAAAACCTGTAGGTGGCAGTGCGTTCATGACTTCTCCGAGTAGAGAATGCTTCCCATCCTCTAGCGTGGTTACATCAAGGAATGGAACCAACCAATTCTTCTAGTTTTACCAGTTATTTCTTAGCAAGACTTTCTTTCTTTCTTTTTTTTTTTTTAAAGATTTTATTTATTTATTCATTTATCCCCCCCTTGCTGCTTGTGCTCGCTGGGTCAGCTAACCATGCCGTGCCTTCACCAGGAGGCCCCGGGAACTGAACCCAGGGCCTCCCATATGGTAAACGGGAGCCCTACTGATTGAGCCACAGCCGCTTCCCAGGACTTTCTTGATAACTGTTGAAAATTAATAACTGAGAATCTCAATACAATATACAACCATTAGGCAGGGAGAGAAAGAAAAGGACTTTTGTATTTCAAAAGAATGGTCTGAGTTATAACTCTTGCAGGAATTTATGGAGTAACCAGAGAACTTTCCTGATCCTTACAAAAGCGAGTGATAAAGGCCAGGATATATGCAGAGGATAACAATTTGGGGGGAAGAAGTTCTATGCCAGAGAGCAAAAAATGAAAAGGGTAGAAATAACACTTCCCAGATCAGAAGTCTTTGGGCAGAAACTAAGCAGGACGATGGGAAGTTTGGTCAACAGCAGTATTCATCTAGGAGCCCTCATAACACCACCAGGTGGTGGCTTCTCCAAAAGTTTGCCAACCCACTTTTAAACTAGACATTGGAAACAAATTGGGAAAAGATATGTGGGCTTTACAGAACAGTGACTGCCCTCCTGAGATGTGGCTGTCAGTTGAACAAAAGTGAGAAAATTCAGAACTTAGAACAGAGATACTTGAGCAAGACCAAATAATGGTCTTTGTCTCTCCCTAACAGCGCTATCTGAAGTTGGCATGAAGGAAATGACTTTGGAAAAAAACAAAAACCTTGAAGTTACCTCTTTTATTTTTCATCTACCTCTCCTACTTTCTATTAATAGGAACTCTTTCCCCAAAATTCTTTCTTAGCAGTGTTACTGTTTCTCAGCCTTAGGAACACTGCAAAACCAGAGGTTTACCCTCAGAAACTGTCCCTATATAAACTTCAGCAAGCCTTTACATGCCCTGCTTTTGACTTTATTGAGTATTTAAGGTAATTGAGCTCTCTAAAAGGACTAGCCAAGAAAGACCTAATGAAAGAGCTACAGTGAAAGAAAAAGCACCAAGACCACTTAGGTAGGATCTAATAATCCAGTTATCATCACCAAATGTTAAGAAAACTGTGCAGAATAGACAAGAAGCTGTCTTTAAGGTAGTACAGCTGGAATTTCAACAACGCCTAAGTATTGTGGTGTTTGGTACATGCCACAACCTGTCCATCCCCACTATAGGCTCTTCATAGCTGCTCCATGTGTTCTTGCCACACAAGCCATTATGTCTGTAAGAGGTGGAGGAGGAGAGCTAAAGGGTGGGGAGAACTTACTATACAAGATTAGCAGGTGGGGGGAGCTGATGTGGCTCAAGCAGTTGGACACTTGCCTCCCACGTGCGAGGTCCTGGGTTTGGTTTCCGGTGCCTCCTAGAGAAGACAGACAGACAGATGAGGGAGCCATATGGGGAGGGATAAATAAAGATTGACAGGTAGAAGACAAAATGGGTAAATGGTTGTTGTTTGTTGTTTTTAATAGGATTTTTAAAAAAGATTTATTTATTTATTTATTCCCACCCCCTTGTTGTTTTTCACCTGCTGAGTGTGTTGTCCTTCCTTGCTTCTTTAGGAGGCACCGGGAGCCGAACCTGGGACCTCAAATGTGGGAGGGAGGTGTCTAATCACTTGAGCCACCTCCGCTCCCTGCTTTGTTGTGTCTCTCATTCTGTTTTTCCTCCCCATGTCTCTTGTTGCGTTATCTTGTTGTGTCAGCTCGCCACGCCTGCCCGTTGTGTCAGCTCGCTGTCTTTAGGAGGCACCAGGAACCTCTGCTGCCTGCTTTGTTGTGTCTCCCGTTATGTTCTTTTTTTCTTGTGTCTCTTGTTGCATCAGCTTGCTGCGCCTGCCTGTCATGCCAGCTCACTGTCTTCTTTAGGAGGCACCAGGATCTGAACCAGCGACCTTCCATGTGGTAGGCGGGAGCCTAGTCACCTGAGCCACATCCGCTTCCCTGGTTTGTTTTTAAAAGCTGAAACTTGAGGTCCCAAATATCAGATGGCTTCCAGGTTTACAAGAAAGCTGTATAAAGGCATCAGGGATTTATCCTGAGCATCCCAACTACCTTCCAATCTCAAAGACTCATGGTACTGTGGGGGAGTCAGAAAAGTCTAAGAGGACCCCTGTCTTTAAGGCGATTCCAATCTAGTTGGAATACAAAACTCACACAACTAAAATAGAGTGTCTACTTCTAGCTCCTTAGATGATAACCATGTGAATTTGTAAGAGCCATAGATGGGAAAAGATATTCTCATAAAAATGGATAAACCGTAAAACACATATACAGTATATGTGTCACTGTCCAGGCAGCGCCATTTGGTACTTAATTATTAATTCTTCTTTAATTTAAGGCAGCGTTTCTCAAAATATGTTCCACTGACCAACTGAATCAGAATCACTGGGGTACTTATTAAAAATGTATATTCTCATACAACATAGATGAACCATGAAAACATTATGCTAAGTCAGGGGTTCTTAAACTTTTTTGTTCCACAGACTCCTTTGCCAGTCAGGTGAAAACCAAGGACCCCTTACTAAGTCTACACTATACTGTGTATTATTTAATAAATACATCACACCAACACGTCCCCACAAGAATATGTGTTTTTTTTTAATTTCAATTCAAGGTCATGGACCCCTTGTTAAGAACCCCTGTGCTAGGTGAAATAAGCTAGACCAAAAGGATAAATACTGTATGATTCTATATATATTTCATATCTAGAATATACAAACTCTATATAGAGACAGAACATAGATTAGAAGTTACATTCTAGAGGTGCCAGGGGATTATCATTATTGTTCCTCTTTGCTGCCAGTGTCTCTGTTGAAGAGCAATACCTCCTACACCTTCACTTCCAGGTCAGTAAAGTCTATCAGGTCAGGCTTGAGTTGAATCAAGGGAGGAAAGAAAGTGCCTTAATAGAAAATGGAACCATGAAGAGTCCACGTCCTGGGGGCTGTCTGACCATGGATCCAGACACTATAAGTAGCAAGGTCTGAGATAAGCCTTTAAGATAGAGGACAGAGGAAATACTAGGATGTTATCTCTCAGTGGCCCCAATATATAACCATGCTTATTCTTACCCCCTATACTTTTTTTCCCCCTTCATTTTACAAACATTTATTGAATGCTTATTATGTGGGAGAATGTTGCAGCACAGTGATGAACAAGACAAAGTAGCTCCACTCTTGAGCTTGCATTCTAGTTGGAAGGAAGGATAGGCTGTAGATATAATAAAAGGTTAATATGTTAAGACCTTTCATCAACCTTTTTTTTTTTTTTTTGAGGTGCCAGGGCTGGGGATTGAACCCGGGACCTCATAATATGTGGGAAGCTGGTGCTTAACCATTGAGCCACATCGGCTGCCAAGTTGGTTATAGATCATCTGTTTGCTTGTTGTTTATTTATTTATTTTTTAGAAGACACTGGGGGCCGAACCTGGGACCTCCCATGTGGGAAGCAGGCGCTCAACTACTTGAGCCACATCCACTCCCACTATTTTTAAATATATATATATTTTATTGAAGTATATAATTCATACATGAACATATATAAATATTAAGTATATAGTGAAAATTATGAATTTACAAAATAAACATGCATAACATCACACGAGGGGTCCCATACATCACCTCTCCACCAACACCTTGCTTTGTTGTAAACTATGCAAGAGCATAGTCAAAATATTACTACTAACTATAGTCCATATCTTACATTTGGTGTATTTTCCCCCCAATCCACCCTATTATTTTTTTATATATATATATTTTTAAAATTTATTTTTATTTATTTATTCCCCCCCCCCTTGTTGTTTTGTGCTGTCTGCTCTCTGTGTGTTCTTCTGTGTCTGCTTGTCTTCTCTTTAGGTGGCACTGGGAACCGATCCTGGGACCTTCCAGAGTGGGAGAGAGGCACTCAATCTCTTGCACCACCTCAGCTGCCTGGTCTACTGCATCTCTTACTGTCTCTCCTCTTTCTCCTCTTGTTGCATCATCTTGCTGCGCCAGTTCTCTGTGCAGGCCAGCTCTCCTGCGTGGGCCAGCACTCCTGCACGGACCAGCACTCTGTGTGGGCCAGCACTCTGTGTGGGCCATCTCTCCACATGGGCCAGCTTTCCACTCGGGCCAGCTCACCGTGCAGGCCAGCTTGCCTTTTACCAGGAGGCCCCAGGAACTGAACCCCAGACCTCATATATGGTAGACAGGCACCCAGTCACTTGAGACACATCCATTTCCCTTAATATATATATATATATTTTTTTTTTAAAGATTTATTTATTTATTTATTCATTTATCCCCCCCTTGCTGCTTGTGCTCGCTGGGTCAGCCAACCACGCCGTGTGGGGCCTCCCACATGGCAAACGGGAGCCCCACTGATTGAGCCACAGCCGCTTCCCCTTAATATATTTTTATTACAAAGGTTGTAAACTTACAAAACAATCGTGCACACGTGTAGAATTCCCATACAACGCCTGTTCACCAATGCACCACACCGTGGTAGAATATTTGTTAAAGATTATGAGATAATATCATCAGACTACTACCACCAACCATGGTCCATAACATACATTTGGCACACTTTTTCCATACTCCCCCATTATCAACACAGTACATCTTTGGCATAGATGCATGAATATTACAGTATTGCTGTTAGCCACAGTCCATAAGTCACACCAACTGTATTTTTCACATGCTTCACATTCCCACCACCCTGCAATAGTGACGTACATCCACTCTAGCTTACAGAAGGACACTCTTGCATCTGTACCACGAACCCACAATTCTCATCCACTTCTGGGTTCACTGTTTTATTCAGTCCCTAGATTATTCTCTAGCTTTTTTTAAATTGGCATTTACATCCCTAGACTACCCTTTTCAGCCACAAATAAACCATCTGCTACTCACTATAATGCATTACCATCAACTATCCATTTCCACACTTTTATAGTAAGCATCAGTAAAATGCACACAGTAAGCATCAGCAGTTCTTCTCAACCCTACTCTTATCTCCAAATAACCTATACTCTAGGTTTTAACTCCATACGTTTATTCTTTGTATTTAGTTCATAATAATGAGACCATGCACTATTTGTCCTTTTGTGTCTGGCTTACTTCACTTAGCATAATGTCTTCATGATTCATCCATGTTATCATATATGTCCCAATTTCATTTCTTCTTACTGTAGCATATATTACATCATATGTATATACCACATTTTGTTTATCCATTCATTGGTTGATGGACACTTGGGATGTTTCCATCTTTTGGCAATTGTGAATAACACCGCTATTAACATTGGTGTGCAGATGTCTGTTCGTGTCACAGTTTTTAGTTCTTCAAGGTATATTCCTAGTAGAGGAATTGCTGGATCATATGGCAGTTCTATATTTAGCTTCCTGTGGAACTGCCAAACTGTCTTCCACAGAGGCTGCACCATTTTATAATCCCACCAACAGTGAAGGAGTGTTCCTATTTCTCCACATCCTCTCCAGCACTTGTAGGTTTCTGTTTTTTAATAATGGCCATTCTATGAGGTGTAAGATGATAGCTCATTGATGTTTTGATTTGGATGTCCCTAATAGCTAGTGATATGGAACATTTTTTCATGTGCTTTTTGGCCATTTGTAATTCCTCTTTGGAGAAATGTCTATTTAAGTCTTTTGCCCAGTTTTTAATTGGATTGCTTGCTATTTTATTGTTGAGTTGTATGATCTCTTTGTATAGAATAGAAATCTAACCCTTAGCAGATCTATGGTTTCCAAATATTTTATCTCATTGAGTGGGCTGCCTTTTCACCTTATGATGAAGTCCTTTGAATCACAAAAGTGTTTTAAGTTTGAGGAGGTCCCATTTATCCATGTTTTCTTTCATTGCTTGTGCTTTTGGTTTAAGGTTTAAGAATGCACCACCTACCACCAGGTCTTGAAGATGTTTTCCTACATTTTCTTCTAGGAACTTTATGGTTCTGGCTTTTAAATTTAGGCTTTTGATCCATTTTGAGTTAATTTTTGTATAAGGTATGAGATAGGGGTCCTTTTTCTTTCTTTTGGCTATGGATATCCAGTTCTCCCAGCACCATTTGTTGTCAAAAGCCTTTTCTGCATCAATAGATAAGATCTTGTGATTTTTCTTCTTTGATTTATTAATGTGATAGATTATGCTGATTGACTTTCTTGTGTTGAACCACCCTAGCATGCCTGGGATAAATAAAACCCACTTGATCATGATCAATAATTCTTTTAATGTGTTGCTGGATAAATTAATGAGTATTTTGCTGAGGATTTTTGCATCCATATTCATTAGGGAAATGGGTCTGTAATTTCCTTTTTTTGTAATATCTTTATCTGGCTTTGGTATCGTGGTGATATTGGCTACATAGAATGATTTGGTAGCATTCCTTCTCATTCAGTTTTTTGGAAGAGCTGGCATAAGATAGGTATTAAATTTCTTTGAATGCTTGGTAGAACTCACCTGTGAAACCATCTGGTCCTGGGCTTTTCATTTTGGGGAGCTGTTTGATACTGTTTCAGTCTGTTTACTTGTGATTGGTTTGTTGAGGTCTTCTATTTTTCTAGGGTCAGTGTACATTGGTTGTATATTCCTAGGAATTTTTCCAATTCGTCTATATTGTCTAGTTTTTTGGCATAGTTATTAATAGTATCCTCTTATCTCTTTTGTTTTATAATAAAAACATACATTTCTCAATTAAATGTACTGGATAATACAATTTTTTTTTGAATCATACAATATGTTACACAATATATTTGGTTCGTAGTAATGCAGTCATACATTATTTGTCCTTTTATGTCTCACTTGCTTCGCTGAACATAATGTCTTCCAGGTTCATCCATGTTGCCATATGATTTACGACTTCATTTCTTCTTACAGCTGCATAAAATTCCATCGTATGAATAGATGACAGTTTGTTTATCCATTCATCTGTTGATGGACACCTGGGATGTTTCCAACTTTTGGCCATCGTGAATAATGCCGCTATGAACATTGGTGTGCAGATGTCTGTTCGTGTCACTGCTCTCAGTTCTTCTGGGTATATACCCAGTAGTGGTATTGCAAGGTCACGTGGCAAGTCTATATTCAACTTCTTTAGGAACTGCCAAACAGTCCTCCATAGGGGTTGTACCATCCTGCATTCCCACCAACAGTGAAGAAGTGTTCCTATCTCTCCACATCCTCTCCAACACTTGTAGTTCCCTGTCTTTTTAATAGTGGCCATTCTGATAGGTGTAAAATGATATCTCATTGTAGTTTTGATTTGCATTTCCCTAATCATGAGTGATGTTGAGCATTTCTTCATGTGTTTTTTTGCCATTTGTATTTCTTCTTTGGACAAATATCTATTGGTCGTTGGTCCATTTTTTAATTGGGTTGTTTGTCTTTTTATTGTTGAGCTGTAACATCTCTTTATATATCCTGGATATTAAACCCTGATCAGATATGTGATTGCCAAATATTATCTCCCATTGAATTGGCTGCCTTTTCACCCTTTTGACAAAGTCCTGTGAGGTGCAAAAGTGTTTAATTTTGAGGAGGTCCCATTTACCTATTTTCTCTTTTGTTGTACGTGCTTTGGGTATAAGGTCCAAGAAACCACCACATACTACAAGGTCTTGAAGATATTTCCCTACATTTTCTTCTAGTAGTTTTATGGTCCTGGCTTTTATATTTAGGTCTTTTATCCATTTTGAGTTGATTCTTGTAAAGGGAGTGAGATAGGGGTCCTCTTTCATTCTTTTGGTTATAAATACCCAGTTTTCCCAGCTCCTTTGTTGAAGAGACTGTTTTGTACCATTAACATGGACTTGGTAAGTTTGTCAGAAACAAGCTTACTGTATAGGTGAAGTTTTATTCCTAGGTTCTCAATTCTATTCCACTGATCGATGTGTCTATCTTTATGCCAGTACCATGCTATATGACCACTGTAGCTTTGTAATATGTTTCAAGTTCAGGCAGTGAAATTCCTCCCAAGTCGCTCTTCTTTCTTAGAATGCTTTTGGCTATTCAGGTGCACTTTCCCTTCCAAATGAATTGAGTAATTGCCTTTATGATTCTGTAAAGTAAGCTGTTGGGATTTTGATTGGTATTTGCATTGAATCTATAAATCAGTTTGGGTAAGATTGAAATCTTCACGATATTTATTCTTCCAGTCCATGAACACGGAAAGTCTTTTCATTTGTTTAGGTCTTTTAAAATTTCTTTTAGCAATGCTTTGTAGTTTTCTTCATATAAGTCCTGTTCTTCTTTGGTTAAATTAGTTCCTAGGTAATTGAATCTTTTTGTTGCTATTGTAAATAGAATTTTCCCCCTGATTTCCTCCCCAGATTTTTCAGTACTATTGTACAAAAACATTACTGATTTTTGCATGTTGTTCTTGTATCCTGCCACTTTGCTGAACTCATTTATTAGCTCAGGTAGCTTTGTCATGGATACTTCAGGATTTTCTAAGTACAGGATCATGTCATCCACAAACAGTGAGATATTACCTCTTCTTTTCCAATTTGGATGCCATTAAATTTTTTTTTCTTGTCTCATTGCCCTAGCTAGAACTTCTAGGACATTATATTGAATAACAGTGGTGACAGTGGGCATCCTTGTCTTGTTCCTGATCTTGAAGGAAAGCTTAAAACCTTTCCCCATTGAGCATGATGTTGGCTGTGGGTTTTTCATATATGCCTTTTATCAGATTGAGGAATTTTCCTTCTATTCCTATCTCTTGAAGTGTTTTATCAAAAAAGGATGCTGGATTTAGTCAAATGCCTTTTCTGCATCAATTGAGATGATCATATGTTTTTTTTCCCTTCAATTTGTTAATGTGGTGTATTATGTTGATTGATTTTATGTTGAACCAGCCTTGCATATCAGGAATAAATCCCACTTGGTCGTGATATATAAGTCTTTTGATATGCTGTGGGATTCAATTTGCAGGTATTTTGTTGAGAATTTTTGCATCTATGTTCATTAGAGAGATTGGCCTGTAATTTTCATTTCTTATAGTATCTTTATCTGGCTTTGGTATTAGAGTGATGTTGGCTTTATAATATATGTTGGGTAATATTCCCTCCTTTTCAATTTTTCTGAAGAGTTTAAACAGGATTGTTGTTCATTCTTTTTGGAATGCTTGGTAGAATTCACCTGTGAAGGGTTCTGGTCCTGGACTTTTCTTTGCTGGGAGATTTTTGATGACAGGTTCAATCTCTTTAAATATGATTTGTTCGTTAAATTCTTATATTTTTTGTATCATCAATGTAGGTTGGTTGTGCATTTCTAGGAATTTGTCTATTTTATCGAGATTGTCTAGTTTGTTGGCAATTGTTCAAGTTCTCTGTTTCCTTGTTGATCTTCTGTCTAGTTCTGTCTAATGATGTAAGTGGGGTGTTGAAGTCTTTGATGATTATTGTAG
Source organism: Tolypeutes matacus (assembly GCA_026826555.1). NCBI lineage: Eukaryota > Metazoa > Chordata > Mammalia > Cingulata > Chlamyphoridae > Tolypeutes > Tolypeutes matacus. The sequence goes on from JAKSZT010054055.1 coordinate 16,772,376, forward strand.
AGATGTCTATTTCTCCCTTCAGTTTTCCCAGAGTTTGTCTCATGTATTTTGTGGCACCCTCGTTAAATGCATAGATATTTATGACTGTTATATATTCCTGGTGGATTGTCCCTTTTATTGATATATAATGGCCTTCTATAACTCATAACTTTTTGCATTTAAAGTCTGTTTTGTCTGATATTAGTATAGCTACCCCTGCTCTTTTCTGGTTACTATTTGCATGGAGTATCTTTTTCCAGCTATTCACTTTCAGCTGGTTTGTGTCCCTGGGTCTAATGTGAGTTTCTTGTAAGCAGTATGATGGCTCATGTTTTTTGTTTTTTTTTTTTAAGATTTTATTTATTTATTCATTTATCCCCCCCTTGCTGCTTGTGCTCGCTGGGTCAGCTAACCACGCCGTGCGGGCGGGCTTGCCTTCACCAGGAGGCCCCAGGAACCGAACCCGGGGCCTCCCATATGGTAAACGGGAGCCCTACTGATTGCGCCACAGCCGCTTCCCTCATGTTTTTTTTTTTTAATCCTTTCTATCAGCCTGTATCTTTTAAAAATTTTTTTAATTTTAGCCTGTATCTTTTGATTGGGGAGTTTAATCCGTTTATAATCAATATTACTGTAAATGCACTATTTACTTCCTCCATTTTATTCTTTGGTTTTCATATGTCATATCATATTTTTGTCTTTTTACTCTTTTGGTTATCCTTTCTGCTATTCTTTCTTCTATACCCTCCTCCAAGCCTGCCTCTGCTGTCTTTTCCTTTCAGATTCTAAAGCTTGCTTTAATATTTCCTGCAAAGGTGGATTCTTTTTTGCAAACTCTCTTAGTTTCTGTTTGTTTGTGAATATTTTATACTCACCTTCGTATTTGAAGGGCATTTTTGCTGGATAAAGAATTCTTGGCTGGCAGTTTTTCTCTTTCAGTATCCTAACTGTATCATACCACTGTCTTCTCGCCTCCAGGTTACTGAAGAGAAATCTGCACCATTTTACTGGATATCCCTTGTACGTGATGGTTTGCTTCTCCCTTGCTGCTCTCAGAATTTTCTCTTTATCTCTGACATTTCACATTCTGAGTACTATGTGTCTTGGAGTAGGTCTGTTCGGATTTATTATGATTGGGGTATGGTGCACTTCTTGGACAGAGTTGTGAGAGTTGGGAAATTCTCAGCTATTATTTCCTCAAATACTCTTTCTGCCCCTTTTCCCTTCTCTTCTTCTTTTAGAACTCCCATGATACTTATGTGGTTGCATTTTGTATTGTCATTAAACTCTTTGAGCCCCTGCTCAATTTTTTCCATTCTTTTCTCTCTCTGTTCTTTTCTTTCTTCAATTTTAGCTATTCTGTCTTCTGTATCACTTATTCTTTATCAATTCAAGTCTGCTATTGTATGTCTCTAATGTGTTTTTTATCTCACCTATTGTGTCTTTCATTCCCATAAGCTCTGTTACTTCTCTGCTCAGGATTTTAAATTCTTCTTTGCTTTCACTCAATGTCTTCTTGATGTCATTTATCTCTTTAAGCATATTGTCTTTCAACTAATTAATTTGATTTTGGAAATTTGTGCATATCTCCCTGATTAGCTCTCTCAAATTCTGCATCTTTTCTGGGGCTTTGATATTTTCCCTTCTTGGGTCATGTCTTCTATTTTTTTAGTATGGCTTGTAATTTTTTGCTGATGTCTAGGTGTCCGATTAGGATGTAGTTTACTCAGATCCTCAATTTTTTTTTCTCTTTTGTAGGGATTTAGTGGCAGGAGGCTGAGTTACCACTGCTCTTTGATTCTTGGCTCAACCTGGATTGTTAGGATTGTCCTCCTGGTTGCTCAAAACTGGGCACTGTACTCAGTAATTGGTTGTAGATTCACTTCCTAGGGCCTTGGGGAGGGAGGCTACAGAGGCGGGAAAATGCATCTCCTACTTATTTTTAATATTCTCACATGCACTTCCTTAGTTGCCAACAGATGGCGCTCTTTGACAGCTCTCAGTTCAATGCCTGGTCAGAGTGCATTTGTTGTAACACAGACTGGATCCATGTGACAGAGCTTTCTGTGTGGAGGCTAGGAGCCATGTAATTCAAACTTTCTCTGAGCCATTCTCCAGCCTTCTCTGGCAGCCCCCTCCCTTTTCCTGAGTCAGAAATATTTCTTCTCCTTTTTGAGTCCTTAACAATCAGTCCCTGTTAGTAGAGGAGTAGATTGGGAGGGTCATATATCCTTATCCCCTTGCTGGATCCCAAGGCAAACAATTGCATGGCCCCACCCGGCATGGAAGGCCTCCTGGGACACAGCAGACCAAATTTGTGAGTCAAAGGCCGAGTAATACTTAGGCTGTGTCCCTCTCTCTTCCCTTTCCTGGTGCATCCTCAACAAATCAGTCTCAGTTAGAAGAGAGGGAGATTGCAAGGTCCAGATTTTTCCAATCCTGTGCTGGCTTCCAGAGTAAACCACTGTGTGGTCCCATCTGGTCTGGAAGGGCTCGTGGGACACAGCAGACCAAATTTGTGGGTCAGAAGCTGAGTCCACCTTAGGCTGTGTCCCTCTCTCTTCCATTCCTGGGTTGATAGATCCCTGGAGCCCCCTTTGTCTGTAACAACAGGCCTAGAGGCCCGAGAATTCTAAAGTGTCTTTAGTGTGGGGGATGGTGCAGGCAGCAGCAGCCACTGGTTTCACCTCACAGTTCTGTCATCACAATTTCCCTCCTTTGTCCCTCTCTCCTCTGGGCAGTGTCCAGCCTTTGCCTGGTGTCCTAAACCCTAGAAGATCTTTTTCTAGGCTGTTTCAGCCTGTCCTCTAGCTATTTTCCTGGAGGAGAAGAGAGTCCCATGTCTTTCTAGTCCAGCATTTTCCTGGAAGTCTCTTATCTCTTTTATTTCTTTAATTTATTTGCATCTTCTCTCTTTTTTTCTTTGTCTATACAGCTAAGGGTTTTTCGATTTTATTATTCTTCTCAAAGAACCAACTTTTGGTTTCGTTAATTCTCTCATTTTTTGTTGTTGTTGTCAATTTCATTTATTTCTGCTCTGATCTTTGGTATTTCTTCCTTCTATTTGCTTTGGGATTAGTTTACTGTTCTTTTCCTAGTTCTTCCAGCTGTATAGTTAGGTGATTTGTTTTAGTTTTTTCTTCTTTTTTAGTGTAATCATTGAGGGCTATAAATTTCCCTCTCAGCACTGCCCTCGCTGCATCCCACAGGTTCTGATATGTTGTGTTCTCGTTTTCAACTGTCTCGAGATATTTATTGATTTCTCTTGTAATTTCCTCTCTGATGCACTGATTATTTAAGAGTGTGTTGTTTAATCTCCATATATTTGTGAATTTTCCCTTTTTCTACCTCTTGTTCTCTTGTTTTCTTTTTTTTTTTTTTTTTAAGATTTTATTTATTTACTCATTTATCCCCCCCTTGCTGCTTGTGCTCGCTGGGTCAGCTAACCACGCCGTGTGGGCGGGCTTGCCTTCACCAGGAGGCCCCAGGAACCGAACCCGGGGCCTCCCATATGGTAAACGGGAGCCCTACTGATTGAGCCACAGCCGCTTCCCTCTTGTTTTCTTTTCTTTTTTTTTTTTTTTTACCGGGAGGTCCCGGGTATTGAATCCAGGTCCCTCCATAGGGAAGACGGACGCCCAACCATTTGAGCCACATCCGTCCCTCTCTTGTTGATTTCCAGCTTTCTTCCATTATGATCAGAGAAAGTGCTTTGTATAATTTTTTTTAAGATTTATTTTATTTAACGCCCCCCCCCATTCTTTGCGCACGCTCTCTGTTCTCTGTCCATTTGCTGTGTGCTCTCTGTGTCTGCTTGTCTCCTCTTTAGGAGGCACTGGGAACCAAACCTGGGACCTCCCATGTGGAAGAGTGGTGCTCAATCACTTGAGCCTCTCCATTCCCTGCTTTGTTATCTGTCTCATTGTTTTTCCTCTTTGTGTCTCCTTTGTTGTGTCATCTTGTTGTGTCAGCTCGCCGTGTGAGCCCCTTGCCGCAGCTCGCTGTCTTGCTCGTCTTCTCCAAGAGGCACCGGGAACCGAACCTGAGACCTCCCACGTGGTAGGTGGGAGCTCAATTGCTTGAGCCACATCTGCTTTCCTGTATAATTTTAATCTTGTTGAATTTATTGAGATCTGCTTTGTGACCCAACATATGGTCTATCCTGGAGAAAGATCCATGAGCACTTGAGAAGAATGTATATCCTGCTGTTTTGGGATGCAATGTTCTGTGTATGTCTGTTAGGTTTAGTCTGTTTATCATTTTATTCAAAGTCTCTGTTTCATTATTGGTCCTCTGCCCAGATGCTGAAAGTGGTGTATTGAAGTCTCCATCTATTATTGTAGAGACATCTATTTCTCCCTTCAGTTTTGCCAGTGTTTGCCTTATGTATCTTGGGGCATCCTGATTACATGCATATACATTTATGATTGTTATTTCTTCCTAGTGAATTGCCCCTTTTATTGATATATAATATCCTTCCTTATCTCTAATAACAGTTTTGCTTTTAAAGTCTATTTCATCCAATATAAGTATAGCTATTCCAGCTTTTTAAATTTTTTTTGGTTATTGCATCCATGGAATATCTTTTTCCAACCTTTCACTTTAAATCTATTGGTAACCTTGGGTCTAATTTGAGTCTCTTGCAGACAGCATATAGTTGGCTCATATTTTCTTATCCATTCTACCAGTCTGTTTCTTTGATTGGGGAATTTAATCCATGAACATTCAATGTTAGTACTGTAAAGGCAGTTCTTATTTCACCCATTTTGACCTTTGGGTTTTATGCTATATTTTATTTTCACCACTCTTTTAACACTTTTAGTTTCTGTTACTGATACAATAATCATTTCTAGACTCTCTTCCTAGCCTCTCTCTTATGTCTTTTCTTTTTAGGCTGTAACACTCCCTTTAGTATTTCATACAGAGCCAGTCTCTTTGTTATAAACTTTCTGTTTCTGTTTATCTGTGAATATTCTAAACTCGCCCTCATTTTTGAAAGACAATCTTGCCAGATATGATTCTTGGTTGGCAGTTTATCTCTTGCCTCCATGGTTTCTAATGAGAACTCAGCACTTAATCTTATTGGGTATCCCTTATATGTTACACATTGCTTTTCTCTTGCTGCTCTCAGAATTCTCTCTTTGTCTTTGGCATTTGACATTCTGATTAGTATGTGTCTCAGAGTTGGTCTATTCAAATTTATTCGGATGGGAGTATGTTGTGCTTCTTAGACATGGATATCTATGTCCTTCAATAGGGTTGGGAAGTTTCCTACCATTACTTCTTCAAATATTCCTTGTGCCCCTTTTCCCGTCTCTTCTTATGGGATACCCATGACACATATGTTTGCATGTCTCTTGCTGTCACTTAGTTCCCTGGCCCTCTTCAATTTTTTCCATTCTTCATATGTTTTTTGTATGTTCGCTTTCAGAGGCCATGTCCTCAAGCTCACTGATCCTTTCTTCTGCCTCCTCAAATCTGCTGATATATGCCCCCAGTGTATTTCTTTTTTAAGTTTTGCTTTTTTTTTTTTTTTTTTTTAACTCTCTCCCCTTCCGCTTATGCTCGCTGTCTGCTCTCTGTGTCCCTTTGCTATGCGGTTTTTTTTGTTTGTTTTTCCATGTGTCTGCTTGTCTCCCTTTTGTTGCATCATTCTGCCGCACTAGCTCTCCCTGGGTGTGGGCCGTCAGCTCTCCATGGGTGTGGGCCATCAGCTCTCTGTGGGAGCATGCCAGCTTGCCTTCACCAGGAGGCCCTGGGACTCAAACCTGGAGCTTCCCATATGGTAGACGGGAGCCTAATTGCTTAAGCCACATCTGCTTCCCCCCAGTGTATTTTTTATTTTTTTGGCTTAAAACACCTGAAATTTATTGTCTCAGTTCTGGAGGCTGGAAGTCTAAAATCTGTAGGGGAGAATCCTTCCTTGCCTCTTCCTGGCTTCTGGTGGTTTGCTGGCAATCCCTGGGCTTCAGTCTCTGCCCCAGTGGTCACATAGCCTTTTCCTCTGTGCCTCTTCTCTCTGTTTTTTAAAAACCTTTTTTTTAAATATATTAATTTTTATTTATTTATTTATCCCCCCTTGCTGCTTGTGGTTGCTGTGTCCATTTGCTGTGCATTTTTCTCTGTCTGCTTGTCTCCTTTTGTTGTGTCATCTTGCTGTGCCAGCTTGCTGCGCGGCGCGGGCCATCAGTTCTCTGCGGGCGCACGAGCCGTCAGCTCTCTGCGGGCACGTGCCAGCTTGCCTTCACCAGGAGGCCCCGGGAATCAAACCCGGGGCCTCCCATATGGTAAACAAGAGCCCAACCACTTGAGCCCCCAGTGTATTTTTTATTTCATTTATTGTGCCTTTCATTCCTATAAGATCTGCTATTTTTCTGTATATGCTTTCAAATTTTTTTGTGTGCTCACTGAGTGTCTTCTTAATATCCTTAATCTCTTTAGCCAGCTCATTGATTTTATTAAGGAGAATTGTTTAAATATCTATGATTAGTTGTTTCAACTCCTTTATGTCATCTGGAGGTTTATGTTGTTCCTTTAACTGGGCCATTTCTTCCTGTTTTTGGTATGGATTGTAATTTTTTGTTGTTGTCTTAGCATCTGGATTACTAGATGTATTTATTCTAGGTGCAGTTTCTCTCTTTAATTTAGGGCTTTCTTGCCTTTTCTCCCTTGCTGGTTGTGTAGTTGGAGCTGAGGATGTAGTTGGTGCTGTAAACTGTGGAGGCTGAGGCTGCCCCCCTTGCCCCAGGAATTGATGAAGCTTTTCCCACCTTTTTCCTCTGCCAGAGATAGGGACAGAGCCACAGCCATGTGTAATCATTCAAGTCATGCAGGACAAGACGGTCTGTAGTTGCCTGGAAAGACTGATGAAGCTTCACCCCCCCTTCTTCCCCTACCTGGGGCAGGGATAGAGCTGCAGGTGTGAGCAGCAATCTATGCCATGTGGGTCCAAAATGACTGCAGTTGCCCAGGAAGACTGACGTAGCACTGGCACCCCCATCCTTGCTGGGGGTAGGGATGGACCCTCTGGAGTGTCCAACAATCTCATTTGTGTGGGCCGAATATGCCTGCAGTTACCCAGAGAGGCTGAGGAAATACCAGCCCCCTCCTATCATATTGGTTGGTGGGGGTGGATCCACGGGCACCCAACAGCGCAGAACCTGTAGGCCAAGAGTACCTGCCATTGCCCGGAGAGACTAAGGAAACACAAGCCCCCTCCTTTCCTATTGGGGATTAGGGGTGAGCCACAGTTACCCACCAATGCAGGCTGTGCTGGCTGAGGGTGCCTACCGTTGCCCAGAAAGGATGAGGAAATCCAGCTCCCTTCCTATCCTACTTGGGGAGCAGGGATGGAGATACAGGTGTCCGACTATTCAGTCTATGTGGGCCAAAAGCACCTGCAGTTACCCTGAGAGGCTGAAGAAATACCAGCCCCCTCCTATCCTTTGGGGGGCGGGAGGAGAGTGGAAATGGAATCCTAGGCACTCAACAAACCAGTTTGTGTGAGCTGAAAATGCCTGTAGTTGCCCAGAGAAGCTGAGGAAACACAGCTTCTCTCCTATCCTATTGGGGTGTGAGGACAGAGCCCCAGATGTCCAACTATTCAGTCTGTGTCAGCTGAAAGCGCTTGTAGTTTACCAGGAGAGGCTGGTGCAGGCCCCTCCAGCTTTCTCCCTGCTGGAGGTGGGGCTGGAGCCTAGGCTAGGGCTGCAATCTGATCTTGGTGGAAAGAAGCCGGTCCCTAACTTCACTGTCATTTTCAGTTAGCCCTTCTTCCCCTCATGCTGGGCGGAGTTAAAATGGCGGCTTCCGGCCTCTTTCCAACTTGGACAGGTTGGACTTTAGCTGTTCTTAGGATTTAGCTGTACTTAGGATTTTAGCCAGCCAAATTTTCTAATCGGTAGTTGAAGTCGGTGCCCAAGCGTCTCTTCTTCCCCTATTTTTGGGAAACAGAGCTTCCAACTCCAGCCACAAAATAGCTCCTGAGGCAGCTTGCACCATGGGCACCAGCCTCTGTGGCGTGGAGTGCTCTATTCGTGAATCTTCTCTGCAGATGGGTAGTCTCCTCCTTTCATACTTTGAAGGATGTTGCTGGATGCTCTTTTGGTCTCCTGGAGCCCCCAAACAGGTGCTTTATTTATTTATTTTTTTTAAGATTTATTTACCTTTATCCATTTTAAACCCACCCCCCCCCCCATTTTTGCTGTTTTGTATCCATTCGCTGGGCAATTCTCTATGTTTGTTTCCTGCCCTCTCTTCTCATCCTTCTCCTATCTTCACCGGGGCTCAATCCTGGGAACCTCTGAAATGGGAGAGAGGCATTCTGCCACCTGCACCACCTCAGTTCCTGTTTTTTTGGCGTGTCTCGTCTTGGTTCTCCCTTGTGTCACTCTCCTATTATGTCATCATCTTGCTGTGTGGCTCGGTGGGGCCTGGCGGTGCACCTGTGCTCAGGGCCTGGTAGCCCGTGCACCTTTTATATTTTTCTTTATTTTACTGAGTGGTCCCAGGGATCAAACCCAGTTTCCTCCATATGGGAGATGGACGCCCAACCATTTGAGCCACATCCGCCCCCCTAAACAGGTGCTTTAAATAACTCTGGGTGATTACTAACTGCCCTGTAGGATGAGCAACTCTTGGACCTCCTTACTCTCCTGCCATCTTGCCCCTCCTCTTCACCCCCTATACTTTAGTTTATGCTACCAGACTCACCCTTCTTATCTCTTCATTTTCTGCATCTTTCTAGTCCTTGGAAGTCCCATTTTCTCCAAGATTTCTCTTACTTCCCCAGCTTCCACTGATCTCTTCCCTGAATTCTTGTAGCAATATACTTAGCACCACATGGTTCAGCATGATAGAAGACTTTTGTGTATGTTGGTTTTAGCTCTCCGGATAAATTCTAATAACCTTGAAGGCAGAAAACATTTCTTATATTTTGGTGCTTACCCTCCATAGCTCTTAGAGAAGGACTCAGAATATCAGTAAATACTTCATTGACTGAAATAAAGATTATCAGAGAGGCCACTTTGCTTCTGATATTTGCTTATGTGTCTTCACATTACCTCTTGGAGGCAAAGCCTCCAGTAGGATACTAAGCTGCTTTACAGATGGACAAACTTCATCAAGAAGGTCAGTGTCTTTCCCAGAATTGTGGCTCTAGTCATGAGATAAGAGAGACAGAAGACAAAGAGGCCTTATCTGAACATTACCTCCCTTTGCTCTGGTCATCCATTGAGGTTTGTCCAGATTAAAAGCTTGAGGAAACCTCACACCATAAGGTCAGAAAATATCCTCAGGGAGGCCACTTTATAAGTCTGGAGTCTGATGATGCAAGGTATTATTGCACAGTAAAAGAGAGCATCCATAGTGGAGATTCTCTACAGTGTTTTCACATGGACAGTTGGGTTTTCATTTGGCATTTCAGCTCCCCCTCCATTCTTATTATCCAATCACAATCCATACTTTGGGCAGTCCCCAAATCTTAGATTCTTCCTCTATGACACCTCCACTATCTTTTTTAAAAATCGTTTTCTATGGGAAGCGGCTGTGGCTCAATCAGTGGGGCTCCCGTTTGCCATATGGGAGGCCCCGGGTTCAGTTCCCGGGGCCTCCTGGTGGGGGCAGGCCTGCCCGTACGGCGTGGTTGGCTGACCCAGCGAGCGCAAGCAGCAGGGGGGGAAATAAATGAATAAATAAATAAAATCTTTAAAAAAAAAAAAAAAAAAATCGTTTTCTAAGTCCTTGGCTTAGTTTGCCAGGGTCACTATAACAAATACCACAGACTGGTTGGTTTAAACAACAGATTTACTGTCACAGTTAGGGAGGCTAGAAATTTAAAATCAAGATGCTGGCAGAATTGTGCTTTCTTGAAAGGCTGTAGCCTTCTGGTGGTGATTTGCAGGCAATCCATAATATAATCTCTTAACTCTGTCATATGGCCATCTGTCTCCTACTGCTAACTGTGTCCAAATTTCTCCTGCTTGTGGACCCCAGTCATATTGCATTAAGGCTCACCCTCATTCTTTTTGGCCTCATCTTAGTAGGATTTTTTAAAGATTATATTTACAAATAAATTCACATCCACAGGACTGGGTATTAGGACTTGATCATGTCTTTGTGGGTTAACATGCTATCTCACCAACACTTTTTTTTTTTTAGGAAGTCCTGGGGATTGAACCCAGAACTTCGTACATGGGAAGCAAGCACTCTACCACTGAACTACACCTGCTCCCCCCAACCAAGTCTTCTTTATCAATGGACCCGCTATGCCATCAATGCCCAGTTTTCTCAGTGAAAATGAAAAAGGACGAAAGAAAGATAAAGAAAACCAAAAATGAATGAAAATAAAATGTAACTTAAATCAATGAATGAGATGGGCATACAGAGTATATTATTCCCCACTTTCTCTTCCTACCCCATCCTCCATTTCCTACCAGTTCTAAGTACAAGAACCAAATACCCTATATGGATGCTCACTTGATTGATTCAGGACTGGTTTTGTTATTAAATCTTACCACCACCCCCATTTTCTCAGGGTAATAAAACAGTGACCAGAGACCTAGGGATAATTTGTATTCTTTACTCTTACTTGGAGGGAACCATTAAACAGAAGTGACTGTGGCCTAAGCTTCTGAGAACCAACCAAAGGGTGGGCACTGTGTGGGTATGCCTGGCCCTGCTCAGGCCAATGGTTATGCCACTCTGGAAAGGCTTGTTGGCTGCTTTGGAGAGGATGTGAAACAAAAGAAACTTTCATATACTGCAAGTACGAGTGTAGATAAGGACATCTCCTTAGAAAACAATTTGGCATTAACTAGTAAAGTTGAACTATCCCAACATACCCTACAACCCAGCTTCTACTTCTGGGTTTAGACCCTGGAGAAACTCTTTCAAATGTATCCCAGGAGATTGTTCATTATGGCCAAAACTGGAAACAACCCAAATGTCTCTTAGCGATAGAATAGATATATAAATTGTGGTACATTTATACAATGTAATATTATAAAGTAATGAAAATAAACAAACTATTGCTATACAAAACAATATGGATGAATTTTATAAACATAATGTTGAGTAAAAGAAGCCAGGCACAAAAGAGCATATAATGTAAGTCTCCTCTTATATAAAGTTCAAAAATAGGCAAAACTCACTTGTGGTGTTAAAAATTCTATATAACATGAGGAGCTGTAGCTCAGTGGTTGAGCACCTGCATGAGGTCCCAGGTTCAATGCTCAGTCCCTCCTTAAAAAAAATGTCTATATAACACTTACTCCTAATGGTTGGTAGTGACTGAAAGAGGACATGAGGGGAATTTCTGGGGTGATGGTTACCAAGGTATAATCCACTTTGTGTTACACATAATAAAAAGTTTACTTAAAAATACAAAGAGTATGATCCATTTACATAAAGTTCAATAGGCAAAACTAAACAGAATATTGTTTAGTGGTACTCTCCAATTTTTTTAAAGCCTGGAAAGATAATGACTGCGAAAATCAGGATAGTAGTTATGTGTGGGAGGAAGAAAAGGAGTTGGTCAGAGAGAAATATAAAGAGCGTCTAAGATATTAGCAATGTTTAATTTCTTTTTTGGGTGATGGTTACATAGTGTTCACATTATTATTATTTAAAGTATATTTATGTTTTATGTGATCCTCTGTATGATATATTCCACAATTAAATAAAAATATAGGGGAAGCGGCTGTGGCTCGATCAGTGGGGCTCCCGTTTGCCATGTGGGAGGCCCCGGGTTCGGTTCCTGGGGCCTCCTGGTGAGGGCAAGCCCGCCCGCACGGTGTGGTTGGCTGGCCCAGCGAGCACAAAAGCAGCAAGGGGGGGATAAATGAATAAATAAATAAAATCTTAAAAAAAAAAAAAAAATAAATAAATAAATAAATAAATAAAAATATAAACCTAAACAAAATAAACCAAACAGAAAATATACACCCTTGAAAGAAGGAGTAGCAGAATATAGGAACTCTATGCAGGAGTTAAGATAATAATTTTAGAACTATAAGAAGCTTCAAAGCCTTCTTGTTGAACCACCTCACTAAAAATAAAACAAAACAAAACAAAAAAATGGAGACCCAGAGGAAATAAGGGACTTGCTCAAAGTGATTCAGTAAATTCTTACTCTAGAACCTCTTGGCTTCCTGTCAAGTACTCCTCCCACGACCCACCTGATTCATTTATTCAGTCCTGGTTTCCAACTCTCTTTCAGAGGTCATATCTCTAATCTGCACACATCACAAAACTCACCCAAATTATGGCCTTTTTCCTCCTAAATTTGATGCTTTTGTTGTGGGGAAAGGAGATCAGGAGAGATATACTCTCCTCCATAGATATTCCAAATAGAAAAACAGTTAAAATATGTAATATTAGAGAAGCAATTCCCAGTAATTGTAGCCCTTCTGCTTCTCTGTACCCCCACAGCTTGGCATGCTCCCACATGTAGGCTGACTTTTTTTTTAGGAGGTACCAGAGATTGAATCCAGGACCTCATACGTGGAAGGCAGCTATATCTGCTCCCCTGTACTGACTTTTGGGGCTCTGGAGTCACAGAAGAAAAGGGAAGAGCCTGAGAGTTGATAAAACTTCCCTCCACCTAGTCTACCCAAGTACACGGACTTTTTTGGGAAAAGTGAGCTCCTCTGCCACCTTGTGACATAAAATGAGAAAAGCGAGCTCTCAGATCCTTCCCTAACCCTGTTCCAATGTGGCAGAACTATAACGTGTCATCCAAGAACTAACCTACAGAACATTTCTTTCAATACAGCAACAGGGAAAATGTGTCTAATAGCATACGGGAGCAGGAAATCATATTAAGGAAACAATAAGCAAAACCCAGGAAACCCAGGGAAGGCAATGTAACTGAGAATCAGGCAACTGCAGCAGGGAAAAAGGAGCAAGGTAGTGCTGTTCTGTACCAATAAAGATTTGAGGCACTTACGTCCCCTCTAGTAAGTCAGTCCATTTCTCAGCTCTCTCACATCACAAAACTTCTTGAAAAAGTTATCAATAATTCTTAACTTCCAGTTACACCTCCTACTTCTACCACCCCAATGAAACCGTTCTTACCAAAGCTGTCAAATCTGATGGATAGATGGATATTCTGTCATTACACACATTTGACCGATTGATCATTCCTTCCTCGAAATACTCTCTTCTCTTGGCTCCTGTAACATCCACTCTCCTGGTTTTCTTAGCTCAGATGTACTTCAGAGAAGTCTTCCCTGACCACTCACCACTCTTTAAATGGTCTCTGCTAGTAATGCTTCACCTCATCACCCTGTTTGTTTCTTTATAGCAGCTATCAAAATCCTTAATTGTCTTATGCATGTATATTGCTTGTTATTAGCGCTTCTTCACCACTGTATTTTTCAACCATGTTTATTATCTGCTTCCTATTATTCCATGAAGACATAGGCTTTGTCTTGCTCACTGCTAGAACAGTACCTGGCACACAGTAGGCCCTGAATAAATACTTGTTGAATGAATGAGTGAAAAACACTAGGACTGAATGTCTGGCATTTCTTCTTCCCTTTCCACATTTCAGGCAGCATGTTGTCTTTTGATGACATTGTTTCCCCACCAAGACTTCCCCTGATCCTCAATTTAGCCAGATTTCAACCTGTTTAAAATGTCAGCAAACAGGGTGGTATTTAGAATATGACTTGACTCAGATATTATGAACTCCTTCATGGAAAGCCCTTTGAACCAAGCTCCCTTTTAATGATTATTAATTAGTTTCAGCCTCTACAACCTCACATATAACCAGATCCAAGTTGGCTCCAACAGAGTATATTTCTAGTGGGCAGAAAGACTGCAGAGGCTCTGGACTTAGACAAGGATCTGAGTAGATCTTCATTTCAACTTTATGATCCATCTAACTATGCCATCACAAAATCTACAGAGTATTACACTAAATGTATAATCTTTACTAAAGATAAAATTTTGGAAAACTTTCAACAACTTATCTGTCTGGGAAAACCTTCCCAAACTGCAGACAGTGCCACTCATCTAGTGTAGAGCTCTTCCTCACAACCTCCCAGCCCAACAGTCATGGGAATGTTGTCTACTCATATTCACTTCACTCTTTGGGAGAGTGTGAAAATGTGCAAAACTAGATAGATATGTCTGGGTTAAAGTGAGTTTATGTGTACAACTATGAATGAATTCTAGATATCACTTGGTCAGAACTTTCAACTTACAGTGGAGAAAACTGAGATCTGAAGAGGTCAAGTAATTTTCCCAAGGTGATATAGAACTCAATTTCTTTGATTCCTAGTCTCACCAGGGTAACTCACTGACTCATTTAGTCTTAGTTTCCTGCTCAATTCTAGATTCCTTTATGATTAAAAGGGGAAATGTTAGATTGTATATATGGTAACAGAATAAAATTTTTTTAAAAATCCATGGAGGGAACAGATGTGGCTCAAGCAGTTGAGTGCCTGCCTCCCACATGGGAGGTCCCAGGTTCAGTTCTGGTCCCTCCTAAAGAAAACAAACAAAAAAGCAAACAAGCAAAACTACAAACTAACAATGAACAAAATGAGCAAACAGACGAGAGAGCCAATTCAGGAGCTGATGTGGCTCAGTGGTTAAGCACCAGCCTCCACATATGAGGTCCTGGGTTCAATCCCCGGTCTCGGCACCTCAAAAAAAAAAAAAAATTCCATGGAACTACACTATACAGACATTGATCCATAAGTTAACACATGGACATTAATTAATAGTACAATTATAAAAATGTGCTATCATCAATTGTAACAAATGTTCCACACCAATGCTGATTGTGGTTGGTGGGGTGGTATATGGGAATCCTGTATTTCGTGCATGATTGTTCTGTAAACCCACAACCATTTTTTTTAATAGAAGTCTCCACATCTCTTTATGTCAGAATGTAAATCTATGTGTCTGTGTCAGCAAGTATGCATGTGAATGTCTATATGTTTCTTTGTAAATATTTGTAAAGCATATCACTGGATGTTTATGTCCCTTCTGCCAAGAAAACCTTTAAGTAATTAAGTTCACTCTGTTGGCACCAGCAATGAAGTCAGGGGAAGAATTTATGAGTCAATCATTAATAACTCTCTAAGCCACACTCAGCATATAAATGCAGTACCTTCCCCCCCAGCATGGGACATGACTCCTGGGGATGAGCCTCCCTGGCACCGAGGGATTACTACCAAGCACCAACTAGCAATGCAATCAGAAAAAGACATTGAATTAAAGGGAGAAAAGGTAAAGACAAATGAGTTTATATGGCTAAGAGACTTAAAAGTGAGTTGGGAGGTCATCCCAGAGGTAACTCTTATGCACATCTCAGCAGGATCTCATAGACTGCCACAGTAGATACTACCCCAAATAGTGGGGCTCCTGAGGGCTCTGGAGACACCCAGGTCCTATGGTCAGGGCAGATAGCTCCAGAGTTTGATGCCTTGCCAGTGGCAAATTTGTGCTCCTGAGAGTGACAGAGTTGGATTCAGTTATGGCTTCCCTACACATGGCTCATCTCTCCCTTCTATTTGAACCTATAGTTGGTGCTGGAGTTGGTAGGTGTACATCCAAGAGACTTAAATCTTTGGGCTGTCGTTGTGCCAGCTGGACCCTGAGCCTCAGCAGAGTTCCAACACCTACTCTTCAGTTCATTGGACTCACCTAGGACAACTAACGAGGAGGTGAGGATGGACAACCACCATACCAAGGAAACGAGAGAGTCTACAACTGCAAGCAAGAGAGTCCCAACCATTGGCTGTATGGGATCGAAGCCCCCTCTCAATTAGAGGTAGAGTGGACATCACCATCCCAGAATCCTCAGGATTGGGGAATGAACTATGGACTAGAGTGGACTTACTGGTGTTCTACTATAGACTTATTGTGATTCTAGCAATGGAAGAAATTACAACAGTGATGTGGAGGTAGTGGTCACTGGAGGCTCTGAGGGCAAGGAGAGGGAAAAAACAGGTGTAATATGGGGGCATTTTTAGGACTTGAGAATCGTCCTGAATGACATTGCAATGACAGATATAGGCCATTATATATCTTCCCATAACCTATAGAATTGTATGGGAGAGAGTGTAAACTATAGTGTAAACTATAATCCATGCTCAGTGACAATGCCCCAAAATGCATTTATCAATTGCAATGAATGTATCACACAAATGAAGGATGTTGTTTATGTGGGAAAATGTGGGAGGTATGGGGAGCGGGGCATATGGGAATCCCTATATTTTTATGTAACATTTACGTAATCTAAGTATCTTTAAAAAAATAAAAATATATATTTTTAAAAATCATTAATAAACAGACTTGGTCTTTTCGCCAGTCAGCTCTATTCTTGGGTCTACAGGAAATGGGAACTAATAATCAGGGTGGAACCAGACTGTCCCAGGGTCAAGCTTGATTGCGGGACAGTAACTTCAGCTAGAGATTAGGCTATAAGGAGCTGTGACAGATTAGCAGTTTATTGTCTCTGCAAGGAGCCTGTGCTTAAACTAACATGGATACTATCTTGCTCTTCAGTCTAATCACTGCATGCTATGATGCTAACCAGAAAGTACTTTTCTAGCTTGATAACCTGGAAAATCCCAAGAGAAGCCTAGAAAAATCTCTCTGAGACAGTGCCTGGGCTCTCTTCTGCCAGAGGGAGAGAGAGCCAATACTTAGCAGGTGATGCTTTCTAGAAATGATCCCATGTGCCCTCTTGTCCCTAAGAGGACTGCAATTTATTTAACCTGGAGACATGGCTGTCTGTCTCATGATGAAAGGTCTTCAGAAAATATGATGCATTCGTCTCTTGTTCATGTAACTAACATTAAAAGTCCTCTCACTGTTAGATGGCTTTCTTTACTACCGGGTGCTGTTACAGTTTCAGGTTGTCATCTCCTAAGACTCCCAAATTCAAAACTCCTCATAAGGTGTTGTCTTCCCTTTTAAAAGGTGATACATTCAAATAGTCAGATGGGAATGCTCTCAGGTAGGGAGTGCTGAGAGAAAGGGTGGGGTAGGGGATGGTACCATTTGCTGCTCTTGAAAGCTATTTATTTAAAAGATGATTTTTCAGTGTCCTAAGCATTTTTTTTTTTTAATTTGCAATTACTTTTTTTTTTTTTTTTTAATAAGATTTTATTTATTTATTCATTTATGCCCCCCCTTGCTGCTTGTGCTCGCTGGGTCAGCTAACCACGCCGTGCGGGCGGGCCTGCCTTCACCAGGGGGCCCCGGGAACCGAACCCGGGGCCTCCCATATGGTAAACGGGAGCCCCACCGATTGAGCCACAGCCGCCTCCCTGTCCTAAGCATTTTATCTCTAAAATTAACTTGTCAGCGTTAAGGCCAAATGGCATAAGGTGCATAAGGTAACAAACTGAATAAATGAAGAAAATTCACAACACCCTTTGTGCCAAAAAGCTTAAATAACTATGACCCATGGCTCACTGGAAACCTACAGAGATACCTTGTCTATGATCACACTTAATAAACTTTCAAAAGTTTTCTTTAATGCCAGAAGGCAGATAGAACAGGAAAGAAGAGAAAATAAGCAGTGTTTGAGAGAATGGGTTGGTTAGTCTTTGAGTAATTTACTTCACTTAAACTCTATTTCATCTTTCTTTCTCCTAATAGGAAGGTACTGTTTTCTTTACACTAGGCTAACTCCTACTTTTAAGTATTTGGCTATGCATTTTAAAGTCTTTGGGGGAGAGTGATCTCTCCAATTAGACTACAAGTTTTATGAGAAGGAACTGCATTCTTTTGTATTTCCCTTCCAGTACACAAAATTCTAAAGAGTTAGTACCCGGTAAATCGTGACCTTCTTTTTTCCTACATACCTCAGAACTCAGAGACAGTAGCTGCTAAGTGGAACAGCTGCCTGAGCTCTTCTCAGAGGATGTGAAAAGCATCAGGGATATGCTAATGCAAGGCAGAGAATGAGCCTTTCCTGAAAAATCACTTTGCCATTCCAAGGAATTTTACCTTTAAAAGATGTTTTGTTTCCCCCTTTCCTATCCCGGATCTCTAATATCTTATTTTAAATATATGTATCTTTCCCAGGAAGCTTTCTGGAAACTTTTAAATTAACTGTTATTACTTAAGATTGGGCTATATAAATCAAACAGAGGCAGCTCCCGACCCTCGACCCTCTCTACATTAAAGAAAATAATCTATGTCTTTCTTTGTGCTGAATTTACTACAATCAATCATCTTCATGGGACCCATGGCAGGAAGGAGAGAATGCTGGGCTTGTATATTTAGCACCATAAGCACATACTGAGGAAGAAGTGGTCTAAAAAGAGGAGAAAGTACAGAAGCAAAATTTAACAGGGGTCATGAGTGGAAGTGGTTTAGCTGGGCACAATTCAGATTAAGAACCAGCTTCATTTTTCTGTCTGGCTCTTCTTACAGAAGCCCAGGCAGAAGCCAAAAGAGCTGCATTTATCCAAAATCAGACCATGGCTACCCTGCAATGCCTTAGCTCTGGAGCAAAGTGAAAGTCAACCTCATGTATTCACAGAAAAAGTCAAAGGTCAAGTATACTCTGAAGAACCTAAGAGTCACTGCTGTTCCCTGCAGAAATAGCTCTGCTTCCCCAAGCTATCGCCTAGCCCCCAAATCCAAGTTTCAGACTGGATCCCTTCCTACAGGCAAAGGTGAGATTGGAAAAGGAAATGGAGGTAGGCATTGACTTTTAGTTGACATTCTTGAAGGCGGCTAGAGCATAGTGGCAGCTAAATCCACAAGAAAATGGATAACCTTCCCTTCGACAAATCTATATCCTCTCTGAGACTCAGTTTTCTAATTTCTAAGGGCCCTTCTATCCCTGACATGTGATTTTCATATGATCTTCATTTCTGAGGGTTTTCTTTAACAATTGTTCATTAAGGTTTTTTTTTTTTAGATTTTTATTTGAATGCACACAGTAAATTATTCAAACAGCATAAATTTATACTGAAAAGTAAGTCTCCCTCCTACTCATATCTCTCAATCCTCCTGTTCTCTATCCCTGAGATAATCATTATCACCAACTTATTTTATTTCCTTCCAGAGATAGTCTAAGCATGTATGGATGTATATATTTTAATTTTTGTTTTTTTTGTCTTTTCTTTTGTATATATTTTAAAAACATAAATGGTAGCATGCCATATACACTGTTTTTGCACTTTGCTTTTTTCCACTTGAGAATGTATCTTATAGGTTCTTTGATATCAAAATATAAAAAATTGTCTCATTCTGTTTAACAGTTGTACAGTATTCCATTGTACAGCTGTAGAGTATAATTAATTTTCCTAGTCCTCTATTGATGGATATTTTGGTTGTTTCCAATCTTTTGCAAAACATATAATGCTTCAGGCAATGACCTCATATATTCTTCCTTATGTACCTATAATTTATCAGTAGGATAAGTTCCAAGAAGCAGGAAGGCACTAAATCACCCTCCAAAGAGGCTGTTGCATTTTGCATTCCCACTGACACTGTGTGAGAATTCCTGTTCCCCCACAGCATCAGGACTGTGTTTCTTGATCTCAGCCTTAAGTTTTCCTTCTTCTGCCCTCCTTTACTCCTCCCTTTCCAGCAGGTTGTGATCAATAAGTTGATATTGACAGTTCCCTTTTACCTGCAGGCAATTCCCTAGATGCTACTGCTGCACTGCTGGAAAAACAAAATAAAACGGCACTTCTAAAGAAACTGGAGGTTCACATGCAGAATAATGGGGAAAAAAACTTTAGTCACTTTAGAGATTGGGAAATAAGTGGATAGGCTCTCAGTATATGGCTCAGGTATATAGTAAATTATAAATCCTCACATGACCTGAATGTTTTCACTCACTTTGTTATACTTTCTAAATTCAACATTGATAATTTGTGTAAAATAAAAAACCAAACATTCTTAAAAACACAAAAGCCCCCTCTCAATCAGAAGCAGAGTGGGCATCATCATCCCCAAATCTTCAAGACTGAGTAACAAACAAACATAAGGGGGGAATGCAACTATGGACTAAAGTAGACTTATTATTATTCTAGTAATGGAAGAACTTGTGACATTGATATAAAGATAGTGGTTACCAGAAGTTCTGAGGGGAGGGGGAGGGAAGAATAGGTGTAACATGGGGCATTTTGGGGACATTGGAATTGTTCTTCATGATACTGCAATGACAGACACAAGCCATTATGAATGTCAAAACTTCTAAAATTGTACGGTGCAAATTGTAAGCCATAATGTAAACTACAGACAATGATTAGTATCAATGCTTCAGTATGTGTTCATCAATTGTAAGAAATGTATCACACAAATGAAAGTTGTTAATGGGGAAAGTATGGGAGGGGGAGGGGATGGAGCATATGGGAATTCCCTATATTTTCAATGTAACATTTACGTAATCTAAAGCTCCTTTAAAAATAAATTAAAAAAAAAACCTCAAAAGCTTTTCATGGGTTTGGGGCTTTCAGTCAATCAATATTAATGCATATTAATTCAATCTGGATGTTTTCTTCTTAACATGAGTCAATGGCAGTTGTAATGGTAAGGAGGGGATTTTAAGTCATTTTGGAGTCTGAAGCACTCTGTGGGGTGAATCTATGCTATGCATTGTGAGACTAGGGGCAATTAAAGAAACCAGCACTTAGAAATTTTAGACAAGGAAAACTAGAGGGTGAAAGGGGAAGGGAGGAGAAATGCCAAAGATTAATCTGATCTAAATAAAAAAATCTGCCTTGGTGGAATGGATGAGAAAATATGAGCTATCTATATGCTGTTTATCTACAAGAGATTCACCTCAGACCCAAGGATACCAATAGACTGAAAGTGAAAGGCTGGAAAAAGATATTCCACATATGCAGTAACAACAACAACAACAAAAAAATCTTGAGTAGCTATACTTATATCAGATGAAATAGACTTTAAAAGCAAAACTGATGCGAATATTCTCACTGACCTGATTTTGTGATAATCAGGGTAGGCTAAACATTCGCTATATTAGAAAC
Organism: Tolypeutes matacus; assembly: GCA_026826555.1. Taxonomy (NCBI): domain Eukaryota; kingdom Metazoa; phylum Chordata; class Mammalia; order Cingulata; family Chlamyphoridae; genus Tolypeutes; species Tolypeutes matacus. The sequence goes on from JAKSZT010054055.1 coordinate 16,793,333, forward strand.
CATGCATGTGTCCCCAGGCCTAGTTTTTCTCCCTAGGTCTGGTTTTTAGAATGCTGGTGATAAACTAAGCCTGATTTATTATATGGCCATCCTGTATGGGAAAAGACTGTAACTTTGAGTATTTTTGGTCAACCTTAAGAAATATAGCAGGGGGACAGATGTGGCTCGGGTGGTTGTGCATCTGTCTCCCATATAGAGGAACCTGGGTTTGATCCCCGGGACCCCCCAGTAAAAATTTAAAAAAAGAAAAATATAGAAGGTGCATGGGCCACTAGGCCCGGTGTGCGGGTGCGCTGCTGGACCCCGCGAGCAGGTAAGCCTTCAGGCCCAATCCGTGGGAGTGCCGTCAGGCCCCGCGAGCAGGTGAGCCGCTAGGTCCCATGGGGCCCTGCGAGTGGGTGAGCCGCCAGGCCCCGTCAGTGGGTGAGCCACCAGGCCCCGTGCACGGGTGCGCCACCAGGCCCCGTCAGTGGGTGAGCCACCAGGACCCCCAAGCGGTGTGCCACCAGGCCCTGTGCACGGGTGCACCGCCAGGCCTCGCAAGCCAGGCAGCAAGATGATGACATAACAGGAGCATGGCACACGGGAGAGCCAAGACGAGACACACCAAAAAACCAGGAACTAAGGTGGCACAGGCGGTAGGACACCTCTCTCCCACATTGGAGATTCCGAGGATCGAATCCCAGTGAAGACAAGAAGAGAAGGATGAGAAGAGAGGGTAGGAAATGGACACAGAGAGTGGCCTAGTGAACAGACACAGAATCAGCAAAAACGGCAGGAGGCCGGTGGGGGAGGAATGGATAAAAGTAAATAAATAAATCCTTAAAAAAATGTAAAGGGGAGGAAGATACAGACTATAGTTAGTAGCAATACTTTGACGATGCTCTTTCATGATTTGTTAACAAATGTTTCACAACAATGTGGGGGGTGATGTGTGGGAGCCCTATATGATGGTATGCATGTTTGTTTTGTAAGTTCACGATGTTTACTGAACACTTATAGTTTATGTATGTTCATGTATGAATGATATACTTCAATAAATTGCTTTTAAAAAATTTTTTAAAAAAAGCAAAACTGAGAAAGCGGATGTGGCTCAAGCAGTTGAGCACTTGCCTCCCCCATAGGAGGTCACAAGTTCGATTCCTGGTGCCTCCTGAAAAAACGAAAACAAACAACAAGCAAACAAATTATAAAAACAACTCAGGGGAGCTGATGTGTCCTAGTGATTGAGCATCGGCTTCCCCTGTGTTCAATTCCTAGCCCCAGTTCCTCAAAAAATAAAAATAAAAAAAGCAAAACTGTTACTAGAGATAAGGAAGGGCATTATATATTAATAAAAGGGGCAATTCACCAGGAAGAAATAACAATCATAAATGTATATGCATCTAACCAGGATGCCCCAAATTACATGAGGCAAACACTGGCAAAACTGAAGGGAGAAATAGATGTCTCTACATTAATAGTTGGAGACTTCAATACACCACTCTCTGCATTGGATAGAACATCTGGGCAGAGGATCAATAAAGAAAGAGAGAGCTTGAATAATATGATAAATGGACTAAACCTAATAGATATATATAGAACATTACACCCCAAAACAGCAGGATATACATTCTTCTCAAGTGCTCATGGATCTTTCTCCAGGACAGACCATATGTTGGGTCACAAAGCAGTCCTCAATAAATTCAACAAGAATGAAATTATACAAAACACTTTCTCTGATCATAATGGAATGAAGCTGGAAATCAACAACAGGCAGAAAAAGGGAAAATTCACAAATACATGGAGATTAAACATCACACTATTAAATAATCAGTGCATCAAAAAAGAAACTGCGAGAGAAATCAATAAATATCTTGAGACAAATGAAAACAAGAACACAACGTATCAGAACCTAGGGGATGTAGTGAAAGCAGTGCTAAGAGTAAAAATGTATAGCCCTCAATGCTTACATTAAAAAAGAAAAAAAGAGCTAAAATCAATGACCTAACTACACAACTGAAAGAACTAGAAAAATAACAGCAAACTATTCCCAAAGTAAACAGAAGGAATGAAATAATAAAGATCAGAGGAGAAATAAATGAAATTGGCAACAAAAAAAATAGAATTAACAAAACCGAAAGTTAGTTCTTTGAGAAGATCAACAAAATCGACAAACCCTTAGCTAGACTGACAAGAAAAAAAAAAGATGAAAATAAATAAAATAAAAAATGAAAACAAGACATTACTATTTGACCCCACAGAAATAAAAGAGATCATAAAAGGATACTATGAACAACTGTATGCCAACAAAATAGACAATGTAGACGAAATGGAAAAATTCCTAGGAACATACAACCTGCACTGATCCTAGAAGAAATAGAAGACCTCAACAAACCAATCACAAATAAAGAGATCGAAACAGTCATCAAACAGTTTCCCAAAATGAAAAGCCCAAGTCCAGATGGTTTCACAGGTGAGTTCTATCAAGCATTCAAAGAAGATTTAATACCAATCTTACTCAAGCTCTTCCAAAAAATTCAACGAGAAGGAATGCTACCAAACTCATTCTATGAAGCCAATTTCACCCTAATACCAAAGCCAGATAAAGATATTACAAAAAATGAAAATTACAGACCCATTTCCTAAATGAATATAGATGCAAAAATCCTTAGCAAAATACTAGCTAACAGAATCCAACAACACATTAAAAGAATTATTTATCATGATCAAGTAGGTTTTATACCAGGCATGCGAGGGTGGTTGAACACAAGAAAATCAATCAGCGTAATATACCACATTAATAAATCAAAGAAGAAAAATCACATGATCCTATCAATTGATGCAGAAAAGGCATTTGACAAAATACAGCATTCTTTCTTGATAAAAATACTACATAAGATAGGAATTGAAGGAAACTTTAACAACAAGATAAAAGCCACATATGAAAAATCCACAGCTAACAATTGTACTCAATGGTGAAAGATTGAAAGCTTTCCTGTTGAGATCGGGAACAAGACAAGGATGACCACTGTCACCACTGTCGTACAATATAGTGCTAGAGATTCTAGCTAGAGCAATCAGGCAAGAAAAAGAAATAAAAGGTGTCCAAATTGGAAAAGAAGAATTAAAATTTTTGTTATATGCAGATGATATGATCCTATACCTAGAAAGTCCCTAAAAATCTACAACAAAGCTGCCAGAGGGAAGAGGATGTGGCTCAAGCGGTTGGGCTCCCATCTACCATATAGGAGGTCCCAGGTTCGATTCCCAGGGCCTTCTGGTGAAGGCAAGCTGGCCTGTGCGGTGAGCTGGCCCAAGCAGAGTGCTGGCCCCTGCAGGAGTGCTGGCCCAAGTGGAGAGCTGGCCAGCAAGATGATGCAACAAAAAGAGATACAGAGGAGAGATAATAAGAGATGCAGCACACCAAGTTGCTGAGGTGGCACAAGAGATTGAGTGCCTCTCTCCCACTCTGGAAGGTCCCAGGATTGGTTCCTGGTGCTGCCTAAGCAGACACAGAAAAACACACAGCGAATGGACAGAGAAAGCAGACAGCAAGTGCAAAAACACGGGGTGGGGTGGGGGGGTTAATAAATAAATCTTAAAAAAAAAAAAAAGCTGCTAGAGCTAATAAATGATTTCAGCAGAGTGGCAGGATACAAGGTTAATATGCAAAAATCTGTAGTGTTTCTATAACTTAGTAATGCACAATCTGAGGAAGAAATCAGGAAAAAAATTCCATTTACAATAGCAACTAAAAGAATCAAATATTTAGGAATAAACTTAACCAAGGACATAAAGCACGTGTAATCAGAAAACTACAGAGCATTGCTAAAAGAAATTTTTTAAAAAGCTCTAAATAAATGGAAGAACATACTCTGCTCTTGATTGGAAGACTAAATATCCTTAAGATGTCAATTCTACCCAAATTGATATACAGATTGAATGCAATCCTGATAAAAATATCACCAGCATATTTTAAAGAAATGAAAAACAAATTATCAAATTTATTTGGAGGGTAAGGGGCCCTGAATAGCCAGAAACAGCTTAAAAAGGAAGAGCAAAATTGGAGGACTCCCACTTCCAGAATTTAAATTATATGACCTAGCTACAGTGGTAAAAAAGAAAACAACAACAGTATGGTACTGGCATAAGGAAAGACACATAGACCAATGAAGCTGAATGATGGTTCAGAAACAGACCCTCACATCTATGGTCAAGTGATTTCCGCCCCTGAGATGCATCCCTAGTCTGTTCGCTTATTGTTTTTCCCCCTTGTTTGCTCTCATTGTCTGCTCAGATTTTGTTTTGTTTTTTTTTTTTTTTTGCTTGTTGTCTGCTCATTGTTTTTTTTTTTTTTTTTTTCTTTAGGAGGCACTGGGAACTGAACCTGGGACCTCCCATGTGGGAGATAGGTGCTCAACTGCTTAAGCCACATCTACTCCTCAAATGATTTTTTTTTTTTTTTTTTAAGATTTTATTTATTTATTTATCCCCCCCTTGCTGCTTGTGCTCACTGGGTCAGCTAACCACGCCATGCGGGCGAGCTTGCCTTCACCAGGAGGCCCCGGGAACCGAACCCAGGGCCTCCCATATGGTAAACGGGAGCCCTACTGATTGAGCCACAGCCGCTTCCCATCCTCAAATGATTTTTGACAAGGATGTCAAACTCACCTAGATGGAGCAGACCAGTCTATTCAACAATGGTGCTGGGAGAACTGGATATCCCATTGCCAAAAGAAAGGAAGAGGACCCCTATCTCACACCTTATACAAATATTAACTCAAAATGGATCAAAGATCTAACTATAAAATCTGCAACTATAAAGCTCTTAGAAGAAAATTTAGGTAAACATCTTCAAGACCTGGTGGTAGGTGGTGGATTTTTTTTTTTTTTTTTTTAACCGGGAGGTCCCAGGGATCGAACCCGGGTCCCTCCATATGGGAGACGGACGCCCAACCAGTTGAGCTACATCCAACCCAAGGTGGTGGATTTTTAAACCCTACATTGAAATGGTCAAATTTACAAGGTCATAAAAGAAATACACTCTGAAGTTACCACACTACAGATGAGATTAGGGTGCATAGGAAGATGTCGCAGAGACAGTCAGAGACAGTTCATCTAAATGTTCTCAGAGTAAATAAGGAATCTGAAACTATAAGGATAGTTACGCACAGAATACATGAGTCAATGTGGAGTGTAGAAAAATGTAAGATAGAGACTATTTGTTACTGTTTATGGAATTTGGCCAAGGAAAAGATCATCTATTATAAATATCCTGAATATTTCCTTCTAATGGAGAAGGATGACTTATTGGGTCATTATCAATTACAATATAGTTTACACTATTTAGTTTCCATTTCTCTTATTCTCTACTAATCAAGAAATGTTCCAACTATGCATTAGATTTCACAGGAACTTATATACTTGAGAGGTGTACTTAGAAGAGAAAACTGTCCTATCTGATCCCTTTGTTAGATATATTCCCCTTTGTAAATTAAAAAAAAATAGTCATTTTAGTTTATGGATAAGGCTCTTTGGATTTTGATTAGTGTGGATCAGTTCCTAAGAGTCTGGTTACCCCATGTGAAACTGGGTGGAATAGGACAAATAACATCAAACCAGTTCTTATTCTGATATCACCTTTGACTAGTTAATTACTTTCTCCAGTGTTCAGTTTCTAGAATTAAAAATCAGGGATTTAGGAAAGTGGCTGTGGCTCAATCAGTAGGGCTCCCATTTACCATATGGGAGGCCCCGGGTTCGGTTCCCGGGGCCTCCTGGTGAAGGCAAGCCCGCCCGCACGGCGTGGTTGGCTGACCCTGCGAGCACGAGCAGCAGGGGGGGGATAAATGAATAAATAAATAAAATCTTAAAAAAAAAAAAAAAAAAAAAATCAGGGATTTGATTGGATGGTCAAATTTCCAGATATGTAAAACCTGGGGTTATATCTTGGAGCACAAACCCAACAGCAATATGTAAGGCCCCTCAAATAGCCCTTCATCCTGCTAATATTACAGAATGATCTCTAAGGGAGATTTCTATTTAAATATAATGTACTTATGGGAAGCGGCTGTGGCTCAATCAGTGGGGCTCCCGTTTGCCATGTGGGAGGCCCTGGGTTCGGTTCCCGGGGCCTCCTGGTGAGGGCGGGCCCGCCCGCACGGCGTGGTTGGCTGACCCTGCGAGCACGAGCAGCAGGGGGGGGATAAATGAATAAATAAATAAAATCTTAAAAAAAAAAAAAAAAAAAAAAAAGTAAAGTTTAAAAAAAATAATAAAATAAATAAATAAATATAATGTACTTAAATTTCCCTATCTAAACGTTTTTGTGAAGCAGAGCATCCTTTGGGACTGCAAATAATCATCTCCTAAGTTTTCCATTTCATAAATTTGGACTTATGCACATCCCCTTCAAGTGGGACATTTGTGTTCAAACATCCCTAGCCAAAGAAAAGCTCATACTACAATTCCATCACCACTGGGAATGAAGTGTTTGCACTTACAAAGGTGCTCCGTCTTAATGCTGAGTTACCTATCGGATGAGATCTAAGACAGATGAGTTGCCAATCTAGATGGACATTAACTTACCAGAAGTGAAAGTACACTGCAGAGGAAGCCTATTAAGTTGACTTTGAAAAAGTGGCTGTCAGGAGGTGGGAAACCATGCCACAATGAAGCACTATTACCCTTGTGGCTAAAGGGCATAGTTCTACTTAAGAGATAGGATGTCTAGACTTCTCTGTTCTCAGTCATAATATCACTCAGTTTACAAAGTGTTTTTCTGATCTTCACAACACCCCTGTGAAATATGTATTATTTTATTATAACCATCTCACAGATAAGGAAACCAAAACTCAGAGAACTTATGTGACTTGCCAAAGTAAGATGTTTATCTTCATCCGAACTGTCTCACAAACCATATTATCACTTTAGAGAAATGATTGACGCTACACTGAAAATACTTAGCATAATTTCCTTTTTTTCCCCTTTTGAACCTGTTGACTGAATGTCTGTCTCTGTCTCTTTGCCAACACTGTCATTCTGATTAAACTGAAATCAGGGACTACGCCTTCCCTTGTAATTTCATGTACAGTGCTTGGTACTGTAGCCACTGGCACCTGTAGAAATGAGCTATCATTTTCATTTGGACTTGAATCCAAACATGGAAGAGTAGTTGAGAAAAGTCAGGTAGAATTTGCAGACTTTAATAAGCAATGAAATGAGGCCATTAAAAATGGAATAGGAATTAGTGTCTGAATTGGATTAGGTCAATTTTAGAGGCAAGTTAAGCTGGTTCCAAGCTACAGCTAGAATCCATCAACTTTTTACCACTTCCATTGCTGGTTTGAGTCATCTAATTTCTCATTTGGATTTCTGAAATAGCCTCCTAACAGGTTACCTTGTTTCTATCCTCCCCCTCCCACCCCCAGTTTATTCCCAACACAGTATTCAGAGTGAGCCTTTGAAAATATAAGTCATCCTGTCACTCTTCTGCTCAAAACCTTGCAACATCCTCCATTTCAATCAAAATAAAAACCCAAGTCCTTAAATTAGCCTATAAGACCCTATGTGATATGGCCCTACTTCCTCTAAATCCTCAACTCCTACTACTGTACCTGTTGGTTATTCTGTACCAGTTTCCCTGGCATCCTTGCTATGCCTCTAAAACTCTAAAATTCTGGATATACTCTGCCTTGGGGTCATTTTCTCTAGCTGTCCCTTTGCCTAGGTCAGATCTTCCCCAGAATCTGTTTGGCTAATTAATTCCCTCACCTCCTTCAATTCTTGGCTCTACTTTCACCTTCTCAATAAGACCTACCCTATACTGCAGATTGCCCACCCCCCACACACCAGGGTCTTTGCTTACCCTGAGCTACTTTCAACTTTTTTTAGTAGCACTAATCTCTTCTAACATACTATAAAATTTATTGTGCATACTGTTGCCTGTTTCCCCTGCCATGTGCTCTGCCCTCCCTTGCTAGAATATATCCAACTGATATACACAAAGTACATGAAGCAGTGCTTGACACAAATATTCACTTGAAAATATGTGCTGAATGAATGAAATTAAGGAGTATATGAAGCACCTCTTGTTTTCCCCAGTCCCCTCTCAGTTGATGACTTAAATTCTACTAGACAGAGTTACAGTCCTTATTAAGGCAAGTTATAATATTTCACATTCTTCTTTGGATTTTGGAGCCACCTTCTTTAAGAGGTGCTACACCCTCCATCTTTTATTATTATTATGGCCTTAAGAATGATAGCCTACTTTAGTCAAAGGCCCCATGGGGGTTTAATCTGTATCTCTTATTAGTATCTCTATCCTCATTCATTCTTGGTATTACTTTGTGCCTCACCCTAAACCTATGGACAGGTCAATGGTACCACAATCAGAAGTATAATCAGCTGGGTAAAGCTAGGATTTTGTCAGGCAGGATGAGATTTCCTCAGTTGGTCTTTCATTGTTTCTTTCTTGTTTTATATCTTTAAAACAAACAAACAAACAAAAAAACAAAAAACAGTAATCTTCCGTTGTAAGGGCTATCCAGGAACAGGAACAGGGGCTTCATCAGAGACTTTTTCCACTACCAGCTCCAAAACTCCTAGGAATAAAGAAGGAGAGAGAACTACAAGTGTTGATGATTTTTCTGGGCCTTTGAAACAACAAGGTAGGGAATAAATAGGGGTGAGACAAGAATGGAAAGAAAAAGAAATATTTTTAGTTCTAACATGAGTCTGGGTCTCCTAGACTTTTCCTGGAGGTTGAGAATTTTCAATGAAAATCATTCCATTTCATATGGGAAAAATCAGCTTCTTTACAAAGAAGATCCCAGACATTTTTATAATATGACACCATTAATGATCCTTTATCTCCATGCAAGTGAGCTTACCCTGTAGTCAGATTTGGGAACAGAAGAAATCTTAACCATGTAGTAGTTAATTCCAGACATCACATGTATAGATAAACAACATCTGAATACTATGCATTCATAGCAGTGGTAACAACAACCAAGTACAAGTACATGCTTTCATCTGCACTGTTTTTTCAGAAATAGCCCTTCCAAAATTGGCCAGGGCTCAAATTCTATAAGATTCTAGTTTGGGTTATATTCCAGTTCCTATAGGGGAAAAATCAAATATGAAATTAGTGATAAGATGCACGTGAGCCATTTGCCCCTAGATTTGTCTTATGACCCAGATGCAATGCCAATTCATCTTTGTTCCTCCTTCTGTCCCAGGAAAGCCAAGAGGAGCACAGGAAAGATGATTTTCTTATCCCATATGTTTAGTTTCCTGGCTGGTAAAATAAATGTCATGCAACAGGTTGGCTTAACAATGGAAATGTATTAGCTCATGGTTTCAGAAGCTAGAAGGCTTGCTTCCTCCCAGGGTCAGTATCTTCTGGCTGGTTGGCATTCTTTGGGGTTCCTTGGCTTTTCTGTCACATGGCAGCGTTTTCTCCTTTCTCTTCTGCATTCCATTGACTTCTATCTGTTCCCCACTGCTTTTCCTCTGTGTCCAATCTTGTAAGGACTGCAGTCATTTTGGATTAAAGTCTACCCTCATTCAGTTTGGGCACACCTTAGCTAATACTATCTTCAAAGGTCCTATTTACAAATGGGTTCACACCCACAGGACCAGAGACTGGAACATCAACATGCTTTTTGTGGGGGATATGATTCAATTCCCAACACCAAACAATGTATCAGAGTAGAAGAGTAGGGACCCTGAGATGAGGACCACCTCATCTGCTGATGGAAGATGAGTTTAGAACTCCTGAGAGCAGTGCAAGAAGCAGACCTACTTGATTATGGAAAATTCCAGATCCCAGGTGTGGCCGTTGGGGAATTTGATGTAATTATGAATTCCAAAAATATAATTGAATCATGATTGTAAACTGATTTGTTAATCTGGACATGATTAGGTTAGGATTAGGGCATTGAGCCCCACCCCTTGGGGGGTGGGGAATTGAATATAAAAGACAAGGCAAAGGACAGTTGAAGCAGTCTTTTGAGAACAGTTTTGATGTTGGAAAGAAGGCCCCAGGAGAAGAGAAGCAAGCCATTTGCCTGATCACCTACAGCTGACCTTGTGGAGGAAACAGGAGCTAAGCCCGGAGAGAAACGCAGCCCCAAGAAGAGAGGAACCCAGAAGCCTGAACCCTGGCAAACGCCGGCAGCTGTCTTGCTCCAAAACGTGGCAATGAACATTGGTGAGAGAAGAAACTTAACGCTTTATGGCCTGGTATCTGTGAACTTCTACCCCAAATAAATACCCTTTATAAAGACCAACCCAGTTTTGGTATTTCACATTAGCACCCCTTTGGCTGACTAATACACCAGGGAAGCTGATTCATTGGGAAGAGGATACAAGGAGGTTAAAACAGAGCCTAGGAAGGCCTCACCCCATTCCTGACTATGAATCTGAATTGGAAATTCAGCCTCTGCCCCTGAGTCAGGCTGAGCCCCTATTAGTCTTGTGAGTCAAGTGACTTTCAAGTCAAAGTGTTAATCTCTTCCCTCTCTCAAATTCTTTTTTTCTCCCTCTGCCACTTCTCTTTCTCTTTTTTAAGACACAGATGAAAACCTAGAGAAAAGGCAGAAATGGAGCATTGTGGTCAAATTTCTGATTGCTATCACCCTGTTGCTCAATGGAATTGCCATAAGGGTGTCTGTCATTTTTTAAGTCTCATGCCCCATAAGTTTGCTAATATATTGGCTCCTTGCCCTTGATCTATAAAGACGTCCTTCTGTTCCAGAGGCAGTTTGGCATAATGAGAAAAGTACAGACTTTGGAGTCTAGATAGAGCTGCTTACTCACTAGCTGGGTGATGGGGCAAGTTGCTTGACTTCTCCAACCTCGGTTGCCTCATCTGTAAAATGGGATTCAGAATATTTGCCTCTCATAGGACTCAGTATACTTGCTTCTGATGGTTATGAAGACTAATTGAGATCCTGTGTGAAAGGCACCTGGCACATACTAGGTGCTCACTAAATGTTAGCTCCTTTCTTTGGGTGTACTTGGACATCCTCTAGGGAGGATAGATCTAATAGGACCAAGTATTTTCTTTAGAAGTGATTATTTTCTTTAAATGACCAAACATGATGCTAGGAAAATAATCAAATGAATATAAGCCACCTGAAGTCAGAGAATTGTGCCAATGCCAGCAATTGTGGAGAAGAAAAAAAAGGAAGTCAGCATGGAATCTCAGCAATCTGGGGTAGCTGAATCCCAGCTGGACTCTCAGACCAAGGAAGAAAGTATTCTGTGTGGTTTACTTTTTTTTTTTTTTTTTTTTTTTTTTTTTTAGGAGGTACCAGGGACTGAACCCAGGACCTTGTACGTGGAACGGAGGTGCTCAACCACTGAGCTAAATCCACTCCCCAATGAGAGTTGTTTGTTTTTAGGAGGTACCAGGGATCGATTTGCTTGAAGAAAATGGGGTTAATAGATAAATGTTGGGGAGAGAAGGGGTGTTTCAATTCTGAAACAAATGCGGGTAATTATTAATGTGTCAGGAAATAGGCAAGGATTTCATGTTTTTCTAACAATTACAGCCCAGCAATACCACAGTAAAGTGCTTAATGAAAATAAATATTTCTGGGCCCAAGCATACTGAATCAGAATGTCCTGAGTGGGGCCAGGAATCTTTTTTTTAAAATTATTTTTAAACAATTGATTTTTTAAAAAAATATTTATTTGATTTATTTATGCCCCCCGCCCCCGCATTGTTTGAGGTCCCTGACCCGGAACCTCCCATGTGGAAGAGAGGCACTCAATTACCTGAGCCACCTCAGCTCCCTGGTTTGTTATGTCTCTCATTGTCTTTCCTCTTTGTGTCTTTTGTTGCATCATCTTGTGTCAGTTTGCTGCGCCTGCCTGCCGCGCAGGAGGCACCAGAAACCAAACCTAGGACCTCCCATGTGGTAGGTGGAAGCCAAATCGTGTGAGCCACATCTGCTTCCCAAGAATCTTATTTTTAAGATTTTTAACAAGCTTCTTAAGTAGAGGTGGATTTACTGTTAAATTAATGAAGCATAAACTTCAGAGCCAATGTGAGCAGTCCAAGGTCTTGTATTCAATTTTGTATTTTTAAAAATTTGTATGACTTTTCTCAAAATGTGTTCCCCTCAAATTTTAAGAGCTTCAGAACTCACAACATACGTATCCATCTGTGCCCTTAAGTACACTTTATGTACAATAAAGTGTAGGATCCACTGCACTTGAACAGTTTGAAGCCTTGGCAAAGCAACTTCATTCTTCTCTGCCCTTGGGTTATCTGACGGGATTATAAATTAATAGTGCCCTTTGGTGTCTGAAACAGACACTATACCAGTGACTCAGCATAACTGCTTTAAGTCCCATTTTCCCACCAAGAGTGTACTTGGCCTTTGAGTACTAGAAATTGATGGGTGTCTTCTCTCATTCTCTAAAACAAGGATTCTTAACAAGGGGGTCTGTGAGCTTGAATCGAAATTCAAAAAAACATTATTCTTGTGGGGATGTGTTGGTGTGGGTATGACATATTTATTAAATAATACACAGATAGTGTGGACTTAGTAAGGGGTCCATGGAACAAAAAAGGTTAGGAACCCCTGCTCTAAAACTATACTTCTAAAATTAAAAAGAGTATCCACTTCTGGAGAATTACGTCACTAAGAATAGGTCTCAAAGATTATCTAGTCCAGGATGGCAAATTCCCAGCACACATGCTACCAATCTTTAATTCTATGTCTACTGCATATATCAATAATCAAGCAAAGCACTCTTTCCATCCAGGCATGAAGTCAGAATCTTTCTTTTCTTTCTTTCTTCCTTTTTTCCTTTCTTTGTTGATATTGGGGGCCGGGGGGTAGGGGTGGATTTAAATCCTGGACCTTGTATGTGGGAAGCTGGCACTCAACCACTGAGACACATCAGCTCCCCTGAGTTGGGTTTTATCATTTGTTTTGCTTGTTGCTGTTGTTGTTTTAGAGGAGGCATTGAGAACCGAGTGTGGGACCTCCCATGTGGAAAGCAGGCATTCAACTGCTTGAGCCACTTCGGCTACCCAGAATCTTATCACACCGCCCAGGTACTCACTACCAACTTGTCATCTCAGTTCTAGGTTAAGATTTCCTATAATGCAACTTTTTGTAATAAATTATATGCCTTGCATATGAGAATGATTTTATCTTAAGATGCATTTTTTAGTTCTTTACTCCAATCAACATTTCTATTGCACATTGGAAGAAATAGGTATGAATGTACTCTGGTAAAGGTAACCATTTGGGCAATCATAAATACCAGTACTATTGTATTGTATTTTTTGGTGTGTAACTGCAGTCCCTACAGGTGCTAAAATGAAAATGCATAAAAAGTAAAGATAAATCTACGGTTTTGGACATATACGGTACAAAGATATACTTTGTAACATTTATCGAAAAAGTTGGGGAGACAGAAGGGTATATGAACAGCATATGTGTATGCTATTGAAATCAAGGTGATGTCAAATCACATATGCCTCTTATATATTTAAGATGTTAAATTTTATTATTTTGTCTTTTTTAGTTTTTTAGGATGTTAAATTTTAACCCTATGGTAATGACAAGGAAAATAAATGGAAAACAAATCCAGATAGAGATGAGAAGGGACTCAATATGGTACAATACCAAAAAAACACACACAAAAAACAAAAAACAACCAAATAAATATGAAAGTAGGCATTAATGGAAGAACTGAGGGACACAAAAGGTATGAGATTCACAAAGACTAAATATAATAGTAAAATGGCAGAAGAAAGTCCTCCAATATCAGTAGCGACTTTAAATATAAATGGATGAAACTCTCCAGTCAAAAGGCAGAGACTGGGGGATGGGTATGACTCAAACGGTTGGGTGTCCATCTCCCATATGGAGGGAGCTGGGTTCGATCCCTGGGACCTCCTGGTATTAAAAAAAGAAAGCATGACCCAACTATATCCTGTTTACAAGAAACTCACCTTAAATTCAAAGACATAAGTAGGATGAAAGTTAAAGGATGGAAAAATATATATACATGAAAGTAGTAACCAAAAGATAGCTGTGGTAACTATAGTGATATCAGAAAAAATAAACTTTAAGTCAAAAACTGTTACAAGGGACAGAGAGTCATTATTTACTAATAATTCAACAAGAAGACATAAAATTATAAATATATATGCACCTAACAGCAGAGCCCCCAAATATATGAAGCAAATATTGACAGATTTGAAGGGAGAAATTGATGGTCTACATTAATAATGGGGAGAAATAGTAGTCAAAACAGCATGGTACTGTCACAAGGACAGACATACAGACCAATGGAATTGAACTCAGAGTTCAGAAATCAACCATCATATTTATGGCCAAGTGATTTTTGACAAGTCCACTGAGTTGGGAAAGAATAGTCTCTTCAACAAATGGTGCTGGGAAAACTGGATCTGCATTTGCAAAATAATGAAGGTGGACCCCTATCTCGTACCATATATAAAAATAAATCCAAAATGGATCAAAGATCTAAATATAGGACCCAGAACTATAAAACTCCTAGAAGAAAAGGTAGGGCCACATCTTTTTTTTTTAGTGATTTTTTTTTTTTAATTAGAGAAGTTGTGGGTTTACAGAACAATCATGCATAAAATACTGGTTTCCCATATGCCACCCCATATACCACCCCACTACCAACATTTTGCTTTGGTGTGGAATATTTCTTACAATTGACAGTAGCACATTTTTATAATTATACTATTAATTAAACTCCACAGTTTAACCTAGGGTTCCCTGTTTGTAAAGTGTAGTTCCATGGATTTTTAAAAAGTTTTATTCTATTACCATACATACAATCTAACATTTCTCCTTTTAATCATATTCAGATATATATTTCAGTGCTTTTAATTGCATTCACAGTGTTGTGCTACCATTACTGCAGCCATTACCTAAATATTTCTATTATTTCAAACAGAAACCTGGTATATTTTAAGCCCTATCCCTATCCTCACCCTATCCTCTGGTAACCTATATTCTAGATTCTGACTATGAATTTGTTTATTCTAATTGTTTCAAATCAGTGAGAGCATACAATATTTGTCCTTTTGTGTTTGGCTTATTTCACTCAGCATGATGTCTTCCAGGTTCATCCATGTTGTTGCATGTATCAGGACTTCATTCCTTTTTTATGGCTGAATAATGCTCCATTGTATGTTTAGACCACATTTTATTTATCTGTTCATCAGTTGGTGGACACTTGGGCTGCTTCCATCTTTTGGCAATTGTGAATAATGCTGCTGGGAACATCAGTGTGCAAATATCTGTTTGAGTCCCTGCTTCCAATTCTTTTGGGTAGATACCTAGTAGAGGGATTGCCAGGTCATATGGTAATTCTATACTTACCTTTCTGAGGAACGGTCTTTCACAGAGGCTGCACCATTTTACATTGCCACCAGCAATGAATTGAGTGTTCTTATTTCTCTACATCCTCTCCAAAACTTGTTATTTTTTTTGTTTTGTTTTTATTTTTCATAGCATAAAATGGTATAAATTTTTGGTTTTGATTTTCATTTTCCCTATGGTTAATGATGTTGAGCATCTTTTCATGTGCTTTCTGGCCATCTGTGTATCTTCTTTGGAAAAATGTCTATTCAAGTCTTTTGCCTATTTTTTAATTGGTTGTCTTTTTGTTAAGTTGAAGGATTTCTTTATATATTCTGGATACCAAACCCTGATCAGACATATGGTTTCCAAATATTTTCTCCCATTGTGTAGGTTGTCTTTTTATTTTCATGATAGTCTTTTGATGCACAAAAGTTTTTAATTTTGATGAGGTCCCATTTATCTAGTTTTCTTTTGTTGCTTTTCCTTTGGGTGTAAAGTCTAGTCCATTGCCTAACATAACGTCCTGAAGATGCTTCCCTACATTTTCTTCTAGGAGTTTTTTTAGTTATACCTTTTATATTTAGGTCTTTGATCCATTTTGAGTTGATTTTTGTATACAGAATGAGGTCGGTGGGGGAGAAGCAGCTTTAGGACCTTGTATAGGCAATGGTTTCATCAACTGTAACAAATGTATTATACCAGTGCAAGGTGTTAGTAATAGGGTGGTATATGGGAATGTGGTATTTTATGATGATTATTCTCTAATAAAAAAAAAAGTAATAGGTATGAATGTGACTAAAAAATCTAGTTTAGAACTAGAAGTCAGCATGTAGTAGCAACTACAACTGAACTTCTCATATAAACAAAATAGGTTTCTAAATGATAAAGGAATAATAATAATAATAAAAGATATGGTAGCAATTTTATACAGTTACATCATGTGAACCTCACAAAAGCCATGAGAGCTAGCCAGGGCAAGTAACTACATTTTACTGATACTTAAACTGATGCTCAGAGCAGTTACGTGACTTTTCCAAGCAGTTATGTGACTTTTCCAAGATGGTAGAAACAGAACTAGAATCCACATCTTTTCATTCCTATGCTAATATTTGTTGGCTCATTTACCTATTCCACAAAATTTTACTGAAAACCCATGTGCCAAATGCCCTGCTTTCAAGAGGCTTACAGTCTAGTTGGGAAGTAAAAGTATAGACAAAAAATTTTAATTATGTTCTTTAAGAGTTAAGCATTTAGAAAGAACACACAGGGAAGCGGCAGTGGCTCAATCAGTGGGGCTCCCGTTTGCCATGTGGGAGGCCCCGGGTTCGGTTCCTGGGGCCTCTGGGTGGGGGCGGGCCCACCCGCGCGGCGTGGTTGGCTGACCCAGCGAGCGCGGGCAGCAGGGGGGGGATAAATGAATAAATAAATAAAATCTAAAATAAAAAAAAAAGAAAGAACACACAAAACCAGATAGGCTATGGACTCAGATGTGGTAAGGGTGGAATGGGATTAAAAAAAATATTTGGACTATGAAGACCCAAATCTCTGCCCCTTTTGAAAATGTAGCAAGACTGTGTGTGTGGCCTGAGTCAAGAAATGAATAGAATTCCTGTTATTTGGGATCCAGTGCACTGCATACACAGGGCCTATTCCATTCAAGGCAAAGAGATCAATCAAGGGGTGGATGGACACTTTCCTTGTGGGTTATAAGTTCCAACCAATTGTAAGTTTTCATATATGTATGCACCTTGTTCACACTTTCTCAGTATAAGTGAAAAAACTTTTCCTAGAATTAATAGCTAACAAAGAGATAGAATGATGTGTACTTGGAATAAATGGGGTTTTGTACTTAGCTTTGGTACTCATTTGCATCCTTCTTTATCTTATAATTTCTTTTCAATCACTAGGGTGAACAAGATGGTCAACTCATCAAGCCCAAAGAAAGCAGAAGAGATCACCATTATTTACCAGACATACTTCTGAAGAGTTCTGCTCTGTCTCACATACTGAATGAAGACTATTAGACTGTCTTATCCCTTTTATTAATCAACGTTGGCAGAAACTTTTGCCAATTTTATACTTATATCTTCAACAAGGATATTAAAATCAAATAGTAATGAGGACTGTGGGAAGATGGTAAAGTAGGAAGTTACAGGAATCTGTCCCTCCACCAAAACAACTAATGAACTAGCAAGAACTGGCTGAATCAACTATTTTGATACTCTGGAGTCCAATGGAACATTGTATAGCATCCATGGAAAAGTTGAGGAAGAGGCTGGTAAATTACAGTATTGGTGAATTTCACCCTCCCTGCAGCCTTTACTACAAGCCTAGGCCCCTGGTGCAACTTGCTGGTGGGGCACATGTATGGTCTGATTGCTGATCACTGCTTTGGATCAGCTACTTCAGATCATTGGGGGACCAGCTGTGAGGTCAGTCACTGTTCCAACCCCCATCAGAGAAAGAGGCAGAGGAATCTGACAGAGGCAGTGCCTGTTTTTTCCTCTTTTCTCTTATCATTCCCCATTTAGGAGCAAAAGTATTTTCGAAAAGTCATAAATTGGTGGTTCTAGCACCTAACGAAACAACAACAAAAACCTAGCAATCCCAGAGGAATGGGAGAACTAGATCCAGAGTAATAACAACATAATACTTAGAATGTCCACCTCTCAACAAAAAATGACAACACACACAAAGAAACAGGAAAGTCTGGCCCATTCACAGGAAAAAAAAAAAAGGACTTGCCAGAAACCATCCCTGAGGACATTTCATAAATTAGAACTATTAGTCAAAGACTTTAAATCAACTGTCTTAAAGGAATCCATATACAAAGAAATAAAGGAAATTAGGAAAAATCGCCTGAGCAAAATAAAGACATAATAACTTATAATAAAAAAAGCACCAAACAGAAATTATGGAGCTGCAAAGCACAGTAATTCAAATGAAAAACTCATTAGACAGATTCAGCATGAGATTTGAACAGGCAGAAGAGAGCATCAGCAAACTTGAAGACAAGACTATTGAAATTGTGCAGTGTGAGGAGCAGAAAGAAAAATAAAAATGAACAGAACCTAAGGAACCTGGGGGATTACATCAAACATACCAACATATGCATTACTGGAGGAAAACAGAGGGAGAAAGGAGAAGAAAAAGTATTTGAATAATGGCTGAAAATTTCCCAAATCTGATGAAAATCATGAATATATTTCCCCAGGAATCTCAATGAACTCCAAGCAGCACAAACTCTAAGAGATCTACAGCAAGACATATTAGAGTCAACTTGTTAAAATCCAAAGAAAAAGAGAGGATTTAGAAAGCAGCAAGAGAGAAGTGACACATCACTTACAAGGGATCCCTAATAAGATTAACAGTGGATTTCTCATCAAAAACCATGGAGGGAAAAGTGAGGCAGTGAGGCAGGGGCTGGCAGCTTTGGCAGCAACCATGGCAAGTATCGGCCTTACGGTGCCCCTCATTGTGATGAGTGTGTTCTGGGGCTTCATTGGCCTCTTTGTGCCCTGGTTCATCTTGAAGAGTCCTAACCGGGGAGTTATCATCACCATGTTGGTGACCTGTTCAGTTTGCTGCCATCTCTTTTGGCTGATTGCAATTGTGGCCCAACTCAACCCTCTCTTTGGACCACAATTGAAAAACGAAACCATCTGGTATCTCAAGCATCATTGGCCTTAAGGAAGAAGATGTCCTCTACAGTGCTCAAGTCATTGAGATCATGAAGAGAATTCTTCTAGATGCAAAATCACCTCCAACCCCAGACCACCTTGCTTGACTCACCCATTTAGGCATCAGTTGCCTTAAACATCCATGCCACATTTGAGTATCTTATTCTAAAATGCAGAATTTTTTCCTGTCACCTTTTTTTACATTTTGATGAATGATGTGCCTACTTAACCTAAACTGTGCGACTCTAAAAATTGAAGATGTGGTCTTCTGAGATGAAAGGTGCTATTCTTCTGAGAAATATGGTACTCTTTTCTTCGAATCTGTGGATTTGAAGATGGCTTCTGCCTGTTCACGCCATGAGAATCAGTGAAGTGTTTAAGACCTGCCCAGGAACTGCTGCAAGACAACTAAGACTCCAGTGGGGTGGTCAATAACAACAGCACGTTTGGAGGGAAGATCTGTCCCCACATAATAGAATTAAACTATATTTTCTGGATGAGTTTCTCATTTCTGCCATCTTTTGGAATAAATTATTTTTCTGTATTCTATGGAAACAAACAAACAAACAAATAAACATGGAGGCCAAGGAGTGGATGTGGCTCAAGCAATTGAGCACCCACCTACCACATAGGAGGTCCCGTATTCAGTTCCTAGTGTCTCCTAAAGAACACAAACAAACAATGAGCAGACATCGAGCAAAGCAGTGAGCAGACAATGAGCAAAAACAATGAGAAGACAATGAGGAAAAAAAAAAGATCAATGAGCAAAAACAATGAGCAGACAATAAGCAAAAACAATGAGCAGACAATGAGCAAAAACAAAACAAGCAGGGAGTGGATGTGGCTCAAGCAGTTGAGTGCCTGCCTCCCACATTGCAATGAGCAATTATTACCAAGCGCCAAAAAGACCTTGACCATAAGGGGGAAATGGTAAATACAAATGAGCTCTTTTGGCTAAGAGATTTCAAAGTGAGTCGGGAGGTCCTTCCAGAGGTTACACTTATGCTCGTCTCAGCAGGATATCATTGACTGCCACAGTACTCAAACAGTGGGGAGCCTGAGGGCTCTAGAGACATCCAGGCACTATAGGCAGGGCAGACAGCTCAGGAGCTTGGCACCCTGCCAGTGGGCCTTACCTTGGAATTTATGCTCCCCAGTGTGACAGAGATGGACTCAGTTGTGGCTTCCCCACACATGGCTCTTCTGCCCCTTCTATTTGAACTTACAATTAGTACTAGAGTTGATAGATGTATGTCCAAGAAACTTAAATCTTTGCACTGTCCATGTGCCAGTTGGGCCCTGAATCTCAACAGAGTTGCAACGCTTACTCTCCAGTTCACTGTACTCACCCAGGACAACTAACAAGGAGATGATGATGATCAACACCCATCCCAAGTAACAGAGTCAGCAACTGCAAGCAAGAGAGTTCCATCCATCTGCCCCATGGGATCTAAGCCCACTCTCAATTAGAGGTGGAGTAGGCATCACCATCCCCAAATTCTCAAGATTGGGGAATGAACAATGGACTAAAGTAAACTCACTGTTATTCTACTATAGATTTATTGTTATTCTAGCAATGGAAGAACTTTTATCATTGATGCGGAGGCAATGGCCACTGGAGGTTCTGAGGGGAGGGAGAAGGAAAAATAGGTGTAATATGGGGCCATTTTCAGGACATTGGAATTGTGCTGCATGATGTTGCAATGACCGATACAGGTCATTATATATTTTTTCATAACTTACAAAATTGTGCAGGACAGAATATAAACTATAATGTAAACTATAATCCACAGTTAGTGGCAATGCTTCATCATATGTTCATCACTTGGAACAAATGTACCACACTAATGATGGATGTTGTTAATGTGGGAAAGTGTGGGAGGGATAGGGAGTGGGGCATATAGGAATTCCCTATATTTTTTTATGTAACATTTATATAATCTAAAGATTCTTTCAAAAATGAAGGAGAAATGAACACATTTAAAGATAAGCAAGGGAAGCGGCTGTGGCTCAATCAGTAGGGCTCCTGTTTACCATATGGGAGGCCCTGGGTTCGGTTCCCGGGGCCTCCTGGTGAAGGCAAGCCCGCCAGCACGGCGTGGTTAGCTGACCCAGCGAGCACAAGCAGCGTGGGGGGGATAAATGAATAAATAAATAAAATCTTTAAAAAAAAAAAAATAAATAAATAAAGATACGCAAAAGCTGAAAAGAGTTCATTACCAGAAGACATGCTCTACCAAAAAAAAAAAAAAAAAAAAATTGGTAAAAGTAACTACACATAGGCAAATATAAAATCTTATATTACTGTACTTTTGGTTTGTAATGCCTCCCCCCCCCTTACCATATGACTTACCAGGCCAATATGTACAATAACATTTAAAATCTATGTTAATGGCATACAATATATAAAGATGTAATCTGAGACAATAACAATATAAAGGAGGAGGGGTGGAGATATATAGGAATAGAAAGTTTATATACTACTGAATCTAAGTTGGTACTAGTTGAACTAGGTTGTTATCAGTTTATTTTAATTCCTCCCTGCTAAAGCAAATACTATTCAATGGGTTAACCTTTTAAACAATGTGAATTTATTGGCTCATGGTTTTGAGGCTAGGAAAAGCCCAAATCAAGACGTTATCAAGGTGATGCTCTCTTCCCAAAGACTGGCTTTTTGGAGCTGGCTGCCATGATCCTTGGTCCTGGGCTCCTCTGTCACTTGGCAATGCTCATGGCAGCTCTCCTGGCTTCTCCCTTCCCTTCCTGGTTCTGCTGACTTTCAGCTTCTTGCTTCCCATGGCTTTTATTCTGATTGAGTTGGGCCACACTTTAACTGAAGTAACCTCATCAAAAGGTCCTACTTACAATGGATTCACACCCAAAGGAATGGATAAAGTTTTAGGACATGTTTTGCTTAGGTAAATAGCTCCAAACCACTACATAGTTTAAGATGTTAATTATAATTACAAAAATAACCACGAAGAAAATAACTAAAAAATACAGAGAAAACAAAAGAAGGGAATCAAAATAGTGCACTAAAAAAAACCAACTGAATACAAAAAAAAGGCAGTAATGGAATTATTCAGGAACAAAAACCAACATGCAAGACATACAGAAAACAAATAGCTAAATTACAGAAGTAAATGCTTTCTTCTCCATTATTATCTTAAATTATAATGGATTAAGCACCCCTATCAAAAGGTAGACACTGGCAGATTGGATGAAAAAGCATTATCCATCTATATGCCATCTACAACAGCCTCAATTTAGATACAAAGATACAAAGAAGTTAGAAATAAAACAGTGGAAAAAGATATTCCATGCAAACAGTAATAAAAAGAGAGCTGGGATGGCTATATTATTGCCAGACAAAATAAAGCATAAGACAAAAAAGATTATAAGGGCCAAGCCCCACCCACCTCAGATGCCTGCCGAGCAGGGGACACAACTGGCACAGGCCTTACACCCTGTCCTGCACCGGCTGCTTGTGTTCCCTATGGGGGCTAGAAGACATCCTCTGGCTGAAGCAAGCCAGGCACGTCCTCCCCAGGCCTCTTCTGTCACCTGGGTATGTTCCGGGCCAGTGGAGTGGCACCTCAGGGGCTACAAGGAAGGCTCAGCTGCCCAGTGATGTCCTTGGTTTCTGCCCAGAGGGGGCTGGAAGACATTTCCTCTGGCTGAAGCAAGCCAGGCACGTCCTCCCCAGGCCTCTCCTATCACCTGGGTGTGGTCCGGGCCAGCAGAGTGGCACCTCAGAGGCTATGAGGCAGGCTCATCTGCCCAGCGATGTCCTCAGTTCCCACCAGATGTTTGGGAGCAAAAATCATTTGGAAAAGCCACAAAGTAACAACTCTATTTCTCAATTACAATTCAAAACAAACAAACTAACAAAAAAACCTTACTAACCCCACAAGATATTCAGTGTTATGACAAATTGATATTCAGAATGTTGAGTTCTCAACAAAACTTACAAAACACAAAAAGAAACAGGAATAAATATCCTATTCACAAGAAAAATATTTGGCAGAAATCATCCCTGAGGATGTTCATATACTGGAGCTATTACTTAAAGACTTTAAATCAACTGTCTTAAATATGTTCAATGAGTTAAAGGAATCCATAAACAAAGGACTAAAAGAAATTAGAAGACATTATCTGAACAAAATAAAGAGATGGAAATCATGAAAAAGGAATCAAATAAATTTTGGAACTATAAAGCACAGTCATTGAAATAAAAAAAACAGATGATTCAGCTGTAAGAAGAAATGAAATTGGGATGCATATGACAACATGGATGAACCTTGAGGACATTATGCTGAGTGAAATAAGCTAGATACAAAAGGACAAATATTGGTCTCACTAATATGAACTAAATATGATGAATAAACCTACAGAGTTAATAGCTAGAATATGTCACCAGAGAATAGAATGTGGTTAGAGAATGGAAAGCTGAGGTTTAATTTGTGCAGAATTGGTAAAAAGTTGTTTGTAAATGTTTGGAAATGAATAGAAATGGTGAAAGCACATCATAGGATTTGTTATTAGTAGTGCTAACATATGGGTATGATAGTGGTTTGTTTTTGTTTTTTTCTTTTTGGAGTAATGAAAATGCTCTAATGTTGATTGAAGTGATGAATGCACAACTCTGTGATTATACCAAGTGCCACTGATTGTACACTTTTTTTATTTTTTTTATTTTTTTTATTTTTATTTTTATTTTTTTTATTATGGGTAAAAATCAAAATTCTCACAATACATACAAACATTTGTAAAATGATATATAAATATATATGCATATATGTGTATTTGCTTACAAAAATGTTATTTTTTATATATATATATACATATATTTTAAGAGGTGCTTAGATTACCTGATTGTACACTTTAGATAAATTGTGTGGTTTATGAACAACAACAAAAAAATAATAAAAATAGGGTGGGTTGGGGGAAAAATACACAAATGTAAATACGATAAATTCTAGAGTAAATGTTACTAGGAGATAGAATGTGGGTTGAGAATGGGAGCTGATACTTAATGTATGTAGAATTTTTAATAAGGTCTATTGTAAAAGTGTGAAAATGAATAGAGTTGATGGTAACACATTATAGTGAGTATAACTAACATTGCTGATTTATAAATGTGATTGTGGCTGAAAAGGGTAGTCTAGAGATGTGTCAATTGAAGGGAAGCTAGAGGATAATCAAGGGACAATGATATAGTGATTTCGGTGGTGGATTAAGACTATGGTTAATAGTATAAATATAAGAATGTTCTTCTTTTACAAAGTGTTAAGAATATGTTGATACATGGGAAAATTATAACTAATGTAACTTATGGATACTAGTTAACCATAATATTATAATATTTTTGTAGCAATGACAAAGAAGATACATCAATTCTAAGAGACAACAATAGGGGGTATAAGGGGGTGTGGGATTTTTCCTTTTGGAGTAATGAAAACATTCTAAAATTGACTGAGGTGATGACAGAACAACTCTGATGAAAATGAGAGCCACTGAGCATACACTTTGAATGGACTGTACAAGCCATGGGACTGTATTAACAGTGAATCCTGTGGTGGAAGATGGGCTATAGTTAAACAGAACAAATATGAGAATGTTCTCTCATGAACTATAACAAATATATAATACTAATACATGGTGTTGATAATTGGGTGTTGGGGGAAAAATACACCAAATGTAAGATATGTGCTTTCGTTAGCTCATACTTTGTAACAAATGTTTCACAACAATGCAAGGTATTGTTGGTGGGGAGAGGTATGGAAGTCCTGTATGATGATATGAATGTTGTTTTGTAAGTTCACAACTTTTACTATCTATTTATTTATATATGTTCATGTATTAATGATACACTTCTAAAAAAATTTTTTTAAAGATTTTAAAACACAAAGAAAGATATAGTTATTTAAGGTTCAATCTAGCAAGAAGACATAATGAAAATAAAAATATATGCACCTCACCCCCAAAAATATGAAGCAAAAGTTGACAATTGGAAGGGAAAAATAAATAGTTTTAGAATAATAGAGAATTAACTATACAACTTTCAATAACTGATAGAACATCTAAACCAAAGGTAATAAGGAAATAGAGGACTTAAACAGCACTCTTAAATAGTTAGACCTAATGGACATATATAAAACACTCCACCCCAAAACAGGAGAATATACATTCTTCTCAAGTGCACATGGAAACTTTTCCAGGTTAGATCACACATTAGGCCACAAATCAAATGTTAATAAACTTTAAAATATTGAAACTGTGGGAGGGGTGGGGCATATGGGAACCCCCTATACTTTTAATATAACATTTATATAATCTAACTATCTTTAAAAAAAATAAAAATAAATTTTTAAAAATGGTGCTAGGCTAGAGTAATGAAAAAGTTCTCAAGTTGACTGAGGTGACAACAACACAACTCTGATGAAACTGAGAGCCACTGAGAGTACACTTTGGATGGACTGTACAAGGCATGGGGCTG
This sequence comes from Tolypeutes matacus, assembly GCA_026826555.1. Taxonomy (NCBI): domain Eukaryota; kingdom Metazoa; phylum Chordata; class Mammalia; order Cingulata; family Chlamyphoridae; genus Tolypeutes; species Tolypeutes matacus. The sequence goes on from JAKSZT010054055.1 coordinate 16,818,865, forward strand.
TATAATATAGTGACCCCTGTGGTAGATGATGGATTGTGGTTAAAAGTACAAATAGGGGAATATTCTTAAATGAATTTTAACAAATGTATAATAATACATGGTGTTAATAATAGGATGGTTTATGGGAAAAATACCCCTAATGTAAGCTATCAAGTATAGTTAGTAGTAATATTTGGAATGTTCTTTATCAATTGTAACAAATGTTCCACAACAATGCAAGGTGTTGGTGGTGGGGTGGGGTGGCAGTTTGAGATTATTTTTGTGAATCCCCCCTGCAAAAAGAGAAAGATTATGTTTGTAAACTAATCTCTTCCTCTAGGTGTGCTACCCTTTGAATGAATTAGATTCAGCTGGTATGTCTTGAATAAATTATCTTTTAAGATTAGGGCTTTGGTTCAACCAAGTCAGTAGGGCATGACTCAGGGCTGAGTCCCCAACCCCTTGGTGGGCCTATATAAACTGACACTCAATCAGGAAGACAGAAAAAGAGAAAGAACTTTGTCAGTTTTGATCTTGGAGCCCCGGGGAGAGATGAAACATTCACCTGATAGTTTGCAGCTGAAGAAAACAGACTAGCTGAGCAGCTGAGAAGGCCCAGAAAGAAATGAGGCCTATGTCAGCCTACAGCTGAGACTGGAAGAAGTTGGGACCATGGGGACTTAAGAAGAAGAAGGAAAAAAAGACCAGGCAGAGATTGCCCGCCATCTTGCTTCAGGATGTGGTAACTGACTTTGGTAAGTTGGACTCTGCAGGGCCTTAAAACTATAAACTTTTACCCCAAATAATTACCCTTTATAAAAGCCAACAGATTTCTGATACTTTGCACCAGCACCTCTTTGGCTGACTAATACAGGTAGTATATGGGAATCTTGTATGTTATGCATGATAATTTTGTAAACTCACAGCTTCTTCAATTAAAAAAGAAATGGTGGGAAGCGGCTGTGGCTCAATCAGTAGGGCTCCCGTTTACCATATGGGAGGCCCCGGGTTCGGTTCCCGGGGCCTCCTGGTGAAGGCAAGCCCGCCCGCACGGCGTGGTTAGCTGACCCAGCGAGCACAAGCAGCAAGGGGGGGATAAATGAATAAATAAATAAAATCTTTAAAAAAAAAAAAAAAGAAATGGTGCTGGGAAAATTGGACTTACATTTGCAAAAGAATGAAGGTGAATCCCTACCTCACACCATATATAAAAATCAACTCAAAATATATCAAAGACCTAAATATAAGAATCAGAACTATAAAACTTCTAGAAGAGGGAAGTGGATGTGGCTCAAGCAGTTTGTCGCCCGCCTACCACATGGGAAATCCCGAGTTCAGTTCATGGTGCCTCCTAAAGAAGTCGAGCAAGACAGTGAACTGATGTGGTGGGTTGGCGCAGTGAGCTGACACAACAAGATGACACAGTGAGATGACACAACGAAGAGACACAGTGAGGAAACACAATGAGAGGCACAACAAGCAGGGAGCAGAGGTGGCTCAAGTGATTGGGTACCTCCCTCCCACATGGGAGATCCTGGAAACCTCAAAACTTTTATGCATCATAGGACTTCATCATGAAAAGAAAAAGATGGAGAAAATATTTGGAAGCCACATATCCTATAAGGCTTTAATATCCAGGATATATAAAGATATCCTTCAATTCAACAAGAAACAAACAACCCAATTTAAAAATGAGCCAAAGACTTGAGTAGACATTTCTCCAAAGAGGATATACAAATGGCCAAAAAGCACAAGAAAAGATGCTCAGTATCATTAGATACCACGTCACACTCTCTAGAATGGCTATTATTTTTTTTAAGTGGAAAATTACAAGTATTGGAGAGAATGTGGAGAAAAAGGAATACTCATTGTTAGTGGGAATAAAATGGTTTAGCCACTTTGGAAGACAGTTTGGCAGTCCTCAGAATGTTAAATATAGAATTATTATTTCATCCAGCAATTCCATTTCTAGGTATATAACCCAAACAACTGAAAGCAGGGACTCAAACAGATATTTGCACACCAATGTTCAAAGAGGCATTATTCACAGTTGCCAATAGATGGAAGCAACCCAAATGTCCATAAACAGATGAATGGGTCAACACAATGTGGTATATACATACAATGGAATATTATTCAGCTGTTTTTAAGAAAAGTGAAGTTCTGGCTTATGCTACAACATGGATGTACCTTGAAGACATTATGTTGAGTGAAATAAGCCAGACATAGAAGCACATATATTACATGATTTCTCTTATATGAAATACTTAAAATAAGCAAATTCATAGGGATAGAAAACAAACCAGTGGTTACCAGGGGTGAGGGGGGAGAGGGAATAGGGAGTTATTTGCTAAATGAGTATGAGTTTTGGTTTGAGATAATGAAAATATTCTGGAAACAGTGGTGAAAGTTACACAGTATTGTCAATGTACTATTATATGTCAAAGAACTGTCCACTTAAAATGGTTAAAATGATTTTTATGTTATGTATCTTTTATAACAACTAAAAAATTATTTAAAAGAAGAGAAAATAGAAATGAAAGATCAATGAAAGGGGGCGCCTAGACTTAGCAGCCAAGAGTTACCCTCAAAAAAAAAAAAAAAAAAAAAAAAAGTTACCCTCATGCCAATGCCACAGACTTAGCCACATGCCTCTGTAATTCACTGCTTTCTCTTTTTTATTTATTAGAGAAGTTGTGGGTTTACAGAACAGTCATGCACACCACCACCAACATTCTGCATTGGTGTGGAACTTTTCTTACAATTGATGATAGCACATTTTTATAATTGTACTATTAATTAAAGCCCATGGTTTAACTTAGGGTTCCCTGTTTGTGTAGTATAGTTCCATGGATTTTTTTTCTAAATTTTATTCTGTTACCATACAGACAATCTAATATTTCCCCTTTTAATCATATTCAGATATATAGTTCAGTGCTGTTAATTACATTCACAATGTTGTGCTACTATCACCACCAGCCATTACCAAAACATTTCATCTTTCCAAATAAGAAACCTGTACATTTTTTTAAACAAATCAATTTTATTGATACATATTAGTAAAGCATACAATCCATCCAAAGTGTACAATCAATGGTATTTGGAATAATCACATAGTTGTAACTTCATCACTTCAATCATTATTATAGCATTTTCATTATTTCAATAATAATAATAATAATAAGCCACCTCTGTTCCCTGCTTTTGTTGTGTCTCTCATTATGTTTTTCTTCTTGTGTCTCTTGTTGTGTCATCTTGTTGTGTCAGCTTGCTGCACCTGAGAATTGCCCAGCGAATGGACATAAACACAGCAAAAATGGGGGGGGGGGTTAAAAATGGATAAAAGTAAATAAATAAATAAATCTTAAAAAAAAAAAGAGAGAGTGGGGGATGGGTGTCAATAGCAGCTGCATAGAGAGGGCTGTTTACTGTCCTTTACCATAGGTTTATGAGCCTCTTCCTCCCACTGTTCCCTGCATGCTGCACAGGGCTCTTCTGGTCTCCAGAGTTTGAAAATAGTTGCTTTAGACAGTTCCTTCCTGTTTAACAGCTGTTTTAGTGGAAGAACTAAGTCCTGGAGCTCCCTACTCTGCCATCTCTCCCGGAAGTCCTGTGTTTCATTTTTTACATCCATAAATTGTTTATCTTTCCAACCCATCAAATGAAGACAAAAACTCCTCTCTCCAAACATTTTGAACAGACCTTGTGACTGCTCTCTTTGACAAAAGTCTTATACACATTCTCCAAAAACTAGGCATAGCAGCTATTAGTGTGGCACAACTCACCAACTCCTTTGTTATTCTCACAGCCAAATTCACCTCACTGGCTCCCAATTAGCTCCTGCTCTCCCAGGTTGACATTCATAAGATTTTATATTTAGCATCTGCCATTATACATTAGCGAAGGCACACATTAGTGAAGGGCACGTGACCCTAAGTATTCCAAACATCATCCTCTTAAGTCATTCCCAGGAGGTTTAGGAACTGCATACAAAGGGGACCCTTAGGAAGTCTACTTCCGATCATGCCCTACAATAATAATGAGCTGCAAACATTTTGAACAAGGGTTCTAGAACAAAATTATTACAAGGATAATCTTCCTCCAATGGCATAGCAATGAGTCACCTGATTGGCTTAAATAAGAATTCAGTGAGGGAAGCGGCTGTGGCTCAATCAGTAGGGCTCCCGTTTACCATGTGGGAGGCCCCGGGTTCGGTTCCCGGGGCCTCCTGGTGGGGGCGGGCCCGCCTGCACGGCATGGTTGATTGACCCGGGGAGCGCAAGCAGCAAGGGGGGGATGGATGAATAAATAAATAAAATCTAAAAAAAAAAAAAAAAAAAAAAGAATTCAGTGAGAAAGTGCAAACAGCTGATCTTGAAGCAGTATTTAAATCCAGGTGAAAAATGGAATTGTAGTAGGGATAAGGTGTCATCCTGCTTCTTTTCTCAAAAGTCGGAAACCAATCCATTTCTTTTTGGTGAAATGGGCCTGTTTCTAAATAATTCTGTTTTCTTAGTTCTCTAATGAAAATCATACACAAATCTTATTCTTCTTTCACTTTAAGTAATGTCCAAGAAAAGTGATTCTCAAAAGTATGTCAACAGGGGAAAGTATCATGTCCTAAACCTGATTTAATATTCAGCATGTGTCCCCAAGAGATAGAATAGACACATAGCACAGATGATAATGATTTTCAAGGAAGTTCTAGAGATCTAAATTCTAAAGTTCTCTATGGATCTAAAGTTCCATAGAGCATACTTTGAAAATGTATTAGATTGAGAGGACAGAACACTGAGGCTAGCATTTGAGTAAATGAGTATATTGTTTGCAACCTGAAACTGATTCACATCACCTCAAGTTTATCCTGCCATTTATGGCTCAGTTTGACAAGCCATGAAATGGGGGGCGGCCAGGGGGTTGTCTGTTCATTCTCAGGACCACTAGAGAGGATAATCGAAAGAATTATATGCTTAGAAGCTCTTGGTCTAAACAGAACTAGTACCTACACTCATCCCCACCCCTCCCAGCCTCATCCAAATTAAGACTGTCCCTTAATCCAGAACATGAAGTGTCCAGGAGATGAAACCTGTGGCAAAGCCTACACTCTTTAATTCTTCTGCAAGAGTGTAATTTGGGTAAGATTTGTACTGACTTTCCTTATAGAAAGTCACCAATGGAATGAAAATTGTTTATATTGCTTTGGGGACAATTTGTTTCCCCTGACGACGCAAGGTCCTTCTAAGGATTTTCTCTCTCCCTAATCAGTTAACAATTTTGAATTCCATATTCCCTTACCAGTGGAGATCTTTGAAAATTAAGAGATGAGAGAAGTGACAGAAGGGAAGGGAGAACTCTCTTGGGTACTATTGGATGTGGTCTTCACAGTAGAGCACAATCCTCCCTTTGCCACCATTATACATTAAGTTGTAGGCACCACTTGATAAAACACTGTTTCTAAGGAAATGACAATTACTACTCTGAGAAGTGACTAGCCAGCAAAGTTTCTATTTCAAATTCTTTCTCACACTTCATTTTTTTGATACTTTCTCATTATAAAAAAATTTTGAAAATACGGGAAAGTATAAAGAATAAGTTAAAAATTATACTTAATCCCTCCTCCCAGAGATAACTACTGTTAACACTTTAATATATATCTTTACAGATATTATAAATATATATACATATATATGCTACACAAATAACATCATACTCTTCATAACTTTTTTTTTTTTTTTAAAGATTTTATCCATTTATTCATTTATCCCCCCTCCCCCGCTGCCCGTGCTCGCAGGGTCAGCCAACCATGCTGTGCGGGTGGGCCTGCCCCCACCAGGAGGTCCCGGGAACCGAATCCGGGGCCTCCCATATGGCAAACGGGAGCCCCACTGATTGAGCCACAGCCGCCCCCCTCTTCATAACATTTTAAAACTATCTCCCCATTTGTGCTAATTTACTGTTGCCAGGAAACAAATGTGGCTCAAGCAATTGGGCTCCTGTCTACCATATAGGAGGTCCAGGGTTCAATTCCCAGAGACTCCTGGTGAAAGGCGAGCTGGCCTGCATGGAGAGTTGGCCCACACGGACAGCTGGCCCACACGAAGGGCTGACCCGTGCAGAATGCTGGCCTATGCAGGAGTGCTGGCCTGCACGGAGAGCTGGTGCAGCAAGATGATGCAACAAAAAGAGACACGGAGGAGAGAAAATAAGAAACACAACAGACTAGGGAGCTGAGGTGGTGCAAGAGATTGAGTGCCTCTCTCCCACCCCGGAGGTCACAGGATCAGTTTCCTGTGCCACCTGAAGAGAAGACAAGCAGACACAGAACACAGAGAGCAGACAGCAAGCACAAAAAACAACGGGGGGCGGGGGGGGGGAAATAAATATTTAAAGTATATATATATATAAACAGGAGCCCAACCAATTGAGCCACAGCTGCTTCGTCCCCCCACCCCCCCAATACTTTTTGATAGGCCCAAAGATGAATAAGGTAGGTTGTTGCTTAGGGCAGAGACAGCACTTTCACAAAACCTCTAATTTAAACTTCTGAAGTTCTTGCTGACTGAAACTGAGTAAATAATCTTATTTGTGTATGCGTTAAACACATTATTTTGTTAAATATAAACATTTAAAATATACAATAATTTTATATTTATTTTACAGTTTCTTCATTTTCTTAGATATACTTGTGATCTCAAAAATGAAAGTTACCTAGGACTGTACAGACCTCTGAAAAGGAGCCAGTCATTAGTACTCCTCCTTATCTGTACCCCCAGGATAATACAGAAAGTTAAGGATGGTTCTAGTCCTAAACTTTCTTTTCCCCATCCCACATCCCTTCTTTGTAGCATCACCCAGCAGATTCTGACTTAAAGCATTTTTCTTGTTCATGTCCAGAACTGGCCATTTTCTAAGGAAGAGTTGCTATTATCTGTTTATGACTAAGGACTAAAAACACTCTTATCCCCTTTCCCTACCCCACCCTGGAGAGAGTTTGTCCTGTAAGCCCCTCTTCCCTTCGCACCCTGATCTTCCATTCTCGCTTCCACCCTTAAATCACCAGTTATTGGCCAAACTCTTCATGCTTCCTTCCATCTCCCACTCTCAGAAAGGATTCCATTTCCTGAGTTCACACAATGGCTCTCATGTTGCCTTGAATCGTTATCTTTTTATGTACACTTCCTGGTTTTGCTGTTTGACGTGTGCAGTGTATAAATTTATATATCTCTGTGTTCCTTTATATCCAACAAAGCATCACGTTCACAGCAGACACTCAAAAAAATCTGTTGGTGTGGATGTGGCTCAATTGGTTGAGCACCTGCTTCCCACATGGGAGGTCCCGGGTTCGGTTCCCAGTGCCTCCTAAAAACAAACAAAAAAAACAAGCATCAAGCAAACAAACGAAAAAACCAACTCATAGGAACTGACATGGCTCAGTGGTTGAGTACCAGCTTCCCACATGCGAGGTACTGGGTTTGATCCCTGGCCCTGGTACCTAAAAAAGAAAAAAAAAGAAAAAAATCTGTTGATAATGTTACACCAACAAATGGATAGCATATCTCACTTCCTGGAAGACTTCCTTTTATTTTTTACATCAAAACTGATATGGTTGGGAAGTGGCTGTGGCTCAATCAGTAGGGCTCCCGTTTACCATATGGGAGGCCCCGGGTTCGGTTCCCGGGGCCTCCTGGTGAAGGCAAGCCCGCCTGCACGGCGTGGTTAGCTGACCCAGCGAGCACAAGCAGCAAGGGGGGGATAAATGAATAAATAAATAAAATCTTAAAAAAAAAAAAAAAAAAAAAACTGATATGGTTACCAAGAGGACGCAAACCAATGAGGGGCCATCCTATAAAATAGTTGGTAACACTTGAATCATCTCTTTAGACTTATATTCTTTCCACTCATATTTCTTTATCTCTTCATCTTTCTCTGCCTCTTCCTTATTCCAATGATTTCCTTTTTCCTTTACTTCTTTTTCTCTCCTTTATTCAAAGACTTGAGCTTGCCAATCATTTAATACTAAAAAATGTACTTTGGGCTGTAATTTTAGGAATTTTCTCTGGACTTTTGTGAATTTGCGCCACCCAGTGGCTGAGGTTGCTAGCTGTATTCTCTGAAAAAGGCAGTGGGCCTAAATAAATACATGCAAAATAGATAAATAAATCATAGCATATGTGGAGCCTGTATTACAGCCCCAAAGGAAAAAACACATTAATAACAGTCAAACTATGCCCTATTTTAAAGTCCTATTTTCTAAAACTTTAAAATAGGATGGAGAAGAATATATTTAGAGGTATGGTGTCATGATCTCTGTAGAATTAGATGATGCGCAGAAGACTCTACAAGGATTCATTTGAGTCACTGCTGTTCCCTAGTACTGGAAAAGAAGAACAAACACTGCAGGCTATGGTGGAAAGTCCTCAATGCCCTCTGGAAGAATCAAATATTCAAAAGAAGAGACACTGAATATGAAAACATAAAATATACATATGATAATATCAGATCGTTTAATTTCTTCTACAATGGGTATTCTTGAACATGTTTATGTTTAGGCCATAGGCCAAGGAGTAGAATTCATGGGTCCTAGGATCTATACATTTTCAACTTTACTAGAATACATATGGCTCTCTAACAGGGCTGTTTTGAAATTAAATTAGCTCAGTAATGCACAGGCTCAATTTCAGAATGATTTATTCAGATACTGTTCTTCCAGACATTTGTTAATGACTCAATAGTGCTGAAAAGAAAAGCAACATCAAGCAATATCTAAACTCCTGGGCCTATTCCACTAACAAGCACTAAGCTCTCCAGGGTAAGCCATTGCCCAACATTTTTATTTGTCTAAGTATAGTGAAGATAAGCTTTGGCAAAAGAGAGCATGCCAAAGTAACATTGCTACATTGCTGTCTTTGGTCTCTGACTTCGTCTTTTTCCTGCAATAGTATCACCTTTTGTCCCTCTAACTTCCTTCCAGTAATTTATTTTATTTTTTGAGTTGCAGTTTTTCTGTGTGGTTTTTTTTTTTTTTTTTTTTTTTTATTGTGGGTAAAATCAAAATTTTCACAATACAAACCAATATTTGTAAAATGATATAGAGATATATATGCGTATGTGTGCATTTGCTTACATAAATGTTTTTTTTCATATATATTTTAAAAGATGCTTAGATTACATCCAGTCTTTATTTGCTCATAGTTCTCCACAATGCAGCCAGACGGAGCTTTTCAAAATGCAAATCTGATCTTGCTATTCTTTTCTGCTAAAATCCATTCAGAGATTTTCCACTGCTATCGGTATAGTGTTCAAAGTCCTTCACAAGACTCTGGTCCCTGCCTGGCTCTCCAGTCTCATCTCTCTCTCACCTATTCCAACCACTCACTCCTTTACTGTAGCTTCAGGCACGCTGGTTAGCTTTCTTCTTTCTTGCCAGCCCATTTTACTGAGTGACACAAAAAGCTGTTTAGTTTTAAGTGGGGCCCAGGACAAAAGAAGGCTCTGCAGCAAGGCGAGGCTGCGATTCAAGCTGATCTGCCACTTAGGTCATATGATCCAGCAGATCCTATGGTGCTTGAAGTGTCAGTGGCAGATAGATATGCTGTTTGGAGTTTTTGGCAGGCTCCTACAGGTGAATCCCAGTACAGACCCTTGGAATTTTGAAGCAAAGACAGCCCTGCTATCCTCTGCAGATAACTACAGGCATACCTTGAAGATTTTGTGGGTTAGGTTCCAGACCACAGCAATAAAGTGAATATCGTGATAAAGTAAGCCACATGAATTTTATGGTTTTCAATGCATATAAAATTTACGTTATACTATACTGTAGTCTATTAAGTGCACAATAGCATTATGGCTAAAAAAAACAACAACACAATTTACATACCTTAATTTAAAAATACTTCATTGCTAAAGAAGAAAATTGTTAACCATCATCTGAGCCTTCAGTAAGTACAATCTTTTTGCAGGTGGAGGGTCTTGCCTCAATGTTGATAGCTGCTGACTGATCAAGGTGGTGGTTGCTGAAGGTTGGGATGGCTGTGGCAATTTCTTAAAATAAGACAACAATGAAGTTTGTGACATTGATTGACTCTTCCTTTCACAAAAAATTTCTCTGTAGCATGCTGTTTGATAGCATTTTACCCAGTCCTTTCAAAATTGGAGTAAATCCTCTCAAACCCTCCAACTGTTTGTCAACTAAGTTTATATAATATTCCAAATCCTTTGTTGTCACTTCAACAATGTTCATAGCATCTTCACCAGGAGTAGATTCTTTCTAAAGAAACCATTTTCTTTGCTCATCCATAAAAAGCAACTCCTGATCTGTTATAGTTTTATCATGAGATTGCAGCAATTCAGTGACATTTTCAGGCTCTTACTTTTAATTCTAGTTCTCTTGCTAGTTCTACCACATCTGTAGTGCTTTCTCCACAGAAGTCTGGAACCCTTCAAAGTCATCCATAAGGGTTGAAAATCAACTTCTTCCAAGCTCCTATTAACGTTGATACTTTTACCTCCTCCCATGAATCACAGATTTTTAAAAAAAGATTCATTTATATATTCCCTCCCCTGCCCCCCTTGTTTGCGCTCATTGTCTGCTCTCTGTGTCCACTTGCTGTGTGCTCTCTGTGCCTGCTTATCTTCCCTTTAGGAGGCACTGTGAACCAAACTTGGGACGTCCCATGTGGGAGAGAGGCACTCAATCGCTTGAGCCACCTCCGCTACCTGCTTTGTTGTGTCTCTCATTGTGTTTCCTCTGTGTCTCCTTGCTGCATCATCTTGTTGCATCACCTTGCCATGCCAGCCTGTCATGCCAGCTCGCCGTCTTGCTCGTCTTCTCTAGGAGGCATCGGGAACCAAACCTGAGACTTCCCATGTAGTAGGTGGGAGCGCAATCGCTTGAGCCACATCCGCTTCCCCACAGATGTTTTTAATGGCATCTAAAATGGTGAATCTTTTCCAGAAGGTTTTCAGTTTACTTTGCCCAGATCCATCAGAGGAATCACTATCTATGGCACTATAGGCTTATGAAATATATTTCTTAAATAATTAGACTTGAAAGTTGAAATGACTCCTTGATCCATAGGCTGCATAATAGATGCTGTTAGCATGCATGAAAATGACATTAATCTCATTGTACATCTCTATCAGAGCTCTTGGGTGATCAGGTGTATTGTTAATGAGCAGTAACATATTGAAAGGAATCTTTTTTTTTTTTTTTTTTTCCTGAGCAGTTGGTCTCAACAGTGACCTTCAAATATTCAGTAAACCATGTTGTAAACAGATGTGCTGTCATCCAGGCTTTGCTGCTCCATGTACAGAGCATAGGCAGAGTAGATTTAGCATAATTCTTAAGAGCCCTAGGATTTTCAGAATGGTAAATGAGAATTGGCTTCAATTTAAAGTAAACAGTTGTATTAGCCCTTAACAAGAGAGTCAGACTGTCCTTTGAAGCTTTGAAGCCAGGCACTGACTTCTCCTCTCTAGTATGTAAATCCTAGATGGCATCTTCTTCTAAAATAAGGCTGTTTCATCTACACTGAAAATCTGTTGTTTACTGTAGTCAACTTCATCAATTATCTTAGCTAGAGCTTCTGGATCCACACTTGCTGCTTCACCTTGCACTTTTGTGTTATGGAGATAGCTTCTTTCCTCTGCTAACTTCAAACTTTTCTTTTGCAGCTTCCTTACCTTTCTCAGCCTTCACAGAATTGAAGAGATAGGGCTTTGCTCTGGATTAGGCTTTGGCTTAAGGGAATGTTGTGGTTGAGCTGATCTTATATCCAAACCATTAAAACTTTCTCATCAGCAGTAAGGCTGTTTTGCTCTTATCCTTCCTGTGTTCACCAGAGTAGCACTTTTTTTTTTTTTTAATCATACACTATACTACACAATATATTTGATTCATAGTAATGCAATCATACAGTATTTGTCCTTTTGTGTCTGGCTTGGTTTGCTCAATATAATGTCCTCCAGGTTCATCAATGTTGTCACAGTGATTAAAAAAAAAAAAAAAAAAAAAGAATATATATATATATATATATTTTAAAGGCATTTCTTTTGCTTTTTTCCCTATTTTTTTGAATGTCCCAATCCGCTAATTATATTTTGTTTTGTTTTTTGATTGTTTTTTTTTCCTGAGTTTCCTTATGTTTGTCTCTTGCATGTAAGCTTATCATTGTTGTTTCTTTTTCCTATTAAGTGTATTTGATTATTTTATGGACTACATATTCATGGAAGATTTAGATCACAGAAGGGTTATAATGGGTACTGCAGGGGATTATTGGTGGGCGGTGTCTGGGAGGGGGGATTCATGGGAGAAAGTTCATCCGAATATACATGAAAGATATACAAAATTGTTCAAAAGATCAAAGGATGGGGCATGGTCACGGTGGGTGGACAATCACACAATAAATGAGGGAATCTGAATTCCTAGCCTGGAGAGCTCTGCCACATTCTCCAAGGGAGCAGCAACAGTCCTCTGAGTGCAGGGACAGTGTCTGTCAAAAGAGGATGGCCCACTGATGAGTTCTTTTTATTGATGACTACCCTTATGAGTCTTTGCTCTTGTAACTGAAACTTAGCTTACTGTTATGGGGTGCCTAAGGGTTACCACCTGAGAGCCTCCTTGTTGCTCAAATGTGGCCTCTCTCTAAGCCAAACTCAGCATATGAATGCATTACCTTCCCCCCCAACGTAGGACATGACTCCCGGGGATGAGCCTCCCTGGCAACGAGGGATTAATACCAAGTGCCAACTGGCAACACAACTGGAAAAAGACCTTGAATAAAAGGGGGAAAAGGTAAAGACAAATGAGTTCAAGTGGCTAAGAGACTTCAAAGAGAGCCGGGAGGTCATCCCAGAGGTAACGCTTACGCACACCTCAGTAGGAGCTCATAGAACATCAAAGTGCATATCACTCCACACAGAGAGGCCCCTGAGAGCTCTGGAGACACCCAGGTCCTATATAAGGGGGGATAGCCCCAGAGACTGACGCCTTATCAGTAGGCTCTATTTTGGACTCTGTGCTCCTGAAAGTGACAGAATTGGACTCAAATAAGTCCTCCCTGCACATGGTTCATCAGTCCTTTCTATTCAAACCTATTTGTGATGCTGGAGTTTTTAGGTATACTTCCAGAGACTGGAGCCTCTGGCCTACCTATGTGCCAGGTGTGCGTGGAATCTCGGTGGAGCTGCAACTCCTACCCTACAGCTCAATGGACTCATCCAAGTCACCTGGCGAGGAGACAACGATGGGCAACAGCCATCCCAGGGAATGGAGAGGGCCTGCATTTGCAGGCAGGATCATCCCACCCACCATATCCATGGGATATAAGCCCTCTCTCACTTGGAGGTGAAGTGGACACCACCATCCCAGTCCCCTCAGGATTGGGGGAAGAACTATGGACTAGAGTGGACTTGATGTATTCTGTTGTACACATATGGTGATTCTAGCAATGGAAGAAATTATAACAGTGAGGTGGAGCCAGTGGCCACTGGACACTTTCGGGGCAAGGAGGGGATGTGCAGTTGAAATACAGGGGCTTTTTCGGGATTTGGAGGTTGTCCTGAGTGCCACTGTGGCAACGGATGTAGGCCATTTTAAATCAGCACACACCATTCAGAACTGTGTGGGAGAGTGTGGTCTACGATGTGAACTGTGGTCTATGGTTGATGACAAGGCCCCGGGATGTGTAAGTCCATTGAGGGTGATGGGCCACACTTGTGGAAGATGTTTGTGTGGGATGTGGTGGGAGGTGTGGGAGGTGGGGAACATGGGAATCCCAGTAGGTTCCATGTAATATTTTAGGTAATCTAAGCACCTCTTAAAATATACATATATATAACATTTTTGTAAGCAAATGCACATATATGCATATATATTTATATATTATTTTACAAATATTGGTATGTATTGTGAAAATTTTGATTTTTACCCATAATAAAAAATAAATTAATTTAAAAAAATGTTGTCATATGCTTTCTTTTTTTTTTTTTTTTTTTTTTTAAAGATTTTATTTATTTATTCATTCATTTATCCCCCCCTTGCTGCTTGTGCTCGCTGGGTCAGCTAACCACGCCGTGCGGGCGGGCTTTTGCCTTCACCAGGAGGCCCCGGGAACCGAACCCGGGGCCTCCCATATGGTAAACGGGAGCCCTACTGATTGAGCCACAGCCGCTTCCCATGTCATATGCTTTCAACTTCATTTCTTCTTACAGCTGCATAATATTCCATCGTGTGAATAGATGACAGTTTGTTTATCCATTCATCTGTTGATGGACACCTGGGTTGTTTCCAACTTTTGGCAATGGTGAATAATGCCGCTATGAACATCGGTGTGCAGATGTCTGTTCATGTCACTGTTCTCAGTTCTTCTGGGTATATACCCAGTAGTGGTATTGCTGGGTCACGTGGTAAGTCTATATTCAACTTCTTTAGGAACTGCCAAACAGTCCTCCACAGTGGCTGTACCATTCTGCATTCCCACCAACAGTGAAGAAGTGTTCCTATCTCCCCACATCCTCTCCAACACTTTTAGTTCTCTGTCTTTAATACTGGCCATTCTGATAGGTATGAAATGATATCTCATTGTAGTTTTGGTTTGCATTTCCCTAATCATGAGTGATATTGAGCTTTTCTTCATGTTTTTTTTTTTGTTTTTTTTTTTTGCCATTTGTATGTCTTCTTTGGACAAATGTCTATTCAAGTCTTTTGCCCTTGGGTCGGATGTGGCTCAACTGGTTGGGCGTCCGTCTCCCATATGGAGGGACCCGGGTTCGATCCCCGGAACCTCCCGGTCAAAAAAAAAAAAAAAAAAGTCTTTTGCCCATTTTTTAATTGGGTCATTTATCTTTTTATTGTGGAGTTGTAACATCTCTTTATATATCCTGGATATTAAATCCTGATTGGATATTTGATTTCCAAAATATTTTCTCCCATTCAGTTGGCTGCCTTTTCATCCTTTTGACAAAGTCCTGTGAGATGCAAAAGTGTTTAATTTTGAGGAGGTCCCATTTATCTATTTTTTCTTTTGTTGCACATGCTTTGGGTGTTAGGTCCAAGAAACCACCGCATACCTCAAGGTCTTGAAGATGCTTTCCTACATTTTCTTCTAGTAGTTTTATGATCCTGGCTCTTATAGTTAGATCTTTGATCCATTTTGAGTTGATTCTTGTATAGGGAGTGAGAAAGGGGTCCTTCTTCATTCTTTTGGTTATAGATATCCAGTTCTCCCAGCACCATTTGTTTCAAAGACCATTTTGTCCCATTAACATTAACTTGGTAGGTTTGTCGAAAACGAGCTTACTGTATAGGTGAGGTTTTATTCCTGGGTTCTCAATTTTATTCCACTGATCGATGTGTCCATCTTTATGCCAGCATCATGCTGTTTTGACCACTGCAGCTTTGTAATATATTTCAAGGTCAGGCAGTGAAATTCCTCCCATGTTGCTCTTCTTTCTTAGAATGCTTTTGGCTATTTGGGTGTACTTTCTCTTCCAAATGAATTTGGTAATTGCCTTTTCTGATTCTGTAAAGTAAGCTTTTGGGATTTTGATTGGTATTGCATTGACTCTATAAATCAGTTTGGGTAGGACTGACATCTTCACGATATTTACTTGTCTAATTCAGGAACATGGAATGTCTTTCCATTTGTTTAGGTCTTTTTAAATTTCTTTCAGCATTGTTTTGTAGATTTCTGCATATAGGTCCTGTACTTCTTTGGTTAAATTAATTCCTAGGTATTTGAGTCTTTTTGTTGGTAATTGTAAATGGAATTTCCCCCCTGATTTCCTCCTCAGATTGTTCAGTACTAGTGTACAAAAACTTTGCTGATTTTTGCGTGTTGATCTGTATTCTGTTGCTTGCTGAACTCATTTATTAGTTCAAGTAGCTTTGTTGTGGATACTTCAGGATTTTCTAAGTACAGGATCATGTCATCCACAAACACTGAGAGTTTTACTCCCTCTTTTCCTATTTGGATGCCTTGAAATTTTTTTCTTGTCTCATTGCCCTAGCTAGAACTTCTAGTACAATATTGAATAACAGTGGTGACAGTGGGCATCCTTGTCTTGTTCCTGATCTTAGAGGGAAAGCTTTCAACCTTTCCCCATTTAGTATATACTGGCTATGGGTTTTTCATATAAGCTTTTTATCAGATTGAGGAATTTTCCTTCTATTCCTGTCTTTTGAACTGTTTTTATAAAAAAAGGATGCTGGATTTTGTCGAATGCCTTTTCTGCATCAATTTGGACGACCATGTGTTTTTTTCCCGTTCAATTTATAAATATGGTGTATTATGTTGAGTTTTTTATGCGAACCAGCCTTGCATACCAGAATAAATCCCACTTGGTTGTGATGTGCTGATATGCTGGCTGCATTCGATTTGCAAGTATTTTGTTGAGAATTTTTGCATCTATGTTCATTAGAGAGATTGGTCTGCAATTTTTTTTTCTTGCAGTATCTTTACCTGGCTTCGGTATAGGGTGATGTTGGCTTCATAAAATGTGTAGGGTAATTTTCCCTCCTCTTCAATTTTTAGAAGAGTTTAAACAGGATTGATGTTCATTATTTTCAAAATGCTTGGTAGAATTCACATGTGAAGCTATCTGGTCCTGGACTTTTCTTTGCTGGGAGATTTTTGATGATGGATTCAATCTCCTTAAATGTGATTGGTCTGTTAAGTTCTTGTATTTCTTGTAGCATCAGTGTAGGTTGGGTGTGCATTTCTAGGAATTTGTCCATTTAATCTAGGTTGTTTAGTTTGTTGACATACAGTTTCTCATAAGACTCTCTTATGATTCTTTTTATTCTTGGAGGTTAGTTGTAACTTCCCCCCCTTTCATTTCTGATTGTATTTATTTGCATCTTCTCCGTTTTTTCTTTGTTAGTCTTGCTAGGGCTTTGTCAGTTTTATTAATCTTCTCAAAGAACCAGCTTTTGGTTTTGTTGATTTTCTCTATTGTTTTTTTTTTTTTTTCTTTTCAATTTCATTTATTTCTGCTCTAATCTTTATTATTTCTTTCCTTCTGCTTGCTTTAGGATTGGTTTGCTGTTCTTTCTAGTTTTCCTAGTTGTTCAGTTGAATCTTTGAGTTTAGCTCTTTCTTCTTTTTTAATATAGGCATTTAGGGCTATAAATTTCCCTCTCAAGACTGCCTTCACTGAATACCATGAGTTTTGATACGTTGTGTTCTCACTTTCATTTGTCTCAGTATATTTACTGATTTCACTTGCAATTTCTTCTTTGACCCACGGATTATTTAGGAGTGTGTTGTTCAGCCTCCACACATTTGCAAATTTACTTTTTTCCTGTCTATTATTGATTTCCAATTTCATTCCATTATGATCTGAGAAGGTCCTTTGTATAATTTCAAAAATTATAATTTTTTAATATTTATTAAGAGCTGCATTGTACCCTATCATGTGGTCTATCCTGGAGAAAGTTCCATCGGCACTTGAAAGAATGTATAATCCACTCTCTGGATGCAGTGTTCTGTATATGTCTGTTAGGTCTAACTCGTTTCTCAGTTGTTCAAGTTCTCTGCTTCCTTATTGATCTTCTGTCTAGTTGTTCTGTCTAATGATGTGAGTGGGGTGTTGAAGTCTCTGATGATTCCTGAAGAGATGTCTATTTCTCCCTTCAGTTTTCCTAGAGCTTGTCTCATATATTTTGGGGCACCCTGGTTAGGTGCATAGATATTTATGACTGTTATATCTTCCTGGTGGATTGTCACTTTTATTAAGATATAATGGCCTTCTTTATCTCTTAAAACTTTTTTTGCATTTAAAGTCTGTTTTATCTGATATTAGTATAGCTACCCCTGCTCTTTTTTGGTTACTATTTACATGGAGTATCTTTTTCCAACCATTCACTTTCAGCCGTTTTGTACCCCTGGGTCTAAGGTGAATTTCTTGTAAGCAGCATATGAATGGCTCATGTTTTTTTAATCCATTCTGTCAGCCTGTATCTTTTGATTGGGGAATTTAATCCATTCATGGTTCAATGGTATTACTGTAAATGCACTATTTACTTCCACCATTATATTCTTTGGTTTTCATATGTCATATCCCATTTTTTCTGTCTTTTTACTCTTTTGGTTATCCTTTCTGCTATTCTTTCTTCTATACTCTCCTCCAAGCCTGTCTCTCCTGTCTTTTTCTTTCAGATTCTAAGGCTTGGTGGATTATCTTTTGCAAACTCTCTTAGTTTGTTTGTTTGTGAATCTTATTACTCATCTTCATATTTGAAGGACAATTTGATGGATAAAGAATTCTTGGCTGGAAGTTTTTCTCTTTTAGTATTCTAGTTGTATCATACCACTGTCTTCTTGCCTCCATGGTTTCCAAAAAGAAATCTGCACTAAGTCTTAATGGATGTCCTTTGTATGTGATGGTTTGCTTCTCCATTGCTGCTATGAGAATTTCCTCTTTATCTTTGACATTTGACATTCTGAGTAGTATGTGTCTTGGTGTAGGTCTATTCAGGTTTGTTCTGATAGGGGTACGGTATGCTTCTTGAACATGTAAGTTTATTTCTTTCTTAAGAGTTGGGAAATTTTCAACTATTATTTCCTCAGATACTCTTTCTGTCTCTTTTCCCTTCTCTTCTTCTGCTGAAACACCTATGATACATATATGTTGTTGCATTTCATGTTGTCATTAAATTCTCTGAGCCCTTGTTCAATTTTTCCCATTCTTTTCTCTCTTCAATTTTAGCTGTTCTGTCTTCAATATCATTTATTCTTTCTTCTATCATTTTGAGTCTGCTGTTGTATGCCTCTAACGTGTTTTTGATCTCACCTATTGTGTCTTTCATTTCCATCAGCTCCTTAATTTTTCTGTGCAGGATTTCAAATTCTTCTTTGCACTTGCTCAATGTCTTCTTGATGTCATTTATCTCTTTAAGCATATTGTCTTTCAACTCATTAATTTGCTTTTGGAAACTTGTGCATGTCTCGCTGATTAGTTCCCTCAAATTCTCTGTTTCTTCTGGGGCTCTGATATATTCCTTTTCTTGAGCCATATCTTTTATTTTCTTAGTATGGCTCATAATTTTTTGCTAATGTCTAGGTATCTGATTAGGACTTAGTTTACTCAGATCCTCAATTTCTTTCTCTTTTATAGGGATTTTGTGGCAGGAGGCTGTTTGTTACCACTGCTCTTTGATTCTTGGCTTGACCTGGATTGTAAGGATTGTTCTTGCTGGTTGCTCAAAACTGGGCACTGGATCCAGTAATTAGTTGTAGACTCGCTTCCTCAGCCATGGGGAGGGAGGCTATAGAGGCCAGAAAAAGGCGCTCCTAATTATTTTTTATTTTCTCACATGCACTTCCTTGGTCTGCCAGCAGATGGCGCTCTTGGCAGCTCTCACTTCAATGCCTGGTAGAAGTGTATTTGTAGCAATGACAGGATCACTGTGATAGAGCTTCCTGTCTGAAGGTTAGGCGCCTTCTAATTCAAACTTACTCTGAGATAGTTCTCCAGCATTCTTTGGCAGCCCCCTCCTTTCTCCCAGGTAGGAAATATTTCCACTCCCCTCTGATTCTTCAACAATCAGTCCTGGTTAGCAGAGAAGGAGATTGGGAGGGTTGTGTATCTTTGGCTCCCAAGGCAAACAATGGCATGACCCCACCCAGCCTGGAAGGGCTCCTGGGAAACAGCAGACCAAATTTTTAAGTCAAAAGCTGAGTTAGCCTTAGGTTGTGTCCCTCTCTCTCCCCTTTCCTGGGGCATCCTCAACAATCAGTCCCAGGTAGAACAGAGGGAGGTTGCAAGGGTCGGATTTCTACAGTCCTGCTCTGGCTCCCAGGTAAGCAATGTGCAACTCTTCCTTTCACTGGAGCACTTAGAAGCCATTGTGGAGTTATTAATTGGCCTAATTTCAATATTGTTGATGCTCAGGGAATAGGGAGGCCAGAGAATATGGAAAGAGATGGGTGAACAGCCGGTCAGTGGAGCAGTCAGAACACCTACAACATTTATCGATTAAGTTCGTCATCTTATTGGCAACACAAAACAATTACAATAGTACCATCAAAGATCACTGATCACAGATCATCATAACAGATATAATAATAATGAAAAAGTTTGAAATATTGTGAGAATTACCAAAATGTGACACAGAGACATGAAGTGAGCACATGCTTTTGAAAAAATGGCACCAAAATACTTGCTTGATGCACGGTTACCACAAACCTTCAATTTGCAAAAAACATAGTATTTGGTAAATGCAATAAATCAAACACAATATAACAAGGTATTCCTGCATTCTCCTTTTCAGAAACAGTTTCTGGATTGCTTCTGAGCTTTAGCAGAAACCAAACACTTAACCATGGACCACCAAGTTACCATGAGACCTGAGCTGCCCATCTTGAACTGGATTGTTGTCTGACCTACCAAGCCATAAAGTTGGGCATACACATGAGCACTCCATCATCAAATGGAATAGGTATATATGAGGCTGAGCTCAGGCAGGCTCTGAAGGCATGAGCAAGTGACCCAAATGCCCATGGCCTTCCCTCTTGCCACATTACCTCTCTCTATATAAAAATAAATAAATAAAGCCAATGGAAAACTACAACAATCCAATCAAGGCAGGGACTACTAATGATCCAGACCTTGGATCTATTTGGTTTTATCCTGTTTAGACTTCATTGAGCTTCTTGGATGTGTATATTCATATTTTTTATTAAATTTGGAAAGTTTCAGTCATTATTTCTTCATTCTTTCTGCCCCTTTCTCTCTTTCTGGGACTCCCATAATGCAGTGCATATTGGCATGTTTGATGGTGTCCCACAGGTCTCTCAGGCTCTGCTTACTTTCCTTCTGTTTCTACTCCTTAAACTGAATAATTTCAATTGTCCTATCTTTAAGTTCAGTGATTATTCTACTAGCTCCAACCTGCTGTTGAGCCCGTCTAGGGAATTTATTTCTTTTACTGTGGTCTTCAGCTCTGTTTGGTTCCTTTTTATGATCTCTCTCTCTTTTTTTTTTATAGTCATAATTCTTTTATTCAAAAGTAGAATAATTTTAAGTCTAAAAAGATGCAATATGATCTCTCTCTTTATTGATATTCTCTTTTTGTTCATTTGTCATTTTCCTGGTTTCCTATAGTTCTTTGCCCCTGTTTTCCTTTAGTTCTTTGAGCATACTTAGGACAAAATTTTTTTTTTTTAAGGAGGTACCAGGGATTGAACCTGGGACCTCGTATATGTGAAGCACATGCTCAACGACTGAGTTACACCTGCCTGAGGACAATTTTTTAAAAGTCTTTGTCTGGTATGTCCAAGTTCTGGTCCTCTAATGCTTTATCTTGCTCCACTGCATGGGTCTCATATCTTGTTTTTTGTATGTCTGGTAATCTTTTGTTGCAACCTGGATATTTTGATATTATAATGTGTTACCTCTGGAATTTAGTCACTGAAGCTTCTGTTCTTTAAGCTGGTATCCAACTAGTGTTATGACAGAGATTTCCTTAAATGCCAGAAGCTAATAAAAAAAAAAGAAGAACTTTCCCAGTCTTTGCAGATTGGCTTATGAGAGTGCTCATCAGAGCTTAGCCTGCCTGACAAGGAGTTTAAAAAGAACAGCCTGCTGTTTTATGGCCTGGTAAACTATAAGCTTCTATCCCAAATAAATCCCCTTTATAAAAGCCCAAAAAATAAAACAAAACAAATAAATAAAAAGAACAGCCTGAGGCAAAAGCATAGGGTTCTCCTTGGTCTTTTCTGAGCATGCATCTTGTCCTGGGTGTGCACACATGGCCATAAGAATCTCATTATAGGGATCTGAATGTCCCTTTTCCCCTAGAAAGTAGTGTTTCCTTCTAGTCCTGATGCTACAGTGTATGTCCCATAGCCAGGGATCCAGGCATTGTTCTTCTACAGTGTTCTATCTGCTTTATAAGCCACCTCTACATGCAGGGCAAGTTTTGGGATGGCAAGCCTGAGACAAGTGTCCTGGTTCAATCTTTCCAGCTGTCACCAGACAGACTGGCATAGATGTACATGCACCCTAGTATATGCACAAAGGTTACTCTGCTTCCCCCAGAACTGGAAGCACAGACCCACACTGGGAATGTGGGCTGGCTCTGCACTGAGCTGGAGAAGGGGTAGAGCAGGGCCAGCAAGGGCACCACAAGGTGAGGTTCTCCTCCTGGTTTTAAGTTGCCCTTTTCTTGATTCAGTACTCATGTTGTTACTACAACCCTTTAAATTTTTTCTAGAGCTCTGTAAAAATGGTTCTGTCAGTTTTTGCTTGTTGCTTAAAGTTTCTCTGGGGGAGAAACTCTGGAGCATCTCACTCCACCATTTTGATAATGATAACATCACTTGCTCAATTATCACTTTTAAATCTTTATCTTTGACTTCTCTAGTACTTGGCACTGTTGACTAATCCATTTTTATCTAAGTATTCTCAGTGCTAGATTATTGAGTAGGTAAATCAACCTGTACTTAAGGCACTAGCAAAACAGGGGCACCAAAATAATGAAGAGCACACACACATACACACTTTTATGATATTTAAAAATAACCAAAGGAAAAATCGGAACTTTTGACTGAGTTTCCCTTATATATAAATATATAGCTTATCATATATTTATTTTAAATTACATGGTAGGCACCATAATAATTTTAGTTATTTAGGATCCTAAAGGGTCTTAATCAGGCTCTACTGACTTTTTCCTCCCCCATCTTTTCTGCTGCTTCTCTCTCAGTAAAATGGGAATAACAACAACTAGGGCCTTTTGGAAAGGTTTTTTTAGAGAACAAAATGAGAAAATATATACAGAAAGCCTTGAACACAATAGCTACTTTTAGGACCAAGTTGGGAGGGGAACCCTGTGCCATTTTTTTGTTTGTTTGTTTGTTTGTTTGTTTTTGGGCCTCGATCAGAAGGACTTGGGCCCCCTGTGCCATTTTGAAGAGTATGTTTGTGTGTTCAAATGCATGATTAAATAGTAAGGGGTTTCAGAGAAAACTGTGGTCCTTGGCATGATTACAAAAACTAGAAAATTAATAAAATGAGTAGACAAAAAACAAAAATAACAATTATAATCATTTATGTCAAAAACTTAACATTTCCCCCCAACGTGGGACATGACTCCCGGGGATGAGCCTCCCTGGCAACGAGGGATTAATACCAAGTGCCAACTGGCAGCTTTGTGCAGTGGCAGTATCGTAGCCAATGAGGTTTATCCGAGGCACGATTATTGCTAATTGAAAACTTTTCCCAAGTGCCAACTGGCAACACAACTGGAAAAAGACCTTGAATAAAAGGGGGAAACGGTAAAGACAAATGAGTTCAAGTGGCTAAGAGACTTCAAAGAGAGTCGGGAGGTCATCCCAGAGGTAACTCTTACGCACACCTCAGTAGGAGCTCATAGAACATCTAAGTGCCTATCACCCCACTCAGTGGGGTTCCTGAGAGCTCCGGAGACACCCTGGTCCTATATAAGGGGGGATAGCCCCAGAGACTGATGCCTTATCAGTGGGTTCTATTTTGTAATCTGTGCTCCTGAGAGTGACAGAATTAGACTCAAATAAGTCCTCCCTGCACATGGTTCACCAGTCCCTTCTATTCAAACCTACATGTGATGCTGGAGTTTCTTAGGTATACTTCCAGAGACTGGAGCCTCCCGCCTACCTATGTGCCAGGTGTGCATGAAATCTAGGTGGAGCTGCAACTCCTACCCTACAGCTCAATGGACTCATCCAAGTCACCTGGTGAGGAGACAACGATGGGAAATGGCCATCCCAGGGAAAGGAGAGGGCCTGCATCTGCAGGCAGGATCATCCCACCCACCATATCCATGGGATATAAGCCCTCTCTCACTTGGAGTTGGAGTGGACATCACCATCCCAGTCGCCTCTGGATTGGGGGAAGAACTATGGACTAGAGTGGACTTGATGGTATTCTCTTGCTCACATATGGTGATTCTAGCAATGCAAGAAATTATAACAATGAGGTGGAGCCAGTGGCCACTTGACAGTTTTTGGGTAGGGAGGGGATGAGCAGTTGAAATACAGGGGCTTCTTTGGGAGTTGGAGGTTGTTCTGAGTACTGTTGTGGCAATGGATGTAGGCCATTTTAAATCAGCACACACCACTCAGAACTGAGTGGGAGAGAGTGTGGTCTACAGTGTGAACTGTGGTCTATGGTTGGTGGCAAGGCTCCAGGATGTAAGTTCATTGAGGTTGGTGGGCCACACTGTGGGAGATGTTTGTGTGGGATGTGGTGGGAGGTGTGGGAGGTGGGCAACATGGGAATCCCAGTGGGTTCCGTGTAATATTTTAGGTAATCTAAGCACCTCTTAAAATATATGTATATATATATATATAAAAATAACATTTTTGTAAGCAAATACACATATATGCATATATATTTATAAAAATAAAATAAAATAAAATAAAATAAAATAAAATAATGCAACTGCATCAAGTTGAGGCTATAATAAGCAAGAGAAAAAAAAAAACAAAAAAAAACAACTTAACATTTAAGACCTAATTATCATGCAGCACAACAATTACATGTATCATTAAATATGCATCAAATTAACCTTGTAAGTTTTATTTAATTATAAGAGTAGCCAATGTACTCTAAGGTACAGTCTTTGAAGGTAATTTCTCATAATGCTTAAGTTTGTTCACTATTTACACAAATTAAATAAAGCATAGTTCCTGTTTGTTCTCCATTTGACGCAAGGCTTGATTATCCATCTTAGATTGCAACTAAACATTTGCCCTGTGACTGTGAGATAATGTACACTTTCCTTAGTTTTCTGTAATGAGGAAGATGCTAAAGGAGTGGGTAGCAAAGGAAATTATTTAATTGCCTGGTGGCCTGGAGAGTCCTTATCTTTTTTTTTTTTTTAAAGATTTTATTGGGAAGCGGCTATGGCTCAATCGGTAGGGCTCCCGTTTACCATATGGGAGGCCCCGGGAACCGATTGAGCCACAGCCGCTTCCCTAGAGTCCTTATCTTGATTCAAATAATGACAAAGCCTAATGCTGAGCAATAGTCAACCTAGCCTCAAGCAAGTTATAAACAAGCCCCAGGATTATCCTGTGGAGCACTTCTAAAATTATAATTACAATTATAATTTACTTGACTCCCACCATGAACTAGGTACTATCCATACATCATCACAAGTTTACAAAACTCTTATAAATTATGTATTTTTATTTTCACTTTACAAAACAAGAAAACAGCCACAGAAAGATAATAATTTGCCTAAATTCTTGAATGTGGCAAGGGATGGAGACAGGATTCAAATTCAGGAAGACATCTTCAATTATATTAAACTATGACAGGTTCCTTAGCAATTATATTTCAAACATTTCCTGAATACTTCTTGGTTGCAGAAGAATAAAGATTGCCTGTCACCTAATAATGCAAAATTCCTTAGAAGCCTGTTTGATAGTCAAAGGTGGAGATCCTATGTATCAGACTGAAAAGTATGCAGGTAGGTTGCCTAGATGACATTTAAAAATTTTGATAAACAGAAGTCACTCAGCACAATAAATTCTAGTTCACCTAACTTTTTGGATTCTTCCCAAAGCCTGGTGACTCATGAGACAGATAACTTACACTTTCTGTAGATAAGAAAGAAGACATTTGGGGGAGAAAATGCTGATACCTGCTAAACCTTCAGTTTTATTTATTTATTTATTTTTATAGATTTATTTATTACCCCTCACCCCGCCCCACCCCATCCCCCATTGTTTTTGCACTCACTGTCTGCTCTCTGTGTCCATTTGCTGTGTGTTATTCTGTGTCTGCTTATCTTCCCTTTAGGCAGCACCGGGACCTTCTTAGTGGGAGAGAGGTGCTCAATCTCTTGCACCACCTCAGCTCTCTGGTCTGCTGCGTCTCTTATTGTCTCTCCTCTGCGTCTTTTTGTTGTGTCATCTTGCTGTGCCAGCTCTCCGTGTGTGCCAGCACTTCTGTGTGGCCCAGCACTCCTACGCGGGCCAGTACTCCTGCACGGGCCAGCTTGCCTTCACCAGGAGGCCCCGGGAATCGAACCCTGGACCTCCTATATGGTAGACGGGAGCACAATCGCTTGAGTCACATCTGCTTCCCTAAACCTTCAGTTTTAAATATTATGAAGCAGTGTTGGGGAGTGGGTGTAGCTCAGTGGTTGGGTGCCTGCTTTGAATGTATGAGGTCCCAGGTTCAATCCCTGGAACCTCCTTAAAAAAAAGAGAGAGAGAGAGAGAGAAATAAAATACAAGTGAAGGCAATAATCCGCAACAATCTTTTTTTTTGAAGTATTGGGGCGGAGGATTGAACCTGGGACCTTTTATGTGGGAAGCCGGCACTCAACCACTGACCCACATCAGCTCCCCCGAGTTGGTTTTTTTTTGTTTGTTTTGCTTGTTTGTTTTTTTTTTTTTTGCTTTTTTAAGAGGCATCAGGAACCGAATCCCGGACCTCCCATGTGGGAAGCTGGTGCTGAACAGCTTGAGCCACATCCGCTCCCCTCTGCAACAATCTCAAACCTGATTTTGAAAACATTCAAAAAACATCTTTGTTTAGTTTTTGAATCACTTTGGTGAAACTGATCACAACTGATCAAATTTTCAATTCCAGCAGTTAACAGGGATCTTACTCTTGGGAAGGAAAGAAAGTTGAAAACTTGGTAGCAATACCACCATCACCAATATCCTATATTGGCAGACCTAGTAAAAAAATCTTGTTTCTCCACCAATCTTGTTTGAAAGTGGATATCATTCAGAAAGCAAATATACAGTAGTGACCAAGAAAACAATGAAGCAGCTGACAATGCTAAGAAATTACTGTACTTGCTCATATGTCAAGCTTTAAAAATGTAGTATTAGAACTTTAAATAAAATTACAACCAGTTTAAAAATGTGGACAATATCTCAGATTTGTTCTTAAATCTCAGAATTTTACTCTACAATGGTAATATTTAGCTTCCATTGAATATTGATTTTTTTTTTTAAGATTTACTTTATCCATTTAAGCCCACCGCCCCATTTTGCTGTTTTGTGTCCATTTGCTGGACAATTCTCTGTGTCTGTTTCCTGCCCTCTCTTCTCATCATTCTCCTCCTGTCTTCATTGGGATTCGATCCTGGGAACCTCTGATGTGGGAGAGAGGCATTCTGCCATCTGCACCACCTCAGTTTCTGGTTTTTCAGCGCATCTCATCTTGGCTCTCCCTTGTGACTCTCTCCTGTTACGGTCATCACCTTGCTACATGGCTTGGCAGGGCCTGGCATGCCCGTGAACCTTCTATATTTTTCTTTATTTTACCAGGAGGTCCTGGGGATCGAACCCAGGTCCCTCCATATGGGAGAGAGATACCCAACCATTTGAGCCACATCTGCCCCCCGAATATTGATTTTAACACTGAGCCAAAATACATTTTCAGTGCACCCCTAGTACATGTTAAGGCCCTGGGGATAGATGAATGAAATACAATCCCTCTCCTTGTAGGGCTTATAGTATAGTAAGGGAAGAAATAAGTAAGGAGGCATTAATGTTAAAATTATACAGAGTTTCTGTTTGGGTTGACTGTATTATTTTGGTAATTGATGGTGTTGATGGTAGCACAACACTGTAAATGTAATTAACAGCACAGAATTATATATTTGAATGTGGTTAAAAGGGGAAATTTTATATTGTATGAATGTTACTAGAAAAACAATTTTAAAAATCTACAAAACTGTACAAAACAGTGAATTCTATTATAAAAAATGGACTATAGTTATTAGTATAATTATAAAAATGTCTTTCAATGAATTGTAACAAATCCAGCACACTTATGCAAGGTGTTACTACAGGGCGGTATATGGGACCTCTGTATTTTATGCGTGATTTTTCTTTAAAACTACAACTTTTCTAATTAAAAAAAAAAAAAGAAAACAGGCAATTAGTTATCTCTGCTACAACAGGTTAAATACAGGGTACACTGGTAGCATGTAAGAGGGCTACTTAATCCAGACTTGTGGGGGTCAGGAGAGGTGTTCCTGAGGAAGTGATGTCTAATTTGAGATAGGAGTACTTTGGCAAAGGAAGTGTTATGGATGGAATCATGTCCCCTACAAAGATATGTTCAAGTCCCAATCTCTGGTCCTGAAGATGTGGACCCATTTATAAATAGGATTTTTTTTTTTTTTTTTTAATTTATTTATTCACCCCCTCACTGTTTGCACTCTCTGTCTGCTCTCTGTGTACATTTGCTGTGTGCTCTCTGTCTGCTTGGCTTCTCTTTAGGAGGTACCGGGAACTGAACCCAGGACCTCCCATGTGGGAGAAAGGCACCCAATCATCAGAGCCACCTCAGTCCCCTGCTTTGTTGTGTCTCTCATTGTCTTTCCTCTTGGTATCTCCCTTTTGGGTCATCTTGTTGTATCAGCTCACTGCACCTGCCCATCACACCAGCTCGCAGTCTTGCTCATCTTCTCCAAGAGGCACCAGGAACTGAACCTGGGACCTCCCATGTGGTTGGTGGAAGCTCAGTCGCTTGAACCACATCCGCTTCCCTGTAAATAGGGTCTTTGAAGATGTTATTAATTAAGGTGAAGCCAAACTGTACCAGGATGGGCCTTAATCCAATATGACTGGAGTCCTTGTAAGCAAAGCAAATTTGGACACAGTAGGAAAAGGAGACGGATGACCAGGTGAGAAGTAGAGACTGAGTTATGGAATGCCAACAAGCTATTATCAGAACACTACAGACTTCAGAGAAAACATGATCCTGCTGACATCTTGATTTTGGACTTCTTGGACTTCTAGCCTCCAAAACTGTGAGACAATAAATTCCTATTGTTTAATCCAAGTACTCTGTGATACTTTGTTACAGCAACTCCGGAAAACTAAGACAGGAGGTTTGGAGGTAATAGAGTATAAAAGGGGAATTGGGTACTTTGGTCAAGCTGGAGAAAGGAGTTTAAGACAGGGAAGTGATGATAAAGAAATGGCAGGTGCTAGATTCTGAAGGGCCTTTTACGAAGAATGACCATATAATTTATTGTACAAACACTTTTGAGAGTGATATGTGGTGATATTAATAGGATCACCCTGAACAAACCAGGATTTACAGTCACCCTACTTATAGGCCAAGTTCAGGTGCTTGAACCTCCAATGAAAGCAGAATGCTTTTTACCTTACACATTTGCCTGAGTGACTTCATCCATACCTTTGCCTTCACTTGCTCATTTCACAAATATTTGTTAAGGACACACTTCTGAACACTGAAGTTACAAAGAAGGCACAGACGGTCCTTGTTCTCAAGAAGCTCTGTCTAACTAAGGAAAACACACATCCAAAGAAACAACTCTAGTGCAGTTATACAATTTTTTTTTAAGGAGGTACCGGGGATTGAACCCAAGACTTTGTATGTGGGAAGCAGGTGCTTTCCAATATCTATATCTATATCTGCTCTCAATGAGAGTTGGTTTTTTCATTGTTTGTTTGTTTTTAGGAGGCAAACATGGGAAGCAAGCGCTCAACCACTTAAGCTACATCCACTCCCCTAGTTATACAATTTTAGCCTTGACCTCTCCCCTGAGCTCCAGATTCATGTCATTTCTACTCAGATTGCAAAACACAGAGCCAAAAAAGAACTTTCCATTTCTCCTCTGTTCTTCTTCAGCAATTCCTTAATCAGTTATCATTCCTCTCACTGCATATTTTAACTTCTCCGCATCTGTTTTAAGCACAATGACCAAACTGGAACTTAAAATTCTAAGGGGGGCCTAACATGTGAAGAAGAAAAGTTATTTTCAGGTACTTGAATGCTATGTTTTCAATGAACAGATCCCACTATTATGTGGGACTGTTTTTCCCACATGGTACAATGTTGACTCACATTCAGTTTGTTCACAATCTTGACTTCCACATCTGGATATGTGCCCTAGCCAGTCTCAAAAAAGTTTCAGGTTAGGTGAGAAAGATAGGAAGATATTTCCTCAGTGTCTGACCCTATCTTCACCTTGTGGAGAAGGTGGGAGTGGTCATAAAGATACAGGTGAAATGCCTACAATAATAAAATATCTGTTAAACTGCTGTGTAAAAGGCCAATTTATGCTTTAAAGGGCAGTTTTAATGCTTCTATTGTCTATTCTCCACGCAGCTTCCAGAATGATCCTTTTAAAACATATCTGGGGGAAGCGGCTGTGGCTCAATCAGTAGGGCTCCCGTTTACCATATGGGAGGCCCCGGGTTCGGTTCCCGGGGCCTCCTGGTGAAGGCAAGCCCGCCCGCACGGCGTGGTTAGCTGACCCAGCGAGCGCAAGCAGCAAGGGGGGGATAAATGAATAAATAAATTAAAAAAAAAAAAAAAAAAAAAAAAAAA